>SJYX01020021.1:0-10466 GCA_006410675.1 Oreotragus oreotragus
GGTGTTAGTTCTAGAAGATCTTGTAGGTCTTCACAGAACTGTTCAACTTCAGCTTCTTCAGCATTACTGGTCAGGGCATAGACTTGGATTACTGTCATATTGAATGGTTTGACATGGAAACAAACAGAGATCATTCTGTCATTTTTGAGACTGCATCCACGTAGTGCATTTTGGGCTCTTTTGTTGATTGTGAGGGCTACTCGATTTCTTCTAAGGGATTCTTGCCCACCGTAGTAGATATAATGGTCACGTGAGTTAAAGTCACCCAGTCCATTTTAGTTAGCTGATTCCTAAAATGTCAATGTCCACTCTTGCCATCTCTTGTTTGACCACTTTCAATAAAGGACAGAAATGGTATGGACCTAACAGAAGTAGATGATATTAAGAAGAGGTGGCAAGAATACACAGAAGAACTATATGAAAAAGATCTTCATGACCCAGATAACCACAATAGTGTGATCACTCACCTAGAGCCAGACATCCTGGAATGTGAAGTCAAGTGGGCCTTAGGAAGCATCACTACAAACAAAGCTGTGATGGAATTCCCATTGAGCTATTTCAAATCCTAAAAGATGATACTGTGAAAGTGCTGTACTCAATATGCCAGCAAATTTGGAAAGTTCAGCAGTGGCCACAGGACTGGAAAAGGTCAGTTTTCATCCCAATCTCAAAGAAAGGCAAATCCAAAGAATGTTCAGACTACCACACAATTGCACTCATCTCAGTTCAGTTCAGTTCAGTTCAGTCGCTCTGTCGGGTCACAGTAGCAAAGTAATGTTCAAACTTCTCCAAGCCAGGCTTCAACAGTACGTAAACATTGAACTTCCAGATGTTCAAGCTGAATTTATAAAAGGCAGAGCAACAAGAGATAAAATTGCCAACATCCACTGGATCATCAACAAAGCAAGAGAGTTCCAGAAAAACATCTACTTCTGCTTTATTGACTATGCCAAAGCCTTTGATTGTGTGGATCACAATAAACTGTGGAAAATTCTTCAAGAGATGGGAATACCAGACCTCCTGACCTGCCTCCTGAAAATTCTGTATGCAGGTCAAGAGGCAACAGTTAGAACTAGACATGGAACACATACTGGTTCCAGATTGGGAAAGGAGCATGTCAAAGCTGTATATTGTCACCCTGCTTATTTAACTTGTATGCAGAATGCATCATGAGAAACGCCCGACTGGATGAAGAACAAGTTGGAATCAAGACTGCTGGGGGAAATATAAATAAGATATGCAGATGACATCACCCTTATGGCAGAAAGTGAAGAAGAACTGAAAAACCTCTTGATGAAAGTGAGAGTGAAAAAGTTAGTTTAAAACTCAACATTCAGAAAACGAAGATTATGGCATCTGGTCCCATCACTTCATGGCAAATAGATGGGGAAACAGTGGAAACAGTGAGACTTTATTTTTAGGGGCTCCAAAATCACTGCAGATGGTGATTGCAGCCATGAAATTAATAGACACTTGCTCCTTGGAAGAAAGGTTATGACCAACCTATACAGCATATTACAAAGCATAAACATTACTTTGTCAACAAAGGTCCATCTAGTCAAAGCTATGGTTTTTCCAGTAGTCATGTATGGATGTGAGAGTTGGAGTATAAAAAAAGCTGAGCACCGAAGAATTGATGCTTTTGAACTGTGGTGTTGGAGAAGACTCTTGAGAGTCCCTTGGACTGCAAGGAGATCCAACCAGTCCATTCTGAAGGAAATCAGTCCTGAATATTCTTTGGAAGGACTGATGCTGAAGCTGAGTTCCAATACTTTGGCCACCTGATGTGAAGACCCTGATGCTGGGAAAGATTGAAGGCGGGAGGAGAACGGGACGACCATGAGATGGTTGGCTGACATCACCGACTCAACGGACATGAATTTGCGTATACTCTGGGAGTTGGTGATGCACAGGGAGGCCTGGCATGCTGCAGTCCACGGTGTCGCAAAGAGCTGGACACAACTAAGCGATTGAACTGAGCGATGGTGCAAACCTGATCATGATACTTCTTGGCCTACCATCCTTTAGTTTCCTCTGGATCATGTCTGACAAGTTTATAGACACATCCCTCTGTCATGCATTCCCTCTTCCTATGACATTGGCTACCAGCTCCTAACATAGTCCTGGTTGGGAGGAGGCCCTCACTGAGGAAATGGATGCCTGGGGCAGTGAGGAAAGAATTTCACCTTGGGACACTGAAACAAAGATACATTCAGGGTCTGCCCTGTTGTTCCAAGGGCATAATGGCATTTCTCAAGACCTCTAGCCTGGGTGATGTGTGATACCCATTTTGTAAGCCCACTGGGGCTCTTCCTTCCCCTCCAAAACTCTGGGGAGGGCATCTGAGAGATGGGCCTTAGGAGTCAGCCTGTGGGACTCCACCATGCAGCTGTGCATGGAGGACAGTGGAGTGAAGACGGTCACTGTGCTATTGGGGGTGTGGTCCTGATGGAGACAGGCTGAAGTGGATGGAAAGACAGAGATGCTAAGCTGGCTGTGGACTTGTGGGAAGCTGCTCTGTCAGGTTATGTTTTCTAAAGATGGCCTCATTGATATACATCACATGTTTTCCTTACAATGTGACTTGACACTCCTCTAATGAGAGATGGGGGCCTATGTTTCCAACCCTTGGACCTGAGCAGGCTTTTGTAGCCAGCAGTTTAGGTGCAATGATGCTGTATGACTTCTAAGGCTGGGTCATAAAAGGCAGTATGGCTTCCCTCTGCCCCTCTCTTGGGAAACATTCCTTGGGACCCCTGAGCTGCTGTATAAGAAGTGCTACCACACAGAAGCTGCTGTGTTGGAGATACTACACAGAGTTAGAGGAGGGAGTTTAAGGAGCCCCAACAATGGCACCCCACTCCAGTACTCTGGCCTGGAAAATCCCATGGATGGAGGAGCCTGGTGGGCTGCAGTCCATAGGATTGCGAAGAGTTGGACACGACTGAGCAACTTCACTTTCACTTTTCACTTTCCTGCATTGGAGAAGGAAATGGCAATCCACTCCAGTGTTCTTGTCTGGAAAATCCCAGGGATGGGGGAGCCTGGTGGGCTGCCGTCTATGGGGTCGCACAGAGTCGGGCACGACTGAAGTGACTTAGCAGTAGCAGTAGCAGCAGCAGGTGTTCCGTGGGGCTTCCCTGGTGGCTCAGATGGTAAAGAGTCTGCCTGCAGTGTGGGAGACTGGGTCTGATCCCTGGGTCAGAAAGATTCCTTGGAGATGGGAATGGCAACCCACTCCAGTATTCTTGCCTGGATAATTCCACGGATCGAGGAGCCTGGTGAGCTACAGTTCATGGATTTGCAAAGAGCTGGACGTGACTGAACAACTAATGCACACAAGTGTTCCAGAAACCAGTTGTTGGGCTCTCCCCAGCCTAGGCACCAGGGATTTGAGAGAAGAAGCTTTTGAGGTAACTTAATCCCAAACAATCAGAATTAAACCTCATGAGACACCTTGAGCAGACTCAACTGCTCAAAGTCCAGAGATGAGTGGCTTGAATTCTCCATACAGACACTGTGAAAGAGAGAATGGTTACTATTGTTCTAAGCCAATTAAGTTTTGGTGGTTTGTTTCATAGCATAGCATCTGGAAAAGTGAGCCTGAAACATTTACCAAGAATGAATATAACCTGGACATAAAATAACCCAAATAATATTTGGGATTTTTTAACTATTAGGGGTAACTGCAATTTAGTTTTAAAAATAAGAACGTGGCAAATATCATAACAATTATGTATAACTAGATTGAATTTATTCTAGAAATGCAAGGTTCATTTAACATTAAAATGTTAATCAGTGTAATTAACTATATTTTTCAAAATAAGAGCAAAATATTATTAACTTAATAGAGGAAAACAAGGCATTTGGTAAAATTCTACATATATTCATGACTTAAGAAAAAAGTGAAGTCCAATGCCTATGAATGGAAGGAATCTTCCCCAATCTAATAAGTGATTCATCAAATATATATAGCAAGTACTGTACTGAAGAATAAAATATCAAAACCTTTCCCCCTGAAGTTGGGGACAAGAGAAGGGTGTTCACTAACCATTTCTATTTAATATTGTCTTAGCCAGTAAAAAAGGCAAGAAGAAAAATAAAAGGTATAAGGCTTTGTAACAGAAGGGCTTTCCAGTTGGTGCTAGAGGTAAAGAACCTGCCTACCTAGATAGCATATTGAAAAGCAGAGACATTACTTTGCCAACTAAGGTCCATCTAGTCAAGGCTGTTTTTTCCTGCGGTCATGTATGGATGTGAGAGTTGGACTGTGAAGAAGGCTGAGCGCCGAAGAATTGATGCTTTTGAACTGTGGTGTTGGAGAAGACTCTTGAGATTCCCTTGGACTGCAAGGAGATCCAACCAGTCCATTCTGAAGGAGATCAGCCCTGGGATTTCTTTGGAAGGAATGATGCTAAAGCTGAAACTCCAGTACTTTGGCCACCTCATGTGAAGAGCTGACTCATTGGAAAAGACTCTGATGCTGGGAGGGATTGGGGGCAGGAGGAGAAGGGGATGACAGAGGATGAGATGGCTGGATGGCATCACGGACTCGATGGATGTAAGTCTGAGTGAACTCCGGGAGTTGGTAATGGACAGGGAGGCCTGGCATGCTGCGATTCATGGGGTCGCAAAGAGTCGGACACGACTGAGCAACTGAATTGAACTGAACCGATGCAGAAGACTTAAGAGACATTGGTTCGATCCTTGGGTCAGGAAGATTCCCTGGAAAAGGAAATGGCAATGCACTGCAGTGTTCTTGCTTGAGAATTCCACAGACAGAAGAGATTTGCAGGCACAGTCCGTGGGGTTCCAAAGAGATGGGCACTACTGAAGTGACTCAGCATGAACAGAAGGAAAAAACTGTCCTCATATATGACTGGGGGCTTTCCACATAGCTCACATGGTAAAGAATCTGCCTGTAATGGGGGAGACCTGGGTCTGATCCCTGGATTGAGAAGATCCCCTGGAGAATCTATGGCAAAACACTCTAGTAGTCTTGCCTGGAGAATTCCACAGACAGAGGAGCCTGGCAGGCTACAGTCCACAGAATTGCAAAGAGTCAGATACGAATGAGAGACTAATACATACACATACACATTATTGACATACTTGTAAATGTATAAAATGCATAATAATCTACTGATAAATTATTAGAATGAAAAGAATTGAAAAAGTTAAAATATTACAAATTATAGAGAAGTTCTTCCCAGGTGGCGCTAGTAGTAAAGAATCTACCTGCCAATGCAGGAGATGCAAGAGATGTCGGTTCAATCCCTGGGTGGTGAAGATCTCCTGGAGGAGGAAATGGAGGAGAAAACCCACTCCAGTATTCTTGCCTAGAAAATTCCATGGACAGAGTAGCCTGGTGGGCTATAGTCTGTGGGGTTGCAAAGAGTCAAATACAGTTGAGAACAGCACAGTTCAGAGGAGTCTACTGAGATTGATGACTAAAAAGCTAATCAAACATAACCAACTGAGTTTCTATATAACATCAACAATTGGAGAGCTTAAAAATAACATTAAAATGGCATCAGAAAACCCAAAGCACATGAAATAAGAAAATAGGTAAACTTACAGTTGAGAAAACTGGCAGTTCATCCAAGTGGACAAAATTACCAGCAAAGGGATAATTTGACATTATGTATTAATACATGCTGACATGGTGCACAAAGAGAGACATGAAGTTGATTTCGTGACTTTTCCTTTCCTAAAAGCAAAAACCCATGTCTAACCATGAGGAAATACCAGATGAAACCAAATCAGGGATATTCTACCAAAAAAACAAAAAACAAAAAACAACTGGCCTTAATTGTATTCTTAAACATTTCAAAACAAAGACAGACTCAGGAATTGTTCTAGCTTAAGGAAGACTACAGAGACATAATGAATAAATGCACTATATGATTCAAAAAACAAAAATGCCACAGCACTTATTTTCTCTTTTATTGTGGGGGACATTAGTAAAGGTATAAAGGAAATTTAAGTAATGCACAGAGATTAGAAAATAGTATTACCTCAATGTTTATTTCCTGATTTTGATACATATGTCATGATTATGTAAGAGAATATCATTGCTTTTACAAAATACAGATTGAAATATTTAGAGGTAAAATGAAATAATGTCTACAATTTACTCTCAAGTGTATAAATGAAGAAGAACACCATGTTCATGGACTAGAATATAATTTTCCTTAAATTGATCTAAATATTCATGCAGGCTCAATAAAAATCTTAGCAAGCTTTCTGTTTTCTTGTTTTGACAAACTGATTTTGAAATTTATGTGGAAATGCAAGAACCAGAAATAGTTAAGACAACTTTTTAAAAAGAAGAACAAAGTAGAAGGACTTGCTACTGAGTAAAACTTATTATAAATCTATAATTATTAAGACAGCTTAGTATCATGCAGGTCTTCCCTGGTGGCTCAGCTGGTAAAGAATCTGCCTGAAATATGAGAGACTTCGGTTCGATCCCTGGGTTTGATCTCCCTGGCCTGGAGAATTCCATAGACTGTATAATCTATGGGGTCACAATGAGTCGGAAATGACTGAGCCACTTTCACTAGTATCATTTGAGGACAGATAGTAGAAAATTAGACAGAATACTGTGGCCAGCAATAGATACAGGCACAGACATTTGATTTATAGCAAAAGTGACACTTCAGAGTGGTGAAGAAAGATGATTTTTTCAGTAATTAGTACTGTTACAACTGGATATCCCTATGGAAAAAAAAGAAGAAACCTGACCTCTGCATCGTGTATAGAAAATTAACCTCCAGGAAACTGCAAATTCAATTGTATGAAGCTTCTAAAAACAATATAGAAAACAATCTTCATAATCACGATGGGAAGGATTTCTTAACCACCAGGACACATAAAGTGCACTAACCATGAAAGAAAAGATTGATAATTGGACAAAACCAACATTAATAACATCTGTTCACCAAAAGACACTGTTAAGAAAGTGAAAAGGCTAGCCTTTAAGATTTATATCCAGAATATATAAAGGATATTTTCTAATCAGTGAGACAAAATACAGACAACATATTTCAAAAAATGGGCAAAAGATCTGAACAGACTTCACAAAATGACTACTAATATATGAAAAAGTATTCAGAAATCAATGAAATTAAAATGAAAACAACAGGGACTTCCCTGGTGGTCCAGTGGTTAAGACTCAGTGCTCCCAATGCAGGGGGCCTGGGTTTGATCTCTGATCGGGGAACTAGATTCCACATGCTGCAGTTAACCTTGGTGCAGCCAAATAAACAATAAACGAATATTTTTTTAAAATGAAAACAACAATACAATGTACTGGACGCTTCTATTAGAATGGCTAAGATTACAAAGACTGACACTTAGCAATTATTGGTGAGGATGTAGAGCTGGTGGTAACTCTCATACATTGATGACAGGCAAATTGGAATGACCATGTGGTAAAAAATTGGCAGTATATCCAACTGAATGCACACACACCCGAATCCCAACAGTTTCACTTCTAGATGTTTGTCCCACATCATGTATAGAAATAGTATTTGTATTAGGCTCAAATTGGATACAGGTCAAAAGTAGAATGGATAGGGACTTCCCTGGCAGTCTGGTGGTTAAGATTCTGCTCTGCTTGATGCAGAGGGCACGGAATCAACCTAGTCAGGGGACTAAGATAAGATTCCATATGTGGCGTGGCCAAAAACAAAACACAAAAGGCAAAATGAATAAGTGAACTGTGGCGTACATTTACCATTTAGTACTGTTGGCCATAAGAATGAATGAACTGCAACATATTCAACCATGGGGATGAATTTCCCGGACATAATACTGAGTAAGATACAAAAGAACACCTGTGGTACGGTTTTATTTATATGAAGTTCAAAACTGGGCAGAACCAATCTTTAATTGCATTTTTTTTTTACTTTCTATTAAATTATAACTTGAGAAAATGCACAGAACTGAAATGTATAGGATGATTCTTACCTATGTAAACAGTATGATAACCATCACCCAGATCAAAATACAGAACATTTTCAAACTCCAGTGTGTTGCCTTCCAGATGACAGCTCCCAATATTAACCACTATTCAGACCTATTAGTTTTTTCATAGGTTACCATTTCTTGACCAGATTGTCGGTTACATAGATGTGGTCACATATTTACCAATTTGTATATTTAGGATTTGTGTACTTTTCTGTACTTATACTTCAGTAATAATTTCTTTTGAAGTTAATGATTCTACGATCTGATGCTGCTGCTGCTAAGTTGCTTCAGTCGTGTCCGACTCTGTGCGACCCCACAGATGGCAGCCCAGCAGGCTCCCCCGTCCCTGGGATTCTCCAGGCAAGAACACTGGAGTGGGTTGCCATTTCCTTCTCCAATGCAGGAAAGTGAAAAGTGAACTCCTCAAATCCTGCACTGTGGAAATTTTATTTGGGTGTGTTCTAAGCACTTGCTTCTTCCATTTCTGCTACTGTAGGCATATTTCATAAATTTATAACTGTTATCATTTTATGAGTCTATTCAATCTAAAAAGCCACATTAAAATAGGAAGGAGGAATAACATTTTAAAAATTACTGTACTATAAAAGTCATTTTTCTTTGTGAGGGAGATGATGAATATATGAACTATTTTTTCTTCCCCAGCCTTCCTGGTCTTCTAAAGAACAGCCTGAAAGACACTTCATCTGAAGAGGTAGGAGAGAGGCTCAACAGTATGCAAACAAAAGCTCCTGGTTGTGCCCCAGTGTCTACCTGAACACTCTCTCTCTCCATCAGTCCCATTTAGATGAAGGTATGGCTCCAAGTCTGGTCTTCAGCATCAAAGTCTGACACTAATACCCCACGGTAAAGTCTCTCATTATGTCTGCTGATATTCTTTGTACTGAGTTCATTTGTTTCATGCTGGGACTATATATCTTTCTGTCTGCTGCTTTCTAAGGAAACTTGTAGGAGTGGATACCAATAATTATGGAAACTGTGGAGTTTTATGTAGAAATTGACTTTTTGTTGTTTTTAATCTCTCTCCCCACCTTCATTGTGTTGTACAATCTTTCTATTGAGAGAATGTCAAGCTGTTGTTATGGCTAATGTCAAAGGATATTATTTTCATATGAGTTAGTTCCAATTTAATCTCCATTTCATAAAATTACCTAAAAATGAATTGATGGTTTAAAAACATAATCACTTTTAGGAAACAGTTTGGGACATTGTGTTCCTACTATTGGGTGAACATCAGGTAGAATTTGATGTTTGAAAAATTAGAAGCAGTTAATTGTGCTCAAATTATGACTCTCTCCTGAGGAAAGTATTTTGCAGATGACAATTATTAGTCCCACTTTTTAAATGAAAAAGCAAGCATTGAAGAAATTAAGTGCTCTGTGTAAATTTAGAGCCAAGAATGAGACTCAGGATTTCTGGCAGCAAATCATCTGACCACAGGCAACTATTACAATTTAGCTAAAAATACAAGAATTTGTCAAAATAATCTTGATAAATTAATATGCAAAATTAAAAATGAATCTCTACCTTATATATATTCTCATTACTGTTCCTTATATTCTTGGTCTCCACTGGAAACTCTCATTACCTAAGCTAAAAACCTGGTAGTTGTTCTTAACTCCTGCCTCTCTCATGTCCAGTTAGACTTTAAGCCCTGCCAGTTACTCTGTTTTTGCTTTAAATCATTTCAAGCTTGTAAGAATAGTGCAAAGAATTTTTTTTTTTTTCCCTCAAACAATACGTACATTGCTGACATGGTACTGTAACACTCCACAATAATCCCTGGAGATGCAAGCAAGTTGTGTGTCAATAGTTCCTTCCTTCTTCTTTTTTAAAAATTTATTTATTTATTGGCTGCACTGGATCCTAATTGTGGCCTGGGGAACATTTAGTTACAGCATATGGGATCTGGATCCCTGACCAGTGATCAAACCCAGGCCCCCTGCTTTGGGAGCATGGAGTCTCTGCCACTAGACCACCAGGGTAGTCCCATTTTGTTCCTTCTTATCCCTAGAGAGGATTCTGTGGTACCACAGTTTCTTGATAATCTGTGGAAAGACATCTGACTTGTTTCTAGGTTTTTAGTTATCACAAATAAAAGCTGCTGTAACATTTGTATTAGGGATTCCCTGATAGCTCAGTTGGTAAAGAATCCGCCTGCAATGCAGGAGACCCTGGTTTGATTCCTGGGTCGGGAAGATCTGGTGGAGAAGGGATAGGCTACCCACTCCAGTATTTTTGGGCTTCCCCGGTGGGTCAGACAGTAAAGAATCCACCTGCAATGCAGGAGACCTGGGTTCGATCCCTGGGTTGGGAGAAGATCCTCTGGAGAAGAGAAAGGCTGCTGCTGCTGCTGCTAAGTCACTTCAGTCGTGTCCGACTCTGTGTGACCCCATAGACGGCAGCCCACCAGGCTCCCCCATCCCTGGGATTCTCCAGGCAAGAATACTGGAGTGGGTTGCCATTTCCTACCC
>SJYX01020021.1:15362-32429 GCA_006410675.1 Oreotragus oreotragus
GTTTATCATGTTTTGGTGTCAAGTCTAGCCTGAGATCCCAAAGGCTTCCCATTTTCATTTTTTTTCCTAAAAGTTTTCTAGTTTTACATTTTACATTTAAGTCCAAAATCTGTTTTGTGTTAAATTTTGTAGAAGATATATAGTTTAGATTTTTGTTAATTTTTGTTTTTTCTTATCGAAGTACAGTTTTTCCAGCATTATTTGTTGAAAAGGTTATCCTTTTTCTGTTAAATTTTTTTTATACCTTCATCAGAAACCATTTGGTTGTATTTGTGTGGGTCTATTTTGGGTTATCTCTTCTATTGCATTGATTTACATGTCTGTCTACCAATATCATACTCTCTTGGTCACTAGCTAAATAGAAAGCCTTAATATTGAGTAGAACCATTCTTCCCAGTTCATTTTTATTTTTTAAAATTATTTGAACTGCTCTAAGGCCTGGGTCTTTCTATATGTATTTTGGAATGAGCTTGTCTATGTCCACAAAAACCCTTGCTAGGATGTTTATAGAAATTGTATGAAACCTATGAGTAAATCTCAACATGTTTGCTGTGTTGAGTTTTCCTCTGCATGAACATGGTATATCTTTCTCTCCATTTATTTAGATCTTTGGTTTCCTTCAATCAGCATTTTGTATGTTCAGCATACCAATCCTACACATTGTAAGTTTATACCTCAGTATTCGACTTTCTTTAGAGTGACTATAAGTAGTACTATGTTATAAATCCCAATTTCCACATGTTCATCATTAGAATACAGAAATGCAATTGATCTTTGTGTATTGATGAGTGTTGCTGCTGCTGCTAAGTCACTTCAGTACTGTCTGACTCTGTGCGACCCCATAGACAGCAGCCCACCAGGCTGCGCCATCCCTGGGATTCTCCAGGCAAGAACACTGGAGTGGGTTGCCATTTCCTTCTCCAATGCATGAAAGCGTTGGATGGTATTAAATGCGTTTTCTCATATCAGTTGATATGATTGTGTGAATTTCCTTCTTTAGCCTGTGGATGTGGTAGACTACACTGATCATTTTAAACATGTTGAGCTAGACTTGTACACCTGGAATAAATTCCACTTGGCTTAAGTTGCATACTTCTTTTTATACATTGTTGGGTTAGGTTTGTTAGTATCTGCTGGGGATTTTTGTGACTTGAGATATTGTGAAATATTGGTAAGTTTTTTTTTTTTTTTGTATTTTATTTGTGGTATTAGGTAATACTAGCCTCAAAAAATAAGTTGGGACATGTTCCTTTCTTTTCTGTTTTCTGGAAGAGATTATGTAAAATTGTTGTTAAATCACTTAAAGTTTAAACTTTTAAGTGAAACCATCTAGAACTGAAAATTTCTTTTGGGGGAACTTTTAAATTATAAACTGAATTTTTTAAATGGCTACAGGACTACAAATATGGCTTTTGCAATAATGAAATAATCTCTGAATTTCTGTCTGTGCCTCAGCTGTCATTGCACAGATGCCAATTCCAGCATCTTACCTGAAATATAATTATACCCGGTGGCTCAATGGTAAAGAATCTGCCTGCCAATGCAGGAGACATGGGTTCAATCCCTGGGTGGGGAAGATCCCCTGGAGGAGGAAATGGAAACCCACTCCAGTATTCTTGCTGGGAAAATCCCATGTACAAAGGAGCCTGACGGGCTACAGTCCATGGAGTTGCAAAAGAGCTGGACACGACTTAACGACTGCACACACACGCCCGCCCTACAACAGCTATCGTTCAGGAAAAGCTGTACTGGAACTCACAAGGCACATCAGTTTGGTTATTTTTACATCAGGTTCCAGCAAATGAGGCACTTTCTCTGCAACCAACTATTGAACTGCTACTAAGCTCTGCTATGTTGCCATTGTTTTCTGTGGAATGCATTATTAAGGCTTTCTTTTCTTCAAGTGCCTTTAAAACATGTAATCAACACTGTTGCATCTTATTTGAGTATCTTTTATAATAAGTAAAAAAAAATAAGAGAGCTCTGAAATCTCATATGTTCAATAGCTTGCTTTAGCTGAAGGATGATGAGAGGAGCACTCCATGGTTAAACCCATGGCCAGTAATAGTATTATATTATGCTGTACATGGGTGCAATCTCAAAAATGACAGAATTATCTCTGTTCATTTCCAAGGCAAACTATTCATTATCACAGTAATCCAAGTCTATGCCCCAATCACTAATGCTGAAGAAGCTCAAGTTGAATGTTCTATGATGACCTACAAAACCTTCTAGAACTAACACCAAAAAAAGATGTCCTTTTCATTATAGGGGACTAGAATGCAAAAGTAGGAAGTCAAGAGATACCTGGAGTAACAGGCAAGTTTGGTCTTGGGGTACAAAATGAAGCAGGGCAAAGGCTAGCAGAGTTTTGCCAAGAGAATGCACTGGTAATAGCAAATACCCTCTTCCAACAACACAAGAGACAAATTTACACATGGACATCATCAGACGGTTAATACCAAAATCAGATTGATTATGTTCTTTGCAGCCAAAGATGGAGAAGCTCTATACAGTCAGCAAAAACAAGACCGGGAGCTGACTGTGGCTCAGATCATGAGCACCTTATTGCTAAATTCAGACTTAAATTGAAGGAAGTGGGGAAAACCACTAGACCATTCAGGTATGACCTAAATCAAATCCCTGATGACTATACAGTGGAAGTGAGAAACAGATTTAAAGGACTAGATCTGATAGACAGAGTGCCTGATGAATGATGGGCGGAGGTTTGTGACACTGTAGAGGAGACAGGGATCAAGACCATCCCCAAGAAAAAGAAATGCAAAAAGGCAAAATGGCTGTCTGAGGAGGCCTTACAAAGAGCTGTGAAAAGAAAAGTGAAAAGCAAAGGAGAAAAGGAAAGATATAAGCATCTGAATGCAGAGTTCCAAAGAATAGCAAGGAGAGATAAGAAAGCCTTCCTCAGTGATCAATGCAAAGAAATAGAGGAAAACAACAGAATGGGAAAGACTAGAGATCTCTTCAAGAAAATCAGAGATACCAAGGGAACATTTCATGCAAAGATGGGCTCAATAAAGGACAGAAATGGTATGGACCTAACAGAAGCAGAAGATATTAAGAAGAGGGTGACAAGAATACACAGAAGAACTGTACAAAAAAGATCTTCACGACCTGGATAATCACGATGGTGTGATCACTTATCTGGAGCCAGACATCCTGGAATGTGAAATCAAGTGGGCCTTAGAAAGCATCACTATGAACAAAGCTAGTGGAGGTGATGGAATTCCAGTGGAGCTATTTCAAATCATGAAAGATGATGCTGTGAAAGTGCTACACTCAATATGTCAGCAAATTTGGAAAACTCAGCAGTGGCCACAGGCCTGGAAAAGGTCAGTTTTCATTCCAATCCCAAAGAAAGGCACTGCCAAAGAATGCTCAAACTACCACACAGTTGCACTCATCTCGCATGCTAGTAAAGTAATGCTCAAAATTCTCCAAGCCAGGCTTCAGCAATATGTGAACCGTGAACTCNGAATCAAGATTGTTGGGAGAAATATCAATAACCTCAGATATGCAGATGACACCACCCTTATGGCAGAAAGTGAAGAACTAAAGAGCCTCTTAATGAAAGTGAAAGAGGAGAGTGAAAAAGTTGGCTTAAAGCTCAACATTCAGAAAACGAAGATCATGGCATCTGGTCCCATCACTTCATGGCAAATAGATGAGGAAACAGTGGAAACAGTGGCTGACTCTATTTTCCTGGGCTCCAAAATTACTGTAGATGGTGACTGCAGCCATGAAATTAAAAGATGCTTACTCCTTGGAAGGAAAGTTATGACCAACCTGGATAGCATATTACAAAGCAGAGACATTACTTTGTCAACAAAGGTCTGTCTAGTCAAGGTTATGGTTTTTCCAGAAGTCATGTATGGATGTGAGAGTTAGACTATAAAGAAAACTGAGCAACAAAGAATTGATGCTTTTGAACTGTGGTGTTGGAGAAGACTCTTGAAAGTCCCTTGGGCTGCAGGAGATCCAACTAGTCCATTCTAAAAGAGATCAGTCCTGGGTGTTCATTGGAAGGACTGAAGCTGAAACTCCAATACTTTGGCCACCTGATAGGAAGAGCTGACTCATTTGAAAAGACCCTGATGCTGGGAAAGATTGAGGGCAGGAGGAGAAGGGGACAACAGAGGGTCAGATGGTTGGATGGCATCACCGACTCAATGGATATGGGTTTGGGTAAACTCTGGGAATTGGTGATGGACAGGGAGGCCTGGCATACTGCGATTCATGGGATCACAAAGAGTCAGATATGACTGAGCGACTGAACTGAACTAATTGATTTCACATGTAAATTTTTTAGCTTCACAATCATAATATTTGCAGCATTTTACTCTGGCAGCAACAAATATACCTTCATATATATTTTATCCAACAGGTAGAATTTCTACTTATAAACACATAAGGAAAATTGACTCAAAATTACATCTAGAAAGCTCAGTCACTTTGGAAAACAAATATTCTAATACAGTGAAACCAAACCAATGCCTTGTTCAGTTGTTGCTGTTACACTGATTGGACAGGCTATGTATCCTTCCACAGCAATCTTTCCAAAGAAAGATTGAAGGCAGGAGGAGAAGGGGATGACAGAGAATGAGATGGTTGGATGGCATCACCGTCAATAGACATGAATTTGAGCAAGTTCTGGTGATGGACAGGGAAGCCTGACATCCTGCAGTCCATGGGGTTGCAGTCAGACATGACTGAGCGACTGAACTGAACTGTTTACTTCCACAGGATCGCTGATTACACAGAGGCTCCAGCATGAAAGAAATGACATTCAAAGGGGCACTTAGTCAAAACCAAAATCAGTTCAGATTATAGTTGAATCTGAGGTTGAACCCAAACTTCAGTGTATGTCTAGTATTTATTTGTGTATTATACATTTCCCATGGCACTAATATATACATTATAAAACATACACACACCCCAAAATTAAAGTGTGAGCTCTAGTACTTTCTACCTATATTCCAGTAAAGCTTCCTGTGTACACACACCCTTCCCCCTTGGGGATCACTGATCTAAGAGAGAAAATCTAAGCTCTAAAGAGAACCCTTCAAGGGTAACAGAACCCTTCAAGATCTGGTCACTGCTTCATAGAGAACAGACATTGTCAAGGGGGAGGAAACTGGAGGAGAGATGAATTGGGAATGTGCGGTTAACCGATATAAGCTGTTTATATAGGATAGATTAAAGAGCAAGGTTGTACTGTATAGCACAAAGAACTATATTCAATATCTGGTGATAAACCAGAATGGAAAAAATATTTTAATAGGATATGTGTGTGTATATATAACTGAATCACTTTGCTGTATAGCAGAAATTAACACAACATAGTAAATAAGTTATATCTCAGTTAAAAAAAAAAAAAAAGAGCTGGTCATTGGTTTATCAGTCATCTCTCCCTGTCCATTCCGAAAGCACTGACTTGCTTGCAGTCTCCTGGGCGTCCTGTTGTTCCTTGCCTCTGTGCCTTTGCTCTGCTTTTCATGAAGTTTTCTGTTTGCTTGGTTACCTCTATTTGTACTTTTGTCTGCCCAGACCCCACACTTCCCTGGCACTCCTTTGTCTCCCTTTTGATGTCGTGTTAGGTGTTCCTCCTCTTGGCTCCCAAATCTCTGGTGGATAGTTCTATTCTTAAACTATTAATTGTATTTTAATTGTCAGGGAGGACCCTGAAACTGATGTGTTCTACAACCCTGGAAGATTGGGGCTAAAATAGAAATTAAGGTGGGTTATAGAAAAGTATAAAAAGTTGTATTTTCTGTATTCTTGAGAGTTTTCAGACTGAGGTTGGAATCTACCATCCTTGTTGACCCTGGCCCTTGGTCTAATTACACTTCACCCAGGGGTCAGGTTCAAAGATGACGAAGGTGAAGATAGATATGTTTGTGCCGTATACTCAGATATATTCAGATGTAGTGCTAGGAAATAGATGGCTCTGTCAAAGGAAGATACCTGAGAAGAGTTTCATGAGAGGATGTCTAGGAAAACTCACTGTCTTTTCCCTTACTCTCCCCTACATTTCTGACCTCAGGTTGTAGGCTCTTCCCACAGTGACAGTTTCTCTGACACCAGCCGGGTGTCCTGGTATCAGTTCAATCCTTATACTAACTGGAGTTAGTGTAGACTCCGTAAGTGAAGGGCTCAATCCCACAAGAGTGCGCTTCAATGTAGAGGCCACCCCCAAGTAGCAGGTCCCCGGGTTACCCACAGCTTCTGTCTGACTTGGCTACAGACCGGAGGTTCCCACCACCCTCTCCTCAGGTTCAATAATTTGTGAGTGGCTCTCAGGACCCAAGAAAAAGTTTATGTACTGTTGTGATTTATTTTAAGGGATATTTTAATGGGTATAAATGCAGAGCATGTGAAGAGATTCATAGGGCGGGGCTGGAAGGAAACTGAGTGTCAGAGTTTCTGTCCTTGTGGATGGGGGTCTGCCACCTTCCTGGCACATGGATGTGTTCATCAGCTCAGAAGCTCTCTGAATCCTGTACGTTGGGGATTTTCATGGAAGCTTCATCTTCTGGCTATGTTGTTAATTGCTCAGTCATGTCTGACTCTTGGCGACCCCATGGACTGCAGCGTGCCAGGCTTCCCTGTCGTTCACCATCTCCTGGAGCTTGCTCAAACTCATGTCCTTTGAGTCGGTGATGCCATCCAACCATCTCATCCTCTGCTGTCCTCTTCTCCTGCCTTCAGTCTTTCCCAGCATCAGCGTCTTTTCCAATGGGTCAGTTTTTCGCATCAGATGGCCAAAGTATTGGAGCTTCAGCATTAGTCCTTTCAATGAATATTTAGGGTTGATTTCCTTTAGGATTTACTGATTTGATCTCTTTGCAGTCCAAGGGACTCTCAAGAGTCTTCTCCAGCACCACAGTTCCAAAGCATCAATTCTCTATTATTAGCTCCACTTCCAACCTTTCTCCCCTCTCCAGAGACTTGGGGGAGGGGACACGACGGAAATTTCCAAGCTTCTAATCATAACTTGGGCTTTTTGGTGACCAGCCTCCTTCCAAGAGCTCACCCAGAGTTGCCTCATTAGAATAAAAGACATTCCTATCATCCAGAAAATTACAAAGGTCTTAGGAGCTCTGAATCAGGACTGAATATTAGAGCACGAGATTTCCCCTGGACTCCTATTTACAAGGATTTTAGGAGCTCTGTGTCAGGAACCAGTGGGCAGAGACCACTGTGTACTTCTTATTACTTCACAGAGACTACTTAACCAATGTGTCGGCTGTGTGTAGGTACCCAGTGTGTGTAACAGCAGGCTCTGTTCCATCCTAGACCTGCAGAGGCCATAGGAGGGAGTAGTTACAGGAATCCGGAGACACAGCTGAATGGACATGGTCACCTGACAGGAGCAGGGACCTCTGAAGTGACCCTGCTGGGAAATAAAACACTCAACCTTACTCTCCTGCCCCTCCATCTTTCCCCCGCCCCCGCCCCAAACTTTGGNACAGGAATCCGGAGACACAGCTGAATGGACATGGTCACCTGACAGGAGCAGGGACCTCTGAAGTGACCCTGCTGGGAAATAAAACACTCAACCTTACTCTCCTGCCCCTCCATCTTTCCCCCGCCCCCGCCCCAAACTTTGGCTGAATGCAACCGGAAACCAGAGGGCAGAGCAGCCTGGGGATGTGGTCCTGGGCACAGAGCGTGATGAGGAAGGCAGAGTGAGGACCAGGAGGGCAAACAGAAGGCATCTGCAAGTGGGTAACCAAAGTATCCTTGAAAATCCCTAAAATCCACCCTCAACCCCTCCTCCACTCAGTCTTAAGGTTTCACACATGAAACTTTAAATAAGTGACTTATTGTAAAGTGGTGGCAGATGCTAAAATCTTTCCTTTATTCCCTTACTTCTGAGAGGACTGCTCTCTCTCAGCTATTCAACCATGGCTGTTTGGCTGAAGTGGTAGGGGAATTCTCTAATGTAGAAGATTAGCGAAACATCAGACATCACAGACGCAAATGCCCCAGGGGGCCAGGCAGGTAAAGAAAATCAGACCAAATAAGACATCAATGGATGCAGCTGCAGGCAAGCCAGTGGGTGATCTCAGGCTCCCTTTCCTAATGCTATCTCTTTTCATCAGCTTTCCATTCATGGTGATGAGCAACTATGGTGTTGACTAATTACTTCTGGATGCAGAATGAGATTCACAGAAAGCAGTCTCCCCTGTGCTCTTCCAAAAGACCGATCCCTCAATAATGTGGGCAGAAGGCTAGGGGCACTTTTCTTCAGGAAGCCTATCAGGTGCAAAAACTGCTTTCAGTGCTTCCCTGGAATTAGTTCCTTTCATCCCTTTCATGTCCCTACAAGATAAGAATTATTATGATCACGACATTACAGGTGAGGAAAATGAGGCACAGAGATATTAAGGAAGGGCCAGGCGACCTGCTTCATCTCTTTAGCTGTGCATTTTGGGTAGGACTGTCTAACTGGCAAGAACCAAGGGGATTATGTATTCATGTTTGAACCTTTAGTTCAGTTCAGTTGCTCAGTTGTGTCCGATTCTTTGCAACCCTATGGACTGCAGCATGCCAGACTTCCCTGTCCATCACCAACTCTTGGAGTTCACTCAAACTCATATCCATTGAGTCGGTGATGCCATCCAGCCATCTCATCCTCTGTTGTCCCTTTTTCCTCCTGCCCCCAATCCCTCCCAGCATCAGGGTCTTTTCCAATGAGTCAACTCTTCGCATGAGGTGGCCAAAGTACTGGAGTTACAGCTTCAGCATCAGTCCTTCCAATGAACACCCAGGACTGATCTCCTTTAGGATGAACTGGTTGGATCTCCTTGCAGTCCAAGGGACTCTCAAGAGTCTTCTCCAACACCACAGTTCAAAAGCATCAATTCTTCGGTGCTCAGCTTCCTTCACAGTCCAACTCTCACAGCCATACATGATCACTGGAAAAACCATGCTGCTGCTAAAAACCATAGCCTTGACTTATTTGGATCTAATTTGGTTTAAAAAAGGACTTGAGGTGTCTAGAATATTTCACCTCTGAAATACATTACAAATCATATCATTAAAAAAACAGTAAATCTGGAAAATAATGAAGTTTACTTTTTAGAGGGGCTGGATATTTGTGTGGCCATAGTCATGGCTGCGATAGCCTCCTGGGACAGAAAGTCAGAATAGCTTCTCTTCACTTGTTTGGACACCTGCCTGGGCCTCTTGGGACCTGTGGGTTTCCAGGTGTTACCTGTACACTTTGCATTCCAGACACATTCCTTTGGAATAAACAGATGGTAGGGAGAGATGGGCTTCGTAGAAGATTCTTTCTCCTTGGATACCTTACCCCACCACCTGCAGCTCCTCTGTACTGGACAACTTATACGAGTGTTTGATCTCCACAATGGGTGTTTAATTGCTTCCAAGATACATCAGCATAAGACAAAGCATTATTAGCAGACATCTTGCATTACACTGAGTAAGAGGGGTGGGAAGGGACGCCTTACCTTGTTCCTGATCTTAGGAGGAAGGAATTTGTTCCTTTACCATGAATAATCATGTTAGCTATGGTCTTTTGGAGATTCTCTAAAAAAGGTGAGGCAGTTCCTCTCTATCCCTGCGCTGTGTGCTGTGCTTAGTCACTCAGTCTTGTCAGACTCTTTTCGCGACCCTGTGGACTGTAGCCCACAAGGCTCCTCCGTCCATGGCGATTCTCCAGGCAAGAATAGTGGAATGGGTTGCCATGCCCTCCTCCAGGGGATCTTTCTGACCCAGGGATCAAACCCAGGTCTCCCCCATTGCAGGTGAATTCTTTACCATCTGAGCCAGCAGGGAAGCCCAAGAATACTGGAGTATAATACTCTATTTGGTACCATAATTCAATTTAGAAATATTGCCTGCTGCTGCTGCTGTTGCTAAGTTGCTTCGGTCGTGTCCGACTCTGTGCGACCCCATAGACGGCAGCCCACCACGCTCCCCCGTCCCTGGAATTCTCCAGGCAAGAACACTGGAGTGTGTTGCCATTTCCTTCTCCAATGCATGAAAGTGAAAAGTGAAAGTGAAGTCACTCGGTCATTTCCGACCCTTCTCCGCCCCATGGAGTGTAGCCTACCAGGCTCCTCCGCCCATGGGATTTTCCAGGCAAGAGTTCTGGAGTGGGTTGCCATTGCCTTCTCCCTAGAAATATTGCCTAGAATGTACCAATAGTCATTAATAACCAAAAAGACCTCAATGACTTTGACCGCTTTAACGGTGAACTCTAGGTCACAGCATAGTAATTGTCAAGAACTGACTCATCTTGCATAACTGAAACTTTATACCCGTGGAACAACAACTCCCATTCCCCCACCTCTACCCCACCCTGTTCCACCCTAAACTCTGGCAACCACCATTCCACTCTCCTCGTCTCTCAGTCTATTTTAGATATTTCACAGAAGTAGGATCTTGCAGTATTTGTCCTTCTGCGACTGGCTCACGTCACGTAAAGCAGTGTCCTCCAGCTGAATTATCTTCCAGTGTGTGTATATGCCACATTTTCTTCCTCTGTCTGTCAGTGGACACTTAGCTTGTTTCCGTATCTTGGCTATTGTGAATAATACTGCAGTGAACATTGAAGTGGATATATCTTTTCTAGCTAGTAATTTTTTTTTTCTTTAGTAAATACCCAAAAAGTGAAATTGCTGAATCAGATGGTAGTTCTATTTTTAATTTTTTGAGAAACCTCCACACTGTTTCCCACAGTTGCTGCATCAACTTACAAATAGTGCGTGAAAGTGCAGTTTCTGAAAGTTTGTATCTTTTCAAAGAATCAAATTTTGTGTTTGCTGATCCTCCTATCATTTCTTTCTTCCTTTTATGTCTTTAATTTTTTCTTTTATCATCATCGTCTTTCTTTGTTTTGGGGCCCATTCTGTTGCTGTTAATACCTTAAACTTAACAACTATTTAGGTGATTACGTCTCTTCTTTTCTAATATAAGCATTTAAGGCTCAAATTTTCCTTAAATATCACTTTTGCTATATCTCACAAGTTTTGTCATGTTAAATTTTTGTCACTATTCAGTTCTAAGCATATTTTTTAAAAATTCCTGTTATGACTTCTCCTTTGACCAACAGATTGTTTAAGGAATGTTCCCAAATTTCCAAATGTAAGGGGACATTTTCTCTCTGTGTGTGTAATTGAGTCTTATTAAATTGCATTGTGGGCAGAGATTTTGTTTTGTATAATTGATACCTATTCATTTCAATTTGTTGAGACTTGCTTCACACCCTAGTTCGGCGATTCTCAAGTGTGGTCTTCAGATCCCTGGGGATTCCCAAGACCCTTTTAGAAGAACTATGAAGTCAAAACTATTTTCATAACAATACTGGAACGTTACTTGCTTTTCTTACTGTGTTGCTATTTGCATGTGATGGGCAAAACTGCTGGTGCCCTGGCATGAATCCTGATGGTGGCCCGAAACTGTGTATCAGTGTATTCTTCACCACCATAAAGTTGCAGGAAAAGAAGAAAAGTGTTTCATTTAAGAATGTCTTTGATGAAGCAGTAAAGAAGTTATATTTTTAATAATTCTTATTTACCTTGAGAGCACATCTATTTATTACTCTGTTTAACAAAATGGAAAGTACACATAAAGCATTTTTGTTGCATTTCAAAGTGTGATGATTTTCCCATGGGAAAGCACTTGTGTGGATAAAGCTGAAAGCAGAATCAGCTTTTTTTTTTTTTTAATGAAATACTTCTTTTTTTTTCAAACTGGAGAGAATAACTAACAAGCAAATCTTGTTATTCAGACTTGAGTATCTGGCGGGTATTTTCTTAAAAATGGTTGTAGTAAGCCTATCACTTTGAGGAAAAACTATGAAATGATTATGGTCAGTGATAACATTTGAACTTTGACGAAAAATTCAAATTTAGAGAATTTTGACAGCTTCCTAACACATTTTCTTATGAGATTGGTGGTGATATCAACAAATATAATTTTAAAAAATACATGCTATATGATGAAATGTGTCATCTTTGGACAGATACATATACTTCATGAACAATTATTTTCCAAATGATCAATGTCTGATATCCGAAGTCATGCAGGAATGAAAGACGGATTCAAGGTGCCCAGTAGTCTGCTGAATTTTCATGTTTCAGGGTGTGTAAAGTTTACTGATGTGGTTTCAGAGTCCACTGTCAAGTAACCTTTAAGAAATGATCATTTGCTGAATTTGAGTGTAGTATCAGAGAAGAACACTCACAATGATCTGAAAAGGCTGTTAAAATACCCCTCCCTTTTCTAGCTAGCATTTATATGTCAGTGCCTTCTGGGTAAACACCACCAAGAACAGAACAGTAATTGAACCAGGTGGGTTCATTACTCACTGCAGGGAAGGAGAATATACACCAGCAGGGGTCGTCTACAGCCTTGGTAAGATGATTTGAGAGAAGACATAGGATCTGGGTTTGGTTCAGTGATTTGCGAGGAGGGTTTAAGAAAACAGCTTTATTCTAGATTGGATACTATCAGGATGTGCGGTAATTCTACGATTTGTCTTCTTAATAAATCTTATGTATAGACGGTATAGTGGGTTGACCCCTCAAAAAATATGTCCACATCCTTACCCCAGAATCTATGTTAGCTTATTTGGAAATAAAAAACCAAAAAACTTCTTTGCAGACAGTTACAATTAAGATCTCCAGATGAGATCTTCCTGGTTTGTCTTCTGGGTAGGTCCTAATTCCATGACAAGTTCCCTTACAGAGAAAGGCAGAGGGGCGTGTGAGGAGGACGCAAAGGAGAAGGCCATAGGAGGACAGCAGCAGACACTGGAGTGACGTGATCACAGCCCAGGGAACTCCCGGAGCCTCCAGAAACTGGAAGAGGTGAGGAAAGATCGTCTCCTCGAGCCTTCAGATGGAGTGCGCCCTGCCAACACCTGGCCTTCTCCCTTTTGACTGCAGAACTGGGAGAGAATACATTTCTGTTGTAATTTCTTCTGCAGCCACGGAAAACTAACACAGAAGGGCCGACTGGAGCAGTGCTGTATCTGTAAAGAAGCAGAGGTTACTCAGCCAGGACAGGGAGATGTTTGGGCACTTGTGTGGCTTAGACAAGTTCATGGTCTTGTTTGTGTCCTGGTCCATTATGGTCACAGAGTGGCTCTGATGGGGATGTTCTGTGACCTTGACCACCAAGGCCAGCTGTGAGTGCCAGGCCTGCTCCTGGCACCACCACGTCCTGCTGGGCCTCGGGGGCTGGCTGCTCCTCTCATTCTCATGGGTAAGGCTGGATTTTCTTCATAGACTTCCACCAAAACAGCCTAGCTCAGTCAGTAATGTAGGAGACCTGGGTTCAGTCCCTGAGTGAGGAAGGTGCCCTGGAGAAGGAAACGGCAACCCACTCCAGTATTCTTGCCTGGGAGATCCCATGGGCAGAGGAGCCTGGCGGGCCACAGGCCACAGGGTCACAGGAGTTAGACACGACGCAGCGACTAAACCGTCACAAAACAACCTATCACAATAGACGGGAAGCAGAAGCTGCTGGAGTAGCCAGCTGTCTTCTTTAAAGAAAAAAATAGTTTTAATTGGAGGATAATTGCTTTATAATATTGTGTTGGTTTCTGCCATATATCAACATGAATTGGCCATAGGTATGCATATGTCCCCTCCCTCTTGAACCTCCCTCCCACCTCTCACCCCATCCCACCTCTCACCCCATCCCACCCTTCTAGATGGTCACAGAGCTCCAGCTGTTTTCTATTAAGGCAAGCATTAATGAAACTTGCCAAAATGTGAAACAATGTCATTTTTCTCACTAATTAAAAAAGCCATCTTTCATAAAAATGTTACTTATGTTAACATACAATGGTATTGTTGTAAATTTAAGTACATATTTGTATTTATTGCTAATAAGTGCAAAATCATCTTTCAATTTTAGTTTCTAATGTAGTAAATGTCAGTAATCATAACCTCCACAAACAAAGGATTTTGGAGTCTTCAGTTATTTTTAATAGTATAAAGGGTTCCTGAGACCAAAAATGTGGAGAATCACTGGCTTAGTTCACTGGCAATTTTTGTAAATGTACCATATATACTGTCTAGTTGTTGAGGTCAGGGTTTCACATATGCCTACTAAATCAAACTTGCTAAGTGTTCTCAGCATGTGTATCTTTACTAAGTTTTGGAATGTCTAACATCAATAATTTGGAGAAATAAATGGAAATTTTCCACCTTGGATGATTAATTTGTCAATTTCTCCTTGTAGTTCTATCCATTTTTACTTTATATACTTTAAAGACATCTGATTAAGGCAGACTATCTGGCTTACTAGTTATGTGATCTTGGGCAACTTATTTCCTCTGGGCTTTATTGTTTACATTTGTAATATGTGGACAATAATAGTGCTGTCTCATGCATACTTACAGTATGTTTGCTACTGATATCTTCACTAGCAGTGATTGGTGTAGGAACAAAAAAGGAGAACAGCTGGATTTATTCAGTTGTGATTTTGGCTAGGTTAGAGGAGAAATATAAGTAGAAAAGGATAATTAGGCACCCCACCCCAGTACTCTTGCCTGGAAAATCCAATGGACGGAGTAGCCTGGTGGGCTGCAGTCCATGGGATCGCTAACAGTCGGACAGACTGAGTGACTTCACTTTCACTTTTCTCTTTCATGCATTGGAGAAGGAAATGGCAGCCCACTCCAGTGTTCTTGCCTGGAGAATCCCAGTGACGGGGGAGCCTGGTGGGCTGCCGTCTATGGGGTCACACAGAGTCGGACACGACTGAAGTGACTTAGCAGCAGCAGCAGCAGCAGGTGGAAAATAATAGTGGAAGTGTAAGCTGGATAGGAAAAGAAGTGACAAGACTGAGTCACTTGGTCAGCTGGGAGAAAATGCAGTGGACATCTTAATGCGAACGAAGGATGCATATGGTAGAGGGGTTACTGTGTGAGCTGGAGAGACAATTACTAGGGCAAATTCGAGGTCCAACGGAAGGTCCCCAGTGTGGGTGGAATGAAGGGGCCTAGGGTGATGGACTTGTACATAGTTGCTGAAGTCACTTAAAATGGGTGGTGCTGGGTGGAAATGAGACCCCCCGCAGTCTTCTACACGGGCTGGACAAATGATGAACAGGTGACACTGTAGAGTGAATGCCAACCCTGCCTGTGGTCCTGGGAACTTCAGAAAATCAGCATCTTCACTGGAGGCAGATGCAGGTGGTTGTTTTTTAGTTGCTTAGTTGTGTCTGACTCTTTGCGACCCTATGGACCGTAGCCCACCAGGTTCCTCTGTTCATGGGATCCTCCAGGCAAGAACACGGGAGTGGGTTGCCATTTCCTTGTCCAGGGGATCTTCCTGACCCCGAGCTTGAACCTGCGTCTCCTGCTTGGCAGGTGTCTTCTTTACCACCGAGCCGCCTAGGAAGCCCACCAGCACTTCATGAGAGCCCTTTCAAGGCAAGAGGATGGAGGTGCTTTCTGGGATAGCAGGGAGTTGACAACGTTGGCGAGTTCATTTCCTGTGGAACAGGGTACAGTGTAAAGATGGGGGGAGAAGCAGTTGGCCAGGGGTCACAGAAGAGAAAACCCAAGAACTTTCCATCTTGAGCCACGACCAAGGATGAGGAATGTGTGAGGCATGCTGGGACTGGCCAGCTACAGGTTCCAAAGATTATCCTAGACAATGAGGCTGAGGATAGCGCCCAAGATAGTGTCAGTTTCTTAATAATCTGGAGGAGGGCAAGAAGGGGTAGTTAGGAACAGATCACTAAGAAAGAGGATTTTCTAAGTGAGTTGGTGCCTAGTGGAGTCGGTCCTACAGGATAGAAAACTGCCCATCATAACTTTTTCTTTTTTTTTTTATTTAAAGAAACTGGATGGCTGGACATCTTTCAGGGAAGCTGAGAAGAGCCTTGGGCTACAGGACTTCCAAAATTCTAAGGGGGAAAAAAAAACACAATTTAGAGCTTGAGTATAATATTTGACTATGTCTCCCTCTAGTGGCCATCCTTCAGAATTAACAAATTGAATTCAGAAATCTCAAACCCAAAGCCTCGTGTCTGTGGCTTTCAGAATTCCCGAAATACCATTTTAGGCCAACGCTGCATGAAGTCCAGATAGTCATTTGTGCACTTAGTGTTTGATTCACAATGGTTGTTTTTCTAAATCAAGAAGATGTCATGGCTAGTAGACTTCATGGCAGAAACATAAGGTCTCGGGATTGAGCATAAGAAAAATCAGATCTTCTGCCTTCATGGGGCTTATATTCTAGTGTAGAGAAACAGCCCTCCAGTAATCAGTAAATAAGAAGTTTCAGCCTCTAATCAGGGCTATGCAGGAAGTCAATGGAGTGCACGGCAAGGGGAACGAAAGATGACTTAATCTGGATTAGGGAGGTCAGGGAAGATTTCAGAGTTAAGATAAAATAGGCAGAAGCATACTCTGGGCAGATAAGAATTTAAGAGCAAAAACCCAGTGACTGGAAATATCTTGGCATTTCTAGTTGCTAGCAGGAGCAGCTATTGTTGCTGTTCAGTTACTCAGTTGTGTCATCTCTTTGCACCTTATGGACTGCAGCACACTGGCTCCCTGTCCTTCATTCTCTCCTTGAGTTTGCTCAAACTCATGTCCATTGAGTCGATGATGCTATCTAACCATCTCATCCTCTGCCGTCCTCTTCTCCTTTTGCCTTCAATCTTTCCAAACATCAGGGTCTTTTCCAACGAGTTGGCTCTTTGCATCAGGAGGCCGAATTAGTGGAGCTTCAGCAACAGTCCTTCAAATGAATATTCAAGGTTGGTTACCTTTAGGATTGACAATTATTGATAGAACAAAATTGGCAAGTGGCATAAGGCATGGACTGCGGTTGGAAGTGACAGCAGGGGCCATATCATGCCAGCCGTTGTTAGCCTGGCAGGGGAAACCTCAAAAGCCATGGAAAGTTTGTTAATGAGAACATTCATCCTGTCTCAGCAGGTTGCACTTATTTTAAAAATAAATTTTGTTGAAATTAACATTACTTATGAAGTGAAGTGAAGTCGCTCAGTCGTGTCCGACTCTTTGTGACCCCATGGACTGTAGCCTACTAG
>SJYX01020023.1:10957-43865 GCA_006410675.1 Oreotragus oreotragus
CAACCTAGATGTCCATCAGCAGATGAATGGATGAGAAATCTGTGGTACATATACACAATGGAGTATTACTCAGCCATTAAAAAGAATACATTTGAATGAGTTCTAATGATTTGGGTGAAAGTGGAGACTATTATACAGAGTGAAGTAAGCCAGAAAGAAAAACACCAATACAGTATACTAACACATATATGTGGAATTTAGAAAGATGGTAATGATAACCCTGTATGAGAGACAGCAAAAGAGATACAGATGTATAGAACGGACTTTTGAACTCTGTGTGAGAGGGAGAGGGTGGGATGATTTGGGAGAATGGCATTGAAACATGGATACTATCATGTAAGAAACGAATCGCCAGTCTGTGTTCGATACAGGATACAGGATGCTTGGGGCTGGTGCACGGGGATGATCCAGAGAGATGATATGGGGTGGGAGGTGGGAGGGGGCTTCAGGATTGGGAACTCGTGTACACCAATGGCTGATTCATGTCAATGTATGGCAAAAACAATACAGTATTGTAAAGTAAAATAAAGTAAAAATAAAAATTAAAAACAAAAACAAAGATGGAGTGATACCTGCAAAGCACAGAAGCAAGAGGGAGAAAAGAGTTTAGGGGGCCAGGCACAATTGTGAGTGGAGAATGTGGGACATCTGAGACTAAAAAAAAGTGATGGAGAAACTTGACCTTTATAATCAGATTGTGATTTTAAAAAATCAGTGTAGACATAATAGAAACAATTGGTGGGGGCCATCCTAGAAGCATGGAGATTGGTGCAGAGGACGCTGGAGGGGACTCTGGTCCTAGGCTGGAAAGAAGGATGTATTTGAGGGAATCTGAGCAAGTGTAATTTAAGAATCACATGGCTGATAGGATGAGTACAAGGGTGCATGAGAACAAGATGTCTTAGAGGACTTCTCGACCACTATGTGGGGTCTCAGGTGTTGTTAGTGCCATTCTTTAAGAACACATATAAGAGAAGTAAGACGTTTAGGAGGAAATGTCATCTGTTGAACTGGGTGCTGGCACCCAACCAGTTGAAGAAGACCAGAGGACAGATGGACTCCCAGGCATGAATGGATTTCAGAGGCATGAATTTTGGAATTCACATCAAACAGTTAAAGTTTGGAGTATCAACATGGCTAGCCCTGTCCAGACTCCAGGAGTCAGTCAGCTGGAGAAAATGGGGAAGCCCATAAATCATCATATAGATAAAAGAACAATTTTTCAGGCCCTTATTTACAGTGGTTTTAGTGTGCTACATTTCTAGGGAAATATATGTTCTTGTCACCCAACTGCAAGAGAAGTAAATGAGCTTGAATCACATGAGTAAGTTTAAATGCCAGCCTGAAATTTAGTAAGCTACTTTGCACCTTCCTCATCCCTGTCTTCTTCCTCATTAAAAGGGTGCCATTTTCCCTGTGTTTTGGGGTATAGATTAAAATAAGGCTGGTTGTGAATTTAAAAAAACGAATGACACAGTCAAGGAAAAAAGATATTCTTGTTATGAGGTAGAGTAGATATTCAGTGATCTTTGCTAAACATCACATCCTGTTGGAGACCTGGAGAAAAGCCAGGTGATGGAGAATTTGGGTCTCCACTTATCCTCAGTTAGCCCCTGACCTGGAGAAGGCAATGGCACCCCACTCTAGTACTCTTGCCTGGAAAATCCCATGGACGGAGGAGTCCGGTAGGCTGCGGCCCATGGGGTCGCTAAGGGTCCAACACGACTGGGCGACTTCACTTTCACTTTTCACTTTCATGCATTGGAGAAGGAAATGGCAACCCACTCCAGTGTTCTTGCCTGGGGAATCCAGGGAACGGGAAGCCTGTTGAGCTGCCGTCTATGGGGTTGCACAGAGTCGGACACGACTGAAGCGACTTAGGAGCAGCAGNTTTCACTTTCATGCATTGGAGAAGGAAATGGCAACCCACTCCAGTGTTCTTGCCTGGGGAATCCAGGGAACGGGAAGCCTGTTGAGCTGCCGTCTATGGGGTTGCACAGAGTCGGACACGACTGAAGCGACTTAGGAGCAGCAGCAACCTCTGACCTAGAAATTGCTAGGATTTTAGGGGCTACAGCTATTGCATGAGACTCTGGTATGTTAGCTACTTTGGGGCAGGGTTTTGTCTTTCTTATTTACCACTGTATTCCAAAGCCTGAGTGCCATGCCTGTGGTATAATGAGCTGGACACCATTCTATAGTGATTAGCAATCTGGTTTGAGTCTTGACCTTAGATTCCTTCTCTAAAAACAGAGCTGCTGTGAGGATTAAATGAGATAGAATGCAATGTGCTTGGTGCTGGGCTTGGCATAGGGTAGAAGTGACATGACGTCACTCAGTCGTGCCCGGCTCTTTGCGACCCCATGGACTGTAGCTTACAAGGCTAAGCAATCTGGTTTGAGTCTTGACCTTAGATTCCTTCTCTAAAAACAGAGCTGCTGTGAGGATTAAATGAGATAGAATGCAATGTGCTTGGTGCTGGGCTTGGCATAGGGTAGAAGTGACATGACGTCACTCAGTCGTGCCCGGCTCTTTGCGACCCCATGGACTGTAGCTTACAAGGCTCCCCTGTCCATGGAATTTTCCAGGCAAGAGTATTGGAGTGGGTTGCCATTTCCTTCTCCAGGGGATCTTTCCAACCCAGGGATCGAACCGAGGTCTCTCGCATTTCAGGCAGATGCTTTACTGTCTGAGCTACCAGGGAAGCATAGGGTAACCATACAATAATTCAAGATGTTGCTGTCATTATTGTTGTTTTTATTGTTATTGTCCGTTCTTTGTAGGTCTCCACAATAAGCTGGATGATCAATCAGGTGAAATGCTCTACATTTCAGCTTCTTCCTTTGTGAAATGGCAATTGTTATTGTTGGCTCGCCTATCTCTGGGTTGGTTATTGATTATAAAATGATAGATGAATGGACACTGAGATTGGATCTTACTGTCTTACTCTTGAGAGAATGTTGATTCAGAGAGAGCAAGGAACTTAGAATAAGTGGCACAGCCAAATGAGATATGAATGAGAGAATATTCTGGAAGGTAAAATTCATAAGCAAAATATACTAGTAACTAATAAAATATTAACACAGTGTCCTGGAGTCCAAAGGGCATGGGCTTTAGAGTCATGCTGGCTTCATTGACAATTCTAACTTCTCCTGTGCTGGATATATGAACATAGGCTTCTTATGGATGTTTCCTGGACCCCACATGAAAACAAGAGTGTTGGGCTGAGTCACTGGTGGCTGTGAAGATAAAAGAGAGGAGGGTGTGTGGAAAGGCCAAGTGAAACCCCTCACACAGCAAGTGTTCATCTGTACTGTTGCTGGTTTATAATACAACTAACAAAGGAGCAGACTGGGCTATGAATATGGGTCTACTGGCAGCAATTTTAAGTCTCTCATTTAGAAAAATTGTGTGTCACGTGGAGAAATCTGAGGTGCCTTTAGCACAGGGGGATCAATGTCAGAACTGTGGGCCGAGGATGCAGGGATGCTGTGGTCCCTTAAACCACCTCACCTCCAGCAGAGGGGCTGTGGCCAAAGCCACTGTGCAGGCAGGACCCTTAAGAACATCTGTCTTAAGTATCTGCACCCCCCACATCTGACCCATCTCAAAGCTGCTGTGCAGTCGCTTTTATAATGCCTAAGGGCACCCAGATGTCAGCCAAATACTAGACTGGACTCTGAGCCATTCCACTTGGATTCATATCCCAACTCTGTGGCTTCATAGCTGCACCTCAGTTTCCTCATCTGTAATGTGGGCTCAGCAATAAATATATCTCATGGGTTACTGTTTCAAAACATGTGGCCTGGGAATCAATATGCAAATGTTTGTTATTTATGGGGGCTTCCCAGGTGACTCAGTGGTAAAGAATCTGCGTACCAGTGCAGGAGACACAGGAGATGTGGGTTCAGTCCCTGGGTTGCAAAGACCCCCTGGAGGAGGAAATGACAACCCACTCCAGTATCCTTGCCTGAAAAATCCCATGGACAGAGGAGCCTGGTGAGTTACAGTCTGTGGGGTTGCAAAGAGTTGAACATGACTGAGCTACTAAGCATGCATAGCATTTATGGCTGTTGCTGTCAAAAGGTTGTTAGAAGAACAGCATTCCTGGTGTAAGGAGACTTTCAGCCCCATCATTCTGTGATAGGGCCTGCTACTTCTCCATCCACCTGGATGTTTGTTAATAGTGGGCATCAGAAGGGCACAAAGGTTCTCAGTGCCCAAGGCAGCTGGCTGATAAGTGGTAAACCAGGACTCTCCCTGAGGTCTGAATTTTTTGGAAATTCAGTCTACTTGTGACATCTTAATTTTTTCTGTAGTCCACAGTCAGGAGAACGACTGTCATCCCCAAAGTTTGTCTCTGAAGACAGCCCAGAGGGAGTGGTGCCCTGTCTGATCCTCACCCTGAAGGTTTTGAGCCTCCATTTAGTGAGAACCTCAGGTGGCTGCATTCATGGAGGCCGGCCCCCAGTTGCCAATCTTTTTGGTTTGTAGATGTCAGTGAGTTGCCAACTCTCCAGTGAGGAACACCATCATCTCCAATGCCCTCACACTGGCAACGTCAGCAAGAGGTGGGCTGGAGGGTTGGGATGGATGGTTTTGAATAACCCCCTGGGCTGGAGTGGGTCTGAATCCGGCTGGGGCCCAGAGTATCAGAGTTCAGTAAACCTTTGCTGCATGGGGACAGGCCGGTGGTGTGGCTCTCCCAGCAGCACATCTGGCCACAACCCAGCTCACCTTGAGATGGGCCTGGCACGCTGAGGAAAACACGTGCTATGTGCCGGGCTTCCTTCCTGGAGGGAAACTCAGAAATCTCTTTCTTGTCCTCCCTACTTCACAGGCTCTGTAGGGGTCCTAGTGTCTCTGCTGACATCTGAGTGACAGCTCAGGTACCATTCCTTACCCTCACCTCCAGGGTGGGCAGTTTGTGGGGGGTGAAGTTTGCTCTTTGAGTTTCTCTCTATATTCCAGGTAAGGTCCTGCAAGGTCTGTGGGGCTCCTGTTCCCACTGTGGTGAGGAGCTTGTTGAGAGCTCACCATCCATACCTTCACGATGAACCAGAGGCCCCAGATCAAAGAAGTGCCTATGAGAACACCCCAGAACCAGCATCAATCTGCAAACAGGGCCCCTCCACAGGATAAGAGCTGCTGAGCTCCAGGCAGCAACTCAGAGACCTCAGAGTCAGGAGGCAGTTAATTTGCAATGTGATAAGGAATAAAAGAACTATTAATAATGCGCTTTGCCAACTTGATTCTGGCCCCATTAAACTTTTCCTTACCTTATTTCACACTCCATTTCCAAAGCACCCTCTTTTTCTCTCTCCCCACCTTTAATGGTTCTAGCAAACCTGGGCCCTAATGAAGTCTGGCAGCATAAATTTAAGACAGTGTCTGGCTGAAGTGAACAGAAGCTCTCATGTTCAGGAGAATTCTTGGGGTGGCTGGAGACATAAATCTGGCTTCCAGACTGTCCAATGGATTCTGCAGGCAGGCAAGGGGAGCTGAGAGTGCCTCGCTGTGACAGTCATGAGCAATGGCACCTCAGCAGTTCCCAGGCTACTCAAGTGTGAAACAGCTCATCCCAAGGGCAGGTCATGTGTTTCTTCCCTCATTTTTTCATTCACATCATCCACTGGCCCTGGACCTACTATATGTTTCATATCCCTTCTAGGTGGGTGTCCCCTCCCTTCATCCTTCATTGCAGATGAAGACACCGAATGAAGCTCATTGGGTATCAGTGACTCACTTGAGCTCACCTGACTTGAGAGAGCAGTGAAGGAATAAGAAGAAATCTGTTCTATTCTTCCCCAAGACAATCTTTAATTATTTTTGGTGAAATTTCCCTCCTTTGCAACATCCTGAGCTCAATGAATTGTCTTCAGTTGGTAAGACACATGTTCGCTCTACCCTGGAATTCACTTCCTGGTCTGTCCCCAGGCACTTCCTGGTTGTGTGTATAGAGCTGTTCTTCACCTGTCCCACCTGTGATTATTGTCCACCATGGTGTTGAATCAAATCTTGGTCCCTCTGGGTTCATTGTGAAGTCATATAGCTAAGACCTGAGGCTCTAGAGTCCCTGTTTGGGGCCCAGAGTGACATGAGGCAGGTATGGGGCCCAATCAATTTGGTTTCAAACCTGCCGAGCTAAGCTGGGCCTGGGGTGGGTAGAGTCAGGCCTGGGGCAAAGATGGGGAAAATAATAGGAGAGCAGTAAGAGGTCTGTTTGGGAAGGAGTGAGTGGAGTGGAAAGAAAGCTCAGATTCTCTATGTACAACTCCAGGGCTTCCTGTGGCCCTTCCTGGTCAAAGGTAACTGCTTGGTCATTCCTGGGTCTGACCTCTACTTGGACTAACTTTGGACACTCTAAACTCTGAGGCCTCAGTTTGATGCTGGGATTTTTTTTTTTTTTTTTTTAGCAATCCCACTGCTGGGCATACACACCGAGGAAACCAGAATAGAAAGAGACACATGTACCCCAATGCTCTTCCTTTGTCTTATTTGCCCATTCTCCTCTCACGTTTCAATATCCTCTTAGGTTTCCTTTCCCTTGCCATTACCCTTCAAAGTGCTGTGGCTGTTTGAGGCAAATCTTGGTGCTTCTAATGCTAGTGATGATATTACTACTGATGTTTGTGTCACTGTTGGTAGTGGTGATGGAGGGGATAGTGGTGTTGTTTCTGGTGCAGGTGTTGGTGGTATTAATGTGGGTGGGGTGTGTGTTGGTTTGGTGTTGGTGGTAGAGGTAACAGTGGTAATGATGTTGCTAGTGGTGATTGTGGTAGTGTTGATGGTGTTGGTGGTAATGGTGATAGTGATATTGCTGTTGGTGGCTATGGTGGTGGTATGGTTATAATGCTGCTGGTGGTGGTGGTATTGTTGGTATCAGTGACAAGGTGGGTAGTGGTGATGGTTATGATGATGGTGCTCATTGTAGTGATGAGTGCTGAGCCTCTGCAAGTAGAGAAAGCACAGGGGCTGTGGAATCAGATAGACATGTGGGCCAATACTGACTGCTGTGAATTATTTAGTGTCTCTGAACCTCTGTTTCTGCATCTGTAAAGTGAGGATAATAATGAGATGAGCTGAGATTTGGGACCCTGCTTCAGTGCTTGCATCAGGGCACACCTCTCCACTAGCAACAAAATACAACAAAACTATAGGGGACTAAAAATAACTGTGCTGTGAGGCAAATTCTCAACAAAAGATACAAAGACACCAAAAAAAACACAACTGCCACTTTCAAAGAGCCTGGAGCAAAAACAGGGTGTCAGGAACAAAAACAGTGTTAAGAGCAAAAACAGGGTACTGTGCATGCCCCTTGCACACACCACCTAAGGGGTGGATCTAAGCCACCCCTCCAGCCTGACACTTAGACACATCTCAAACTCACCCAACATTGGGGATAAGCGAGGGAACCTGTTTATTCTTGCTCCAATCTGCTGCAGCAGGGGCCCCAGTAAAGCCTTGCCTGAATTTCTTGTCTGGCCTCTCAGTTCAGTTCAGTTGCTCAGTCGTGTCTGACTCTTTGAGACCCCATGGACTGCAGCACGCCAGGCCTCCCTGTCCATTGCCAACTCCTGGAGTTTACTCAAACTCGTCTCTATTGAGTTGGTGATGACATCCAACCATCTCATCCTCTGTCATCCTCTTCTCCTCCTGCCTTCAGTCTTTCCCAGCATCAGGGTCTTTTCCCATAAGTCAGTTCTTTGCATCAGGTGGCCAAAGTATTGGAGTTTCAGCTTCAGCATCCATCCTTTCAATGAATATTCAGGACTGATTTCCTTTAGGATGGACTGGTTGAATCTCCTTGCAGTCCAAGGGACTCCCAAGAGTCTTCTCCAACACCACAGTTCAAAAGCATCAGTTCTCTGGAGCTCAGCTTTGTTTATAGTCCAACTCTTACACCCATACTTGACTACTGGAAAAACCATAGCTTTGACTAGATGTCAGCAAAGTAATGTCTCTGCTTTTTAATATGCTGTCTAGGTTGCTCATAACTTTTCTTCCCAGGAGCAAGTGTCTTTTAATTTCATGGTTGCAGTCTGCAATCACCATCTGCAGTGATTTTGGAGCCCCCCAAAATAAAGTCTCTCACTGTTTCCACTGTTTCCCCATATATTTGTCATGAAGTGATGGGACCAGATGCCATGATCTTAGTTTTCTGAATGTTGAGTTTTAAGCCAACTTTTTCACTCTCTTCTTTCACTTTCATCAAGAGGCGCTTTAGTTTTTCTTTGCTTTCTGCCATAAGGGTGGTGTCATCTGCATATCTGAGGTTATTGATATTCTCCTGGCAATCATGATTCCAGCTTGTGCTTCTTCCAGCCCAGCATTTCTCATGATGTACTCTGCATATAAGTTAAATAAAGTGATAATATACAGCCTTGACATATTATTTTCCCTGTTTGGAACCAGTTTGTTGTGCCACGTCCAGTTCTAACTGTTGCTTCCTGACCTGTATACAGATTTCTCAAGAGGCAGGTCAGGTGGTCTGGTATTCCCATATCTTTCAGAATTTTCCACAGTTTGTTGTGATCCACACAGTCAAAGGCTTTGGCATAGTCAATAAAGCAGAAAGTAGATATTTTTCTGGAACTCTTTTGCTTTTTCAATGATCCAGTGGATGTTGACAATTTGATCTCTGGTTCCTCTGCCTTTTCTAAATGCAGCTTGAACATCTGAAAGTTCATGTACTGTTGAAGCCTGGCTTGGAGAATTTTGAGCATTACTTTACTAGTGTGTGAGATGAGTGCAATTATGCAGTAGTTCGAGCATTCTTTGTCATTGCCTTTCTTTGGGATTGAAATGAAAATTGACCTTTTCCAGTCCTGTGGCCAGTGCTGAGTTTTCCAAATTTCTTGGCATATTGAGTGCAGCACTTTCACAGCATCATCTTTTAGGATTAGAAATAGCTCAACTGGAATTCCATCACCTCCACTAGCTTTGTTCTTAATGATGCTTCCTAGGCCTACTTGACTTCACATTCCAGATTGTCTGGCTCTAGGTCTGGCCTCTAGTAATTTTCTAATGTTTGGGAAAGGTCAAGAACCCTGGTCAGTATCAATAATATGTGATGTCATGAGAATGAAGGATAGTGTGTATGTTCCACCCACTCCCCCAAAAGTCTGAGGACTCCTTGTCCTTCTCCCTGGGTATGGGGCCTGGGCAGTGTCAGTATCCTTCAGGTAAGAGATGACCTCATGATTAATAAGAAGCCATTGAGCCTCTTTGGCCAGGGCTTTGGCAATCATGTTCTAGTGTGACTTTGACTACTCTCATTCCCACAAACGACCATCTTAAGATGTGAATCAGTTCAGTTCAGTTCAGTCACTCAGTCATGTCTGACTCTTTACAATTCTGCTTGAGAGCAAGGTCCAGTTTTTCTACCACTCTCATATTACCCTACAGTGAATGGTGCAATGTCATGTCTAGCCCAGATGTCAACCATGAGATCAAATAGACTTGTCTCAGTCTCTCAACCCCATGACTTGGGGTGACTCTCCAGGACATTTGGATTTCCCTGCATCTTACTCTCTCTTGGCCCCCTGGTCTTCATAGTCCATCTCTGCATGACACTGTCAGGTAAGCAAACTGCCCCCTCCAAGTGCCACAGAGGATCCACTGCCACAATATGTTTGGAAACAAAGTAGACCTCATGGCTGGTAGCCCTCAATGAATTACCTAAACATCCTTACTGGTCATTTATCTTCCTCACTACAACACCCTCTTGGCTGCCTCCATCTATCTCTCACCATGGGGCCTTCTCCCACTGACACATTGCCCTGCAGAATCTGGCATCTCCTGCTTGTCCCCTTTCCTCCATCATGCGGACTACCAGTTCCCTTCCTCCATCTTCAACTCATGAAGGCCCGTCTGTATGGAACACAGCTAGTTTTATCCTAGTTTTATCAGTACAGAAGACCCTTCCCCTATTGACTATACCTAGATGGCTGGGAGTTAAACTGAAGCCTCTCTCTTAGAGGACAAGGATTCTGTCCATCCCTGTCCTTCCCTCACAGGTTCTGCCAACTACTGAGCTGGCTACTTCCTAGGACTTCCTCCAACCAGGCCTCTTTCCATCCTGAAGAGTTTTGTCTTTAAGGAGAGTAGGAAGCTGGCTCAGGTGTGACCTGGAGTCAAGGCTATTAGTCCCCGAATCCCCTCCGTCAGACCCTTCTTGGCTGCTCAGTCCCACTACTGTGGTTCTCCCCCGGCCCATTCAGTAAACACCCATGACAGGCCTCTGCAGCCTTGTGTGCCAGAGGAAGGCACCTCCGGCCAGCACAGAAGCATTGACATCTGCCCCTTAGTGACTCTCTGCTGGATCAGGCCTTTAGGGTGGCCATTTCTGAAGCCAACAGAGGTGCATCTCTCAGACTCTACTTCCCTAACCCGTCTGTATGGAACACAGCTAGTTTTATCCTAGTTTTATCAGTACAGAAGACCCTTCCCCTATTGACTATACCTAGATGGCTGGGAGTTAAACTGAAGCCTCTCTCTTAGAGGACAAGGATTCTGTCCATCCCTGTCCTTCCCTCACAGGTTCTGCCAACTACTGAGCTGGCTACTTCCTAGGACTTCCTCCAACCAGGCCTCTTTCCATCCTGAAGAGTTTTGTCTTTAAGGAGAGTAGGAAGCTGGCTCAGGTGTGACCTGGAGTCAAGGCTATTAGTCCCCGAATCCCCTCCGTCAGACCCTTCTTGGCTGCTCAGTCCCACTACTGTGGTTCTCCCCTAGCCCATTCAGTAAACACCCATGACAGGCCTCTGCAGCCTTGTGTGCCAGAGGAAGGCACCTCCGGCCAGCACAGAAGCATTGACATCTGCCCCTTAGTGACTCTCTGCTGGATCAGGCCTTTAGGGTGGCCATTTCTGAAGCCAACAGAGGTGCATCTCTCAGACTCTACTTCCCTACAAACATCAGACACCTCTCTGTGCATTTCCCAACCCTAGCTGGTCCTCTCTTTAGAAGAGGTGGTGATGATGGTGATAGTGATGATGAAAGTGAAAGTGAAGGTCGCTCAGTCGAGTTCGACTCTTTTTGACCCTATGGACTATACAGTCCATGGACTTCTCCAGGCCAGAATACTGGAGTGGGTAGCTGTTCCCTTCTCCGGGGCATCTTCCAAACCCAGGGATCAAACCCAGGTCTCGCAAATTGCAGGCAGATTCTTTACCAGCTGAGCTACCAGGGAAGCCCCAGTGATGACGACCACTATTTAATCATCACCTGCTCATCCTAGCATTTTATTTAATCCTCGCAGCAACTTTGCTGCCCTGGTAGTGGCACCTTACAAGTAGGGAACTGAAGCCCAGAGAGGTGCAGGGTGTTGCCTTAGTCTTGGAGTTGAAAACTGGTAGAGTCAGGCATCCAAACCAGGTCCTTTTGAGTCTGGAACCCTGCTGGCTCTTCACTTTCATAGACCACAGCGGACTGAGCTCTGCACTGGGCTCTGCCAAGTGGGTCAGGGGATCAGGATTGCTTAAAGCAATCTGTGGTTTACTAACCCTAATCCCTTTAGGATTTCCTGGATTCAAAACAAAATTAAAATGATATATGGAATATTTTGCTCCTTTCTAAAGTATATAAACCCAGAGTAGAAGTGTTGGGGGATTTTGTCTGCAGGTTTGAGGGAAGGGACCAACATTTACTCAGAGTCCACGTTATGACATATGCTTTTTGGATATTGCAACATGTCATCCATGCATTGGGCCTAAAGTCTAGTTTTTTGTACTTGTCTTACAAATGAGTCAACTGAGCTTCAGGAGACATATCTTTCATGTTAGTGCTGTGACTCCAGTGTCTGTATGTTCATCATTGCCTTGCTGTGCTGCACCTTCTAAGGTGGATGTAAGAACTCCTGCACTAAGGACTGAGAGGATGGGCGCTCCCACTGGTGCCTGTGCCGGATTTCCCGAAAGTGGGGGCTCAGTGATGGCACCCATTGCTGCTGTTTGGAAGGAGGACACCTGCTCAGAGATTCAAGGCATTGGCTGCAGTCCACTCTGGCGGGCTCAGTCTTTGAACCCTATGTCCTTTCCTCTGTCTGTTTTCCTTTCTTTGGGGCTTTTCTTTTTCTCTCAGTCTCATGGCAAACAGACAAATGACAAAGATGCTGTCTCTCGTCTGTGGCTTCTCACATCAGGGCTCAGGACTATGGTTCAGGAGCCAAGTGGGCTCTCACCCTTTCCCTATACCCTGCTCCTGATTCCTCCTTCTCTTGTCCAGCCACCTGGTCACACAGTAGAGGCAGGTGGGAAACAAGATAGGTGATGTGCATATAGTCCCACTTCCCAAGAAGGGGAAGGGGAGTCACCATCTCTACATCAGCTACTTAGGGAACACTCCATGTTCCAATGACCTACTGTTGCAACAGAAACTACCCCAAAATAGGGGCTTAAAGCAGCACTTGTTTTACTCTGCTCATGATCTGAGGGTCAGGAGTTTGGTTCTGCTCCATGCGGCCATGACTGGTGGGATTCAGCTGGCAGCTGAAGGTCCTGGGAAGGTTTTACTTACATGGCTGGTGCCTGGCAGAGTGTGGGGTGTGGGGTGTAGTGTAGGGGACTGTCTCAGCTTAGCTAGGCCCCTTCTCTTCTCTGTGGAGTTACAGGGCTGCTCCAAGTGGTGCCCCTATCCAGGTAGCAGGACTTCTTACATGCAAACTCAGGGCTCCAGTGAGTATCCCAAGAGATGAGATATTGAGGTTGCCAGTCTCAAATCCTAGGCCTGGAAACTGACACAGCATCACTTTGACACATTCAACTGATGAAGGCATTCACAGAACTCATCAATTCCAGGGGGACAAACAAAGTCACATCCCATGAAAGAAGAAACATAGAATTTGTGGGCATTTAAATCCACCACAACACTGAAAAATATATCAGGTGCTCACACGCCTCTCAGGGTCTTGCTTCTCCTATGTTTCCACCCCCGCTTCTCCTGACACCGGCCAAGCGTCTTCTTGTAGTTGTGAGGCAGGAGTGTCCTTATTGACAGTATGAGGACTAAGATAGTCAAAACTGCTTTTTCATGCAGATTCACAACTCAGAAATCTGTTTGCCCTTAATGGGGTGTGCAGAGGGAGCATGGACGAATAATTTAAATTTCTCACTATGGTTGCTTAGGAAGTTTCAAATTCAACTAAAAAAAAAAAAAAAAACTGACTGGAAGTATTGAGGACTAAAAATCCACTGATTTTTTTCTTTTGAGAATGAGTTCCTTCTTTCCTTCCTTTCTGTCTTCCTTTATTGGTTTCTATTGAAGTATAGTTGACATGACATTATGTTAGATTCAGGAGTCCATTCTCTTCTTTTTATAAAGAATTATTTTATTGCAGTATAGTTGAGTTGCAATATTTTGTTAATTTCTTCTGTATTCAGTCACTTCTTAATAATCTCCTTTGAATCTATCATTTCTGTAAGTATTCAAGTCATCAAAGATTTCTAAGATTTCTATTACTTTATTGCCATTCTGTCTGTTTGCCACTTTCACAAGCAAAACCTCAGTCATCATTTCATTTCATTCCAAACCATTCCATCCAAATTAGCCCATTCCAGCCAGCTAATGTTTTTCCAGCCAGCCCAGTTCAACACACCCCATTTCAGCTATTCCATACCATCCACCTCTAGAGGTTCCATTGGACCTAGGTTTCTCTGTTTGTGGGGTGGTGATGTGACTTGGAGACTTCTTATTGTACCACATCAGTTGGCATATGCTGTCTTGTTGTTTTCTTTCCTGCTGGTGGATTTGTCTTATCAGCCTGAACCATCTTTATAATGTTCCTTATCACACTTTATCTTTTGATTTCAGCATCCATTCATAGCCATTACCTAGATTCATTATTTCATTAGAAGTTGCAAAATGGTGCTTTTAAAATTCCCTCAAACCTGTTGCATTTACTAGCTGGCATTCTTTAATAAAGAACGATTTACGAATATTTGTTACTTTGTGAAATATTTGTTACTCTAAACTTCAGTTTACACAGGAAGGATAGAAAAATACTTCGTTCTTGGCTTTTATCATTTTTTAGAAAAATGACTTCATTTCCTTGCAACCTCCTACAGGGATCAATGAGGTTTTTTATTTGTTTTTGTAAAATGATGAACTCAGATTAAAAAAGAAAACTTAATTGACAACCAAAATTCACTAATTATTGGGAAGAGGATACAAGAACACAGTAGGCACAGGGCCAGTACTACAGCGCTGGTCTCTTGCATTGATTTGAATCATCAAATGCAGTTTCCAAAAAAGCAAGTCCCTTTTTCTGAACTGGGTTATGTTTCAGAGTGACAGATAAGATATAAGGTTGTGTGAAGTACAAGTCAGTGCAAAGAAAGCCACTTATGTTTTGTACTTGGTATTTGTATTTCATAATTCATTTAGGTTGAGCGCTTACATGACTATATCTTATTCTTTGGCCTGCTGTATCCCATGAATGCATAATCTCATATTTATTTATAATAAGCAACATAGATAGATCAAATATATACAGCTAAAAAATTCTTTTATTGTGACTTTCTTATTGTTCTACTGAGAAATCCTATCAAAGTGCATATGGGGATGGCTAGACAAAGTCTGGCACTCCACCCCAGTACTCTTGCCTGGAAAATCCAATGGATGGAGTAGCCTGGTGGGCTGCAGTCCATGGGGTCGCTAACAGTCGGACAGACTGAGCGACTTCACTTTCACTTTTCTCTTTCATGCATTGGAGAAGGAAATGGCAACCCACTCCAGTATTCTTGCCTGGAGAATCCCAGGGATGGGGGAGCCTGGTGGGCTGCCGTCTATGGGGTCACACAGAGTCAGACACGACTGAAGTGACTTAGCAGCAGCAGCAGCAGACAAAGTCAAAGGAGAGTAGCAAGTTTGGGAGTTGCTGTTGACACCATTCTTTTTATATCACAAGGAAGTTAGGTCAGATTATCTGGATTCAAAATGAAGCTCCACTGCCTGTGAGCTGTGTGACTTTGCATAAGTTGTAGAATTCCCAAAAGCCTTCATGACTCATCTGAGGAGTGGGATAAAATCTAGTTCACGGAGTTCATGATAATCAAATAAGACAATCTTGTAAGATCACTTATCACAGTGACTTCTATAGATGCATAAAACACACAGGTACCAGCCTTGAGGATAAACACTTGGTAATACACAGCCATACTGGTTCAGCAACATACTAAATAAATTTATAGGTACAACAGAAGGTTAGTTCTGCCTGTTTCCTTTTCACAGATGTATTCCATCCCCTGGGATAGTGACCAAGTACAGAGCAGAAATTCAATAAACATTTCTTTCATGTATGAATGAATGAATACATATAACTTTGTAACAGAAAGTAGGGTATGGCTGCTTGCCACTCAAAAGTCAATAAAGTGGGAAGGCTGGTAGAAGGAAAGTTTGCTTTATTTTGGATGAGAGCAACCAGTAGGAAAGGTGGACTCCTGTCCAAAGGCCAAGTCTTCTCAGGTGACAATCAGTGGGCATGAGGTTTTATAGGCTGAGGAAAGGGGCTACATGTAGAAACAGCACAGTCATCTCTGACAGTCATCTTGAAATTAGACATAGGTGGTCTCGTCAGTGTTATCTTGATTTTTTTAAGTACAGTCAGTCTTCAGTTCCATGATCATTATTTTTTCATTTCTTTGAGGCCATTTCTCAGAATTGTGGCAGCTTATGTCCTGGTTACAGTCTGGTCATCATGTAGTTAACTTCTTCCACTTGATAGGGGTTTCAGCATCTATAAGACTATTAAGACATAGCCGAGAGTATTATCTACAGGCCTTGAGCAGGAACTAAATGTCCTTGACTATGCTTAATGACTACGTTATTATTCTGTGGTCTCCCTTGACTGTNCAGTGTTATCTTGATTTTTTTAAGTACAGTCAGTCTTCAGTTCCATGATCATTATTTTTTCATTTCTTTGAGGCCATTTCTCAGAATTGTGGCAGCTTATGTCCTGGTTACAGTCTGGTCATCATGTAGTTATCTTCTTCCACTTGATAGGGGTTTCAGCATCTATAAGACTATTAATAAGACATAGCAGAGAGTATTATCTACAGGCCTTGAGCAGGAACTAAATGTCCTTGACTATGCTTAATGACTACGTTATTATTCTGTGGTCTCCCTTGACTGTTTTCCTTCGTTTCTACATTTTCTCCTTCTTTGGTTAAACTTATTTTTTGGCTAAAGTTTTTCCAGAGATGAAAGGCAGGCAGAAGACATGAGGAGCAAGGACCATAGGCTCCTGCTCCATTTCAACTTGGATACAATGTGAAGTGAAGTGAAAGTCACTCAGTTGTGTCCAACTCTTCATGACCCCATGGACTATACAGTCCATGGAATTCTCCAGGCCAGAACACTGGAGTGGGTGGCCTTTCCCTTCTTCAGGGGATCTTCCCAATGCAGGGAATGAAGCCAGGTCTCCCACATTGCAGGTGGATTCTTTACCAGCTGAGCCACAGGGGAAGCTCTTGGGTACAATGGCTTCATCCAATTGTCTGTATTTCTTTCCAGAAATACCTACCACCTTGAAATTAAATGATTACTTTAGTTTTTACACAGGGTTTTACATTTTGCTATGTATGGATGCATTCAGACTTTTTTTTTTCTTTCTTCACTGTGGTAAATACACATAACATAAAGTTCCCCATTTTAAAGTGTACACTTCAGTGATATTTAGCACATTCATAATGCTGTGAAACCATCATCACTATTCAGTTTCAGAGCCTCCCTACTGTCATCAGTGGAAACCCCTGCTCATTAAACCATGACTCCTTACTTCCCCTGCCTCCTGTCAGCCCCAAGCAACCACAACTCTGCTTTCTGTCTGTGTAATTTGCTTACTCTTGGCCTTTTCCATTACAGTCAGTCCTAAAGGAAATCAACCCTGAATACTCATTGGAAGGACTGTTGTCGAAGCTGAAGCTCCAATACTTCGGCCACTTGATGCGAAGAGCCAACTCACTGGAAAAGATCTGATGCTGGGCAAGATTGAAGGCAGGAAGAGAAGGGGGCAGGAGAGAATGAGATGGTTGGATAGCATCACCGATTCAATGGACATGAACTTGGACAAATTCCTGGAGATCATAAGGACAGGAAGGCCTGATGTGTTCCAGTCCATGGGTCACAGAGTCAGACGCGACTTGGCAACTGAACAACAATAGTATGTGAACTTTCATGTTTGACTTCTTATTAGTAAATTATTTGAGAATAGTTTTAGATTTACAGAAAAGTTGAAAGACATACAGAGAATTCTCATACACCCTACATTCTGTGATGGATGTTTTGAAACATGTATTTCATGTATTTCAATTCATTCCAGAGTTTATTCCTCTTTGAGGCTTGAATTGCCCCCATCTTTGGCTAGTAGGAACCCTCATAAATTGACTTTTTGTCTTTTTCTGATGACATGTTTATGAACTTAAATATAATGTCTTTTTAGGACAGCATCTAGAAGCCAGCTGTGAATTGGGAAGTGTGGTTTGGGTGGGGAAGGAGAGTTGACTGGAGGGATAAACTTTGGATTAGTTGAAAAAAAAAAAAGGATGCTAATTCAATTTCTAGGGAAAACAGTGTTTTATGCTTCAGAGTTTTGAACTCTGACAGGTTGGCTCCCACTGGGCCTGAGATTTCATCCTTATTGACAAACCTAGGCTGCCCTCCCTCCTCCCCTGTTCTGTGCCCATATGAGGAGCCAGACCCTGCTGGATTTGCTCTGCCCATGATAAGTAAGCAGGCTCAGTGTTGCCTTTTCTTAGAGCTCATCAGCCTCAGGCCTTTGGGCTGATTAGAAAGAACTGCAGGGCGCCAGGAATTCTCTGCTTCATTGGGAAGAACTGCTGCGGTTTCCCACGTGCAGCATTGGGGAAAGCAGCTCCAAACTAATCTGCCTGGTGAGCATTGCCCAGCCCTGTGTGAGGAGTGAAGATGCGCCAGAGGCGGATGATGCCAACAGAGGAGGATGATGCCAACAGAGGAGGATGATGCCAACAGAGGAGGATGATGCCAACAGAAGAGGAGCCTATGCAGGAATGTGCTTTGTGTTGCAATGCTGCAGTTATTTCCTCCTTTGATCCCCACAATAAGAACTTTTAAGTGTCTTTGAATAGCCAAAGATAGGCAGTGTAGGATAAGAGGTGAGGATGGCCCAGTCTTTGCCTGCAAGGAGTTTGCAAGGAAAGGGTTAAGCAGCACTGCCAAGCCATCTAATAGTGGTTGATGGAGGACAAGATCCATATCCTGGGTTGGGCTATGTGGTAGGAGGTCAGAGAGGGAGGCTGCATCACTATTGTAATCAGCAAGACTCTGTTAAGCTGTGGTGTGCATCCACACTTTGATGCCTGGGGAAGCATTTCTAGGTCCCTGGTGTGCACATACCACCCTTGATCTCTACCCAGAACAATCAGCAATGATGTTAGCAGAGACGTCATGAATTAAAGAGAGCACCTGTATATTCATGGGGACAGTGAGTGAGAAGGAAGGTGCAATGGTCAGCATGGGCTCTGGGGCCCAATCATGACCCTAGACAGCCCTCCAAGTCATCACAGTCAAAGGGAAACTCATCTTCTCTTTCCGACTGTTTTGAGAATGCAGTGAGAACATGAATGAGCCTGGCTCCAGGCAGGTGCTCCGTAATGGTGGTGGCCATCAGTAGAAGTTTGTTGAATACACCTGAGAGTAATGATGTGTCACAGCTGTTCCCTTCAAGTGAAGCATCTTGGGTGAGATATCCATGGTCACTGTGACAATAGAGATGCACAGTGCATCTAAACATGCAGCTCAAGGCCACGAGAGACACAGGGGAAGAGGAGAAGGTCTGCACACAGTGCAAGGTCCTTAGACTCTGCTGCAGGCTCTGCTCTCCAGCTTTGGGGTTCTGCTGGTATGGGGGCTATGTGCCCATGGATTTCTGGGAACTGTAGACCTTGTGCCCCCACCTGGTGATGGTGAAGCCAAAACGAAGATAAATCTTTGGTTGGCCTTCCCTGGACAGGCAGAAGCTCACCCAGCACCTAACGCTGATCCACCAATGATCTGAGAGGCCTGGGCAAGAAGCTCTCCCATCATTTCAGTGAAGCAGGAAACAGCCATGTGAAGGTGATTCATATAAGATGAGATATAACTAGGATTTCTTAGAAGAGGGAGTCCTGAGCTGTGTAGGATTTGTATGGAGTCAGCAGAGAGGAAAGACATTCTAGGTATATGACATGAAAATGCACTGGAGCTGGATCAGGAGACCTGGCTTATCTTGGCTGCACAACTTACTAGCTGTGTGACCCTGCTCGAGTCACTTAACCTCACTGGGCCTTGGTTTCTTCATCTGTACTGTGGACATGATAATTCATTTTGATAATGCTTGTCTTCAGGATTAAATGAGATTGGCTTTAAAGAGCTTCCTGGTCAGTGCCTGGGACCTAGAAAGCACCCAGGAAATGGTAACTCTGTGGGAAAGAAAGCACAGGGAGAAAGCAGGGTGCCACTCAGGGACCTTGGGCAGGACTCACTAGTGGGCTTCTGAAACTACATTTAAAAGTTTGTGTATCAGTTCTCTTTTTCTGGAGTGAAGATATCATAGATTTTTTAAAAGTAATAATTTTAAAAGATATGTGTTTATTTCTGGCTGTGCCAAGTCTTTGTTGCTGTGTGAGGACTTTCTCCAGTTGTAGTGAGTGGGGGTTAGTTGCAGTGGTTAGTTGCAGTGCTCAGACTTCTTACTGCTGTAACTTCTCTTGCTGCGAAGCATGGGATCCAGGGCATGCAGGCTTCAGCAGTTGTGGTATGCAGGCTCTAGAGCAGTGGTCCCCAACCTTTTTGGCACCAGAGACTGTGCCAAAAGACTGTGGGGGCCTGGGCAGGGGAGGATGGTTCAGGTAGTGCGACTGATGGGGAGCAGTAGATGGCACTTACGCTCACCTCCTGCTGGCCCGGTTCATAACATGCACAGACAGGTACCATGGGTGGCATACAGGCTCAGTAGTTGCAACTCATGGGATCTAGTGCGTGAGGTCAATAGTTGTGGCACATGGACTTAGTTGCCTCACAGCATGTGAAGTCTTCCGGATCAGGGGTCAAACCCATGTCCCCTGCCTTGGCAGGCAGATTCTTAACCAGTGGACTGTCTGGGAAATGCTGATTTTGTAGATTTATCAGATTCTCAAGAGTCTGTAACCAGAAAAGATATAGAACCATCAATGTAGAGCTTTAAACTTTCCAAGGTATAACTTCCCATTAACTCATTTGAACACACATGAGTCCAATGTGATAAGCTGAGCAGTTATTACTATTATTTATGTTTGATGGTTGAAATAATGGTCTTAGGGTCCCAGGACCATGGCAGACACTGAACTCTTGTGGGTAGCTTCTTCATCATCTTTCCCTTTTCCCTTTCTCAGGAGTTTCAAATTCCCATTGGAGTTCTATGTGCTTCCATAAAAGCAGGCTATTCCCCAAGACTGAGTGAGTTCAGGGCCCAGGAATGCTGAACACCACATTCAACCTCAGCGGCTGCTGATTGATCCAAGCATGAACATGAGATCCAGTTGTCCAGCTGGAGTGAATCCTCCAATTGTAACCATAAATTCTTGGACATGTATTTTATCTTTCTTTGGACTATATGTAGGTAAGATAGTCAGTTCAGTCACTCAGTCATGTCTGACTCTTTGCAACCCCATGGACTGCAGAACACCAGGCCTCCCTGTGCATCATCAGCCCCCGGAGTTTACTCAGACTCATACCCGTTGAGTCGGTGATGCCATCCAACCATCTCATCCTCTGTCATCCCCTTCTCCTCCTGCCCTCAGTCTTTCCCAGCATCAGGGTCTCTTACAATGAGTCAGCTCTTCACATCAGGTGGCCAAAGTATTGGAGTTTCAGCTTCAGCATCAGTCCTTCCAACGAATATTCAGGAATGATTTCCTTTAGGATGGACTGGTTGGATCCCCTTGCTGTCCAAGGGACTCTCAAGAGCCTTCTCCAACACCACAGTTCAAAAGCATCACTTCTTTGGTGCTTAGCTTTCTTTATAGCCCAACTGTCACATCCATATATGGTTATTGGAAAAACCATATCTTTGACTAGATGGACCTTTGTTGGCAAAGTAATGTCTCTGCTTTTTAATATGCTGTCTAGATTGGTCATAACTTTTCTTCCAAGGAGCAAGCATCTTTTAATTTCATGGCTACAGTCATCATCTGCAGTGATTTTTGAGCCCCCAAAAATAAAGTCTGACACTGTTTCCACTGTTTCCCCATCTATTTGCCATGAAGTGATGGGACCAGATGCCATGATTTTAGTTTTCTGAATGTTGAGTTTTAAGCCAGCTTTTTCACTCTCATCTTTCACTTTCATCAAGAACCTCTTTAGTTCTTTGCTTTCTGCCATAAGGGTGGTGTTATCTGTATATCTGAGGTTATTGATATTTCTCCTGGAAATCTTGATTCCAGCTTGTGCTTCATCCACCTCAGCTTGTGTTTTCTCATGATGTACTCTGCATATAAATTAAATAAGCAGGGTGACAATATACAGCCTTGATATCCTCCTTTCCCGATTTGGAACCAGTCTGTTCCATGTCCAGTCCTAACTGTTGCTTCCTGACCTGAATACAGATTTCTCAGGAGGCAGATAAGGTGGTCTGGTATTCCCATATTTTGAAGAATTTTCCGCAGTTAGTTGTGATCTCCACAGTTAAAGGCTTTGGCATATTCAATAAAGCAGAATTAGATGTTTTTCTGGAAGTCTCTTGCTTCTTCTATGATCCAACAGACATTGGCAATTTGATCTCTGGTTCCTCTGCCTTTTCTAAATCCAATTTGAACATCTGGAAGTTCTTGGTTCACATACTATTAAAGCCTGGCTTGGAAAATTCTGAGCATTATGTTGCTAGCATGTGAGATAAGTGCAACTGTGTGGTAGTTTGAGCATTCTTTGGCATTGCCTTTCTTTGGGATTGGAATGAAAACTGACCTTTTCCAGTCCTATGGCCACTGCTGAGTTTTCCAAATTTGCTGGCATATTGAGTGCAGCACTCTCACAGCATCATCTTTTAAGATTTGAAATAGCTCAACTGGAATTGCATCACCTCCACTAGCTTTGTTTGTAGTGATGCTTCCTAAGGCCCACTTGACTTTGCTCTCCAGGATGTCTGGCTTTAGGTGAGTGATGATACTATCTTTCTTGTCTGGGTCATGAAGATCTTTTTTGTATAGTTCTTCTGTGTATTCTATATGTAGGTAAAGGGGTTGCTATAGTCACTTTATTCCCATGAGCAAAGGGGTCTTGGGAGACAAGTTGACCCAGAGGAACTAGAGAATCACAGAGAACAGTTTGTCTGAATTAACTCTGGGCTTCTTCATATACCATGAATTATACATTTTCTATTATTTGCAACCCAAACCTTCCAGTCAATATAGGTGCCTCAACCAAGGTCATTCAAGGCATTGTTGACAGAACTAGGTCAAGAACCCCACAATTTCTGGTTCTCATTAACAACCATTTAGCTCAACCCTTCACCAGTTGGCCATGACCTTCCCCAGATTTGTTGACATCTTCACTTGCCTCACCTCTTGAGAGAGAAGTTCCTATGAATTTTCTTCTTGATGGGAAAACAACTTTAAAATTTAGGTTCTTTTTTGTTTTTTATTTTTATTTTTAAAATTTTTATTTTTACTTTATTTTACTCTTACATGGCTTCTCCTACAAATTCCAAGAAAGAGCTTACATAACTAAGATTTGGAGAACTGGTCTACCCCTTCCAGCAACTCTTGACCTCTCCAAGTTTAGACAGAAGGGATTAGCAGAGTTGCTATTCTGCCCACACTCTGCTCTCTCCTCTTATCAAATGCACACGTAGGGCCTTCTGTGGGCAAACCCCATGCTGGTTGTGGACTGCAGAAAGCATATACAGTGCTTCTACCAATGAAAGACTTCCTACAGTTGGTAAGCACATAGAATGCTTAGTGAATGCAAGTGTGAGAGGGTAGAAACTGCTCATTCAGATTGATGAGGTGTGTCCTCAGGGACCTGCCAGCACCTGGTTAGCCCTGCTGTCGAGCCAAAGTCCACATACAGCTGTGGAAAAGCCCTTGCATATCTGCACCATATGCTGTAATGGACTGGTGTAACTTCAACTTGGGCAGGACTTTGGCTGGAGTGATTGAACCTTGGGCAAGTGCATGAAATGCTCAGAACCTTATTTTTCCATATAATAAATATATACATTCCCTTCACACTGTTCTTGTGTTTACTAAGATAATGTCAGTGAATGCATGTTCTACTAGCAGCCAGGAAATGCTTTATAGATATAAGTATCGTTTTCTGTGTTACCCTTATAGCACTGTGCCCCCATCCAAATTCATAAAAAAAGAATATCTTCCCCTTAAAACTGTAGACTGAACATTATTAGGAAAGAAAATAATTTCTTACATCACCCCTCCCCTAAATCACAAAGTTTAACCCCAAGGATATATTTGCATGCTGTGTGTCTTTAAGATCATGCTGTCTGCCCTGCAGTTGATATGGGGCTAGCTGAGGGAAGGGATGAGCTGACTTGCCCTAAACCTGGCTCTGTGTTTATCAGTTGCTATGTGACCCTGGGCAAGACACTTTACCACTCTGAGCCTTGGTTTCCTCTTCCATAAAATGGAGATAATTTTTACTTATTGCTATGATTTCGGCAAAGGTTTTGCTAGAGTTGGGTAGAGGTCAGCTTTTTCCAAAGCAGCAATCTCGCTGGGTCAGATGTATGTTTCTAGATGTGAATGCATATTTTACCCATTGGGGCACTTTGGGATTGATTAGGAGCAAAGGAACATGAGAAAAAAGAGCCAAAACAAATACTAGCTCAAGGCCCCAGGAGAAGTTCAGCCACATTGGTGACTCTCGGGTGGCCAGCATGGCTTCGAGAGTTATGAGCCCTTCACCTGCCAAGTATTAATAAGAGCATGGCTTCCCCCCAGGACTGGCTGTTTTTCCAGGGCCTGTGGGCAGCTGCAGGCTCAAGTAGGACATGGGGCCTGAAAAGAAGAGATATCCTCCCAGGCACTGCCAATAGTGTGGTGTTAGCTTAGGTCCCAGGGGAGTGATGGACAGGGAAACAGACTGAGATGGAGATCTGTGTGTAGGTAGTGCTCTCGAGCAGAGGAGAGTGTGACCAGACATAGGGGAGAGTTCAGCTGAGTACAGCCCCAACAGAGGCCTGAACAGATCCCTGGAGATACTCTGAAACTGGGCTGGCCCTTCAGAAATGCCCCTATTTGAGGAAAGGGGGCCTTTGTACCCCAAGTTGTTGGATGTGATATGCACTTTCTCCAGGGAGGGAATCATCTTGGGGGAGACAGAATCTTCTGGCAATACTCCAAGAGGATCTTGGTTGTGAACCCCCTTAAGTGAAGACATTGGTCAGCATTCAGGCTCTAGGGGTGCTCTCACTGCCTACTGCTGTGACATGGAGCCTGAACTGAATCTGGCAGAGCTGTCGTTCAGCGTCTCTGAGTGCCTGTGTCTTCTTAACTCTCACGGGAGATGGGGCAGAGGGTGGAAGGCACATGCCATGCTGGTCCCCAGTGAGGTGATCCCTTTAACTTTGTAAATATCCAGTGAAAGGATAAACCTGTCATAAAGAAAAGAAACTGCAGTGAATGTTCTGGGAAACTAGCCAAGGAGGAAACTGCTGGAAGAAAACTTTCTGGTGTCCAGGGATTGCCATATTGTGTCTTACCCCAGATGGCCAGGCATGGGGACCCACACATGAACCCTTCCCTTTACCTCTTGTTACTCATAAGATAGATGGTAACCTGTGCTTGACAGACCCAGCCATTGAGTTTCTTCTGACGTTAGTTTCCATTGCTTAACCCCACTCTTCTTTATTTAATTTATCTAGTATTTGTTTATTTCTCACTGTGGAAGGTAAGCTTTTAGTACACAAACATTAGGCTCTGTGTCTGTCTCCCCTCTCCTACCATCTCAATAAAGTTAAATTATAATTTCAAGTTAAATCAATATTCCCTTGTTTGATCCTATGATTATGTAAATATTGTTCATAACTGATGTTAGTTAGGTTGCATAATTACATTTCATTTCTTGTGCAGTGTTTAACTTTTCTGAGAGCTAATTACTGACTTAAAAATGGATTAGTTTTATATGTATCTGTGACTCACTTCCCATACCTGTGGGCTATCTGCAAGCCTCTCTCAATATGGTCTGGCAATTAGGTACTCTGTTAGTTTTTGGCAACTTCCCTCTTGGAGCCCTCCATCCTCAAACATCCATCTGGACAGGTTGTTACAGGCCACCTACACAGCTGTTTCTCAAAGACTGAGCTTTACAAAGGTCTGAGAAAGTGTTTGAAATGTGAGAAAAAAATTATTGGCTCCTAAAATAAAATTGCAAATTAGAAATAAACAAACATTTAATTAAATTGCATACTATCATGTCAACTAGTCAATTGCAACTCAACTCAGCTCATTCCTCTAAGCAGCACTCTGATCCAACCTGCACACATGGCTGGATTCTGAGAGGTCCCTGAAGATACCCATAATGCAGTTCTCCATTTCCTTCTTGGGGATGGAGCTTCTGTAGCAAACAAAATGGTTTGCATGGCACTGATTCAAACCCGCGTTTGCAGAAAAGTTTAAACCAAAGAGAAGCCCAGACTTTTGGGAATTATCTTCTTGCTATTCTCATATCTCACTCCTTGGTTCATTTTCTCACCTGCCACTGTAATGACTCTCAGTTCTCTGGTGTGATCCACCGTGCAGTTTCTAAGATGACTGACTATTTTCTAGCTCCATCCTTTATCTTTCCTCCTTGGACAAGGGATTCTATAGATGATCTCATAGGTGTCATCTTTGTTGACTGAAGTGGCCTCCAGTTCCTCCTAGGTTTAGCTCCTCCTTCAGCCCCAAGGTAGATCAAGAAAGCAATCTTTCCTGTTTTTCATTCCAGTAAGGGTGTATTGTCACATATGATTCTGGTCGTCTTTCTTTCACTCTCCAGATTCATTCTCTACCCTTCTTTACAATGCTTTCAGTCATAGGAAGCTGACCTGTACCAACTGCCCCATCCTGTCTCTCCTGCCCTCTGCTTCCAGTTGGATTTGGCCAGTGGGGGCTCTGTAGGAGATCTGCAGGCAGGATCAGAGTGAGGGCAGGGCTGCTGTTGTCAAGTTGACCTCTCGAACAGATCTTTGGCTCTGGAAGTTTCTCCCTCCTCTTGCCAGCTAACCATGTAGCTGTTTCTAATGTGAAAAAAAGTCACAGGCATGAGTCTTTCTGATTATGTAGAGGCTAAACCTCAGGAAAAAGAAATGCCATATTCTTTCTGTAACTTAATTTTTATTTTATGTCTCCATTTTGCTGAGAATATACATATATGATTTAAGTCAAATTGGTCTTCCTTTATTTTCCTTGGGTTTGGACCTAATTTGGGGTGTTATAAGTTTGGTAGTTAAAAGATCTCAGTGTTATCTGCTCATAGCAGACTTTATTGAGATGTCTGTAGTCTTAGCCTCAGTGGTCAGTCTACTTTGACTACTCACTGACTAGTGACTCAGTACTGAGTCACACCATGTTGTTTAGGTTATTTCAGGCCTCCTTTGTTACCCTAAACATAACACATGATGTTGAATTTACCTTGGAGCTATGCCTAGGAAAGGGGACAGATTGTCTGCCCAGTTCTTGACTATATCAACCCTAGTTGAGGGTTTTGTTATTTTTTACCCAGAAAGGAGCTTTCTTTCTAAGGGACTTCAGAAACGTCAACTCTCAACCTTTCCCCCTATACTGTGAAACTCTTCACTAGTTTGAGAAGTAGAGAATGGGAAAACCTGATTCATGTCCTCCTGCATGTTGCTACTGTATATGCCCTGAGTTCTTGCTCTTCTGGGTGGGACTGTAGATTTTGGAAAGTCAAAAACCAGAAATGAGCTGAATTCTTCAGGAGAAAAGTTGGAGGGATTAGGAAGACTGAGAAACATACTCAAGGGAAAAATAAATTATTCTTTAAAAGTTCCTTCCTGCTTCCACCCCACCCCTGACTGTGCCTCTTGGGTAACATGAGGGAGAACAGCTAAGAAGTGGTAAGAAATCATTGACTGAACACTCTATATCTTAGAAGAGGAGAAATGGAGAGTGAAGGTGCTGGAAGGGTCCCTGGGGAGATGAAGGACTGGTTTTTTGGAACTCAGATCTATTGTGGGGCTGCCAGAAACATCCACCAGGAGTGAGGTCCTAGGTTGGAATTGGGTAGGATTGAGGTATACTTGGAGAGGCCAGGAATAGGTAGAGCAGAGGACAGTGACATCTGTACTGAAAGAGTGAGAAGACAGCTTGTTATCAAGTTTGAAGACTGAGCCCGAGGCCCTGAAAAAGGGGCAACACCATCACAGCAACTTTTATGGAAGGCTTGTGACCTTCTGGGCCCTAAGTGTTGCTCATTTAGTTTTCACATTTGCTCAGTGGATGCTGCAATATTATCCCCACTTCTTTGGTGAGAAAAGTAAGAACAAAGAGCTTGGTTCCCTAACCAGGATCACCGAGCTGTAACATGACTGCAGTTCTATCTGTTCTAAACTTGGGTCTCAACTATTCCCAACTACCTGCTCTGATTAGTGCAGCAGAGGAATGGAGTGACTGAGTCAGTGACAGCTTCAAGAATGAGGGGACAGTGATAAGAATAGTGCCAATAAGTGTTAATGTTAATAAATGTTAATGATGAAACATGTTAAAGACTAAATGTCATTAGTCTTTATGCCTTCTGCAAATCCTCACTTCCTGGTACATTTTTGGAAACAAAGACTGAGTCACTCAGTTTGGAGGGTGTCTTGCACAAGGCAAACTAAACAATTACCACCACTGCAACTGCCCTCCATTTGAGTTCAGTTAAGGCATGAATTCTTCAGTACATGCTTGCTCTTAGCTATACCAGGACTCTATTCAAAAGTCACTCTAGGGTTGATCTTCAAAAGAATTCTATTTTATGAGAAGAGCTCATATAACTCAAATTAAATTAAAAAAAACAAATAATCTTCAAAATAATGGGCAGAAGATCTAAATTCACATTTCTCTAAAAAAGATATATGGATGGCCAACAGACACATGAAAACATGGTCAATCTCACTAATTATTAGAGAAATGCAAATAAAAACTACAATGAAGTATCACTTCACACCAGTCAAAATGACCACCATCAAAAAAGTCTACAAACAATAAATGCTGAAGAAAAGGGAACTCTTCTACACTGTTGGTAGGAATGTAAAGTGGTGCAGCCACTATGGAAAATAATATGGAGTTTCCTTAAAAAAACTAAAAATAGAACTAACATGTGATCAGGCAATCTCGCTCTTCAAGCATATATCTGGAAAAGAAAGAAACTAATTTGAAAAGATACATGCACCCCAATGTTCATAGCAGCACTATTTACAATAGCTAAGATGTGGAAGCAATCTAAATATCCATTGACAAATGAATGGATAAAGAAGATGTGGTATATATGTACAACAGAATATTAACCAGCCATAAAAAAAATGAAATAATGATATTTGCAGAAACATGATTGAACCCAGAGATTATCATGCTAAGTAAGTCAAATAAAGAAAGACATATAATATGGTATCATTATATTTGGAATCTAAAAATATCTTAATGAACTTATTTACAAAATAGAAACAGAGTTACCGACATAGAAAACAAACTCATTTCTACCAAAAGGGAAAGAAGGTGAAGGATAAATTAGGAGTTTGGGATTAACAGATACACAGCACAAGAAGTAGATAAACAAGGACCTACTGTATCATATAGGGAACTATATTCAATATCTTGTAATAGCCTGTGTGGAAAAGAATCTTTTAGTAGCCTAATAAGAAAGAATCAGGTGTATATATATATATATAACTGAATTACTTGACTGTATCACTGAAACTAACAGCATTGAAAATGTAAGAATACTTCAATAAAAAAAGAATTATATTGAATTAGACATTGGAAAAATGATGGAAGAGGCAGCTCCAAGCTGTTGTTTCTTTACATAAGCTTTAAAAAACAAGTGAAAACTTAAGGAACAAACTGTACTGGAATTCTAGAAAAAAAAATGATTAAATACAGAAACTAAGTGAATACTAAATTAAGAAAAAGGCAACTTAAAAATGTTCTTGTATTAAAAGGAAAAAATACCTGTCAAAACACTAGCTAACCACAAGCTAAAGAAGAGAGGCTTCATTGACCACACAAGACAGGTAATGCAGCCTGCAAAAAAAAACTGTTGAAAAGTAACTACAGAGACTACAGCAATCAGGAAAAGTTAGCAAATGCTAAGGTAAGCCCTGGGATTTCTTTGGAGGGAATAATGCTGAAGCTGAAACTCCAGTACTTTGGCCACCTCATGCGAAGAGTTGACNCTTCCCATACCTGTGGGCTATCTGCAAGCCTCTCTCAATATGGTCTGGCAATTAGGTACTCTGTTAGTTTTTGGCAACTTCCCTCTTGGAGCCCTCCATCCTCAAACATCCATCTGGACAGGTTGTTACAGGCCACCTACACAGCTGTTTCTCAAAGACTGAGCTTTACAAAGGTCTGAGAAAGTGTTTGAAATGTGAGAAAAAAATTATTGGCTCCTAAAATAAAATTGCAAATTAGAAATAAACAAACATTTAATTAAATTGCATACTATCATGTCAACTAGTCAATTGCAACTCAACTCAGCTCATTCCTCTAAGCAGCACTCTGATCCAACCTGCACACATGGCTGGATTCTGAGAGGTCCCTGAAGATACCCATAATGCAGTTCTCCATTTCCTTCTTGGGGATGGAGCTTCTGTAGCAAACAAAATGGTTTGCATGGCACTGATTCAAACCCGCGTTTGCAGAAAAGTTTAAACCAAAGAGAAGCCCAGACTTTTGGGAATTATCTTCTTGCTATTCTCATATCTCACTCCTTGGTTCATTTTCTCACCTGCCACTGTAATGACTCTCAGTTCTCTGGTGTGATCCACCGTGCAGTTTCTAAGATGACTGACTATTTTCTAGCTCCATCCTTTATCTTTCCTCCTTGGACAAGGGATTCTATAGATGATCTCATAGGTGTCATCTTTGTTGACTGAAGTGGCCTCCAGTTCCTCCTAGGTTTAGCTCCTCCTTCAGCCCCAAGGTAGATCAAGAAAGCAATCTTTCCTGTTTTTCATTCCAGTAAGGGTGTATTGTCACATATGATTCTGGTCGTCTTTCTTTCACTCTCCAGATTCATTCTCTACCCTTCTTTACAATGCTTTCAGTCATAGGAAGCTGACCTGTACCAACTGCCCCATCCTGTCTCTCCTGCCCTCTGCTTCCAGTTGGATTTGGCCAGTGGGGGCTCTGCAGGAGATCTGCAGGCAGGATCAGAGTGAGGGCAGGGCTGCTGTTGTCAAGTTGACCTCTCGAACAGATCTTTGGCTCTGGAAGTTTCTCCCTCCTCTTGCCAGCTAACCATGTAGCTGTTTCTAATGTGAAAAAAAGTCACAGGCATGAGTCTTTCTGATTATGTAGAGGCTAAACCTCAGGAAAAAGAAATGCCATATTCTTTCTGTAACTTAATTTTTATTTTATGTCTCCATTTTGCTGAGAATATACATATATGATTTAAGTCAAATTGGTCTTCCTTTATTTTCCTTGGGTTTGGACCTAATTTGGGGTGTTATAAGTTTGGTAGTTAAAAGATCTCAGTGTTATCTGCTCATAGCAGACTTTATTGAGATGTCTGTAGTCTTAGCCTCAGTGGTCAGTCTACTTTGACTACTCACTGACTAGTGACTCAGTACTGAGTCACACCATGTTGTTTAGGTTATTTCAGGCCTCCTTTGTTACCCTAAACATAACACATGATGTTGAATTTACCTTGGAGCTATGCCTAGGAAAGGGGACAGATTGTCTGCCCAGTTCTTGACTATATCAACCCTAGTTGAGGGTTTTGTTATTTTTTACCCAGAAAGGAGCTTTCTTTCTAAGGGACTTCAGAAACGTCAACTCTCAACCTTTCCCCCTATACTGTGAAACTCTTCACTAGTTTGAGAAGTAGAGAATGGGAAAACCTGATTCATGTCCTCCTGCATGTTGCTACTGTATATGCCCTGAGTTCTTGCTCTTCTGGGTGGGACTGTAGATTTTGGAAAGTCAAAAACCAGAAATGAGCTGAATTCTTCAGGAGAAAAGTTGGAGGGATTAGGAAGACTGAGAAACATACTCAAGGGAAAAATAAATTATTCTTTAAAAGTTCCTTCCTGCTTCCACCCCACCCCTGACTGTGCCTCTTGGGTAACATGAGGGAGAACAGCTAAGAAGTGGTAAGAAATCATTGACTGAACACTCTATATCTTAGAAGAGGAGAAATGGAGAGTGAAGGTGCTGGAAGGGTCCCTGGGGAGATGAAGGACTGGTTTTTTGGAACTCAGATCTATTNAAAAACCAGAAATGAGCTGAATTCTTCAGGAGAAAAGTTGGAGGGATTAGGAAGACCGAGAAACATACTCAAGGGAAAAATAAATTATTCTTTAAAAGTTCCTTCCTGCTTCCACCCCACCCCTGACTGTGCCTCTTGGGTAATATGAGGGAGAACAGCTAAGAAGTGGTAAGAAATCATTGACTGAACACTCTATATCTTAGAAGAGGAGAAATGGAGAGTGAAGGTGCTGGAAGGGTCCCTGGGGAGATGAAGGACTGGTTTTTTGGAACTCAGATCTATCGTGGGGCTGCCAGAAACATCCACCAGGAGTGAGGTCCTAGGTTGGAATTGGGTAGGACTGAGGTATACTTGGAGAGGCCAGGAATAGGTAGAGCAGAGGACAGTGACATCTGTACTGAAAGAGTGAGAAGACAGTTTGTTATCAAGTTTGAAGACTGAGCCCAAGGCCCTGAAAAAGGGGCAACACCATCACAGCAACTTTTATGGAAGGCTTGTGACCTGCTGGGCCCTAAGTGTTGCTCATTTAGTTTTCACATTTGCTCAGTGGATGCTGCAATATTATCCCCACTTCTTTGGTGAGAAAAGTAAGAACAAAGAGCTTGGTTCCCTAACCAGGATCACCGAGCTGTAACATGACTGCAGTTCTATCTGTTCTAAACTTGGGTCTCAACTATTCCCAACTACCTGCTCTGATTAGTGCAGCAGAGGAATGGAGTGACTGAGTCAGTGACAGCTTCAAGAATGAGGGGACAGTGATAAGAATAGTGCCAATAAGTGTTAATGTTAATAAATGTTAATGATGAAACATGTTAAAGACTAAATGTCATTAGTCTTTATGCCTTCTGCAAATCCTCACTTCCTGGTACATTTTTGGAAACAAAGACTGAGTCACTCAGTTTGGAGGGTGTCTTGCACAAGGCAAACTAAACAATTACCACCACTGCAACTGCCCTCCATTTGAGTTCAGTTAAGGCATGAATTCTTCAGTACATGCTTGCTCTTAGCTATACCAGGACTCTATTCAAAAGTCACTCTAGGGTTGATCTTCAAAAGAATTCTATTTTATGAGAAGAGCTCATATAACTCAAATTAAATTAAAAAAAAAAATAATCTTCAAAATAATGGGCAGAAGATCTAAATTCACATTTCTCTAAAAAAGATATATGGATGGCCAACAGACACATGAAAACATGGTCAATCTCACTAATTATTAGAGAAATGCAAATAAAAACTACAATGAAGTATCACTTCACACCAGTCAAAATGACCACCATCAAAAAAGTCTACAAACAATAAATGCTGAAGAAAAGGGAACTCTTCTACACTGTTGGTAGGAATGTAAAGTGGTGCAGCCACTATGGAAAATAATATGGAGTTTCCTTAAAAAAACTAAAAATAGAACTAACATGTGATCAGGCAATCTCGCTCTTCAAGCATATATCTGGAAAAGAAAGAAACTAATTTGAAAAGATACATGCACCCC
>SJYX01020023.1:47324-89694 GCA_006410675.1 Oreotragus oreotragus
CTTTTATTTCTTTTTCTGCTCTGATTGCTGTGGCCAAAACCTCCAAAACTATGTTGAATAGTAGTGGTGAGAGTAGGCACCCTTGTCTTTTTCCTGACTTTAGGGGAAATGCTTTCAATTTTTTACCATTGAGGATAATGTTTGCTGTGGGTTTGTCATATATAGCTTTTATTATGTTGAGGTATGTTCCTTCTATTCCTGCTTTCTGGAGGGTTTTTATCATAAATGGATGTTGAATTTTGTCAAAGACTTTCTCTGCGTGTATTGAGATAATCATTTTTCAATTTGTTAATGTGATGTATTACATTGGTTGATTTGTGGATATTGAAGAATCCTTGCATCCCTGGGGTAAATCCCACTTGGTCATGATGTGTGATCTTTTAAATATGTTGTTGGATTCTGTTTGCTAGAATTTTGTTAAGGATTTTTGCATCTATGTTCATCAGTGATATTGGCCTGTAGTTTTCTTTTTTTCTAGCATCTTTTAGACAAAGACTTTTAAACAACTGTCTTAAAATATGCTCAAGAGTAAATAGAAAAAACATGTACAAAGACTTTCAAAAAATAAAAAAATGAAGTAAGAAAAATGAGAATATTAATAATGACATATAAACTATTCAATTAAAAAAAAACAAATTCTGGAGGTGATAAGTACAATGACTAAAAAGAAAACAAACTAGTATGGTTCAACAGCAGATTTCACCAGGCAAAAGAAAGTATCAGTAAATTTGAAGATGGGAAAATTGAAATCATCAGCTATGTGGAACAAAAAGAAAAATAACAAAGAAATATTAACAGAGCTTAGGGGATATATGAGACACTATCAGGGACACCAATATATGTATCATGGCTGTCTCTTATACACATCTAGATGTGTATAAGAGACAGAGACATGGGAATACCAGACCACCTGACCTGCCTCTTGGGAAACCTATATGCAGGTCAGGAAGCAACAGTTAGAACTGTACATTGAACAACAGACTGGTTCCAAATAGGAAAAGGAGTATGTCAAGGCTGTATAATTTCACCCTGCTTATTTAACGTATATGCAGAGTACATCATGAGAAATGCTGGGCTGGAAGAAGCACAAGCTGTAGTCAAGACTGCCAAAAGAAATATCAATAACCTCAGATATGCAGATGACACCCCCCTTATGGAAGAAAGTGAAGAGGAACTAAAAAGCCTCTTGGTGAAAGTGAAAGAGGAGAGTGAAGAAGTTGGCTTAAAGCTCAACATTTAGAAAACTAAGATCATGACATCTGGTCCCATCACTTCATGGCAAATAGAGGGGAAAACAGTGGAAACAGTGGCTGACTTTATTTTTCTGGGCCCCAAAATCACTGCAGATGGTGATTGCAGCCATGAAATTAAAAGATGCTTACTCCTTGTAAGGAAAGTTATGACCAACCGAGATAGCATATTGAAAAGCAGAGACATTACTTCACCAACAAAGGCCCATCGAGTCAAGGCTATGGTTTTTCCTGTGGTCATGTATGGATGTGAGAGTTGGACTGTGAAGAAAGCTGAGCACCGAAGAATTGATGCTTTTGAACTGTGGTGTTTGTGGTGTTGGAAGAGACTCTTAAGAGTCCCTTGGACTGCAAGGAGATCCAGCCAGTCCAGTCTAAAGGAGATCAGTCCTGAGTGTTCTTTGGAAGGACTGATGCTAAAGCTGAAACTCCAATATTTGGCCACCTCATGCGAAGAGGTGGAAAGTCATTGGAAAAGACTCTGATGTTGGGAGGGATTGGGTGCAGGAAGAGAAGGGGACAACAGAGAGACAAAATGGCTGGATGGCATCACCGACTTGATGGACATGAGTCTGAGTGAACTCCGGGAGATGGTGATGGACAGGGAGGCCTGGCATGCTGTAGTTCACGGGGTCGCAAAGAGTTGGACACGACTGAACTGAACTGATTCCTAAGTATTTTATTCTTTTCATTGCAATGGTGAATGGAATTGTTTCCTTAATTTCTCTTTCTGTTTTCTCATTGTTAGTGTATAGGAATGCAAGGGATTTCTGTGTGTGATGTTATAATCTGCAACTTTACTATATTCCTTGATTAGGTCTAGTAATTTTCTGGTGGAGTCTTTAGGGTTTTCTATGTAGAGAATCATGTCATCTGCAAACAGTGAGAGTTTTACTTCTTCTTTTCCAATTTGGATTCCTTTTATTTCTTTTTCTGCTCTGATTGCTGTGGCCAAAACCTCCAAAACTATGTTGAATAGTAGTGGTGAGAGTAGGCACCCTTGTCTTTTTCCTGACTTTAGGGGAAATGCTTTCAATTTTTTACCATTGAGGATAATGTTTGCTGTGGGTTTGTCATATACAGCTTTTATTATGATGAAGTTTGTTCCTTCTCTTCCTGCTTTCTGGAGGGTTTTTATCATAAATGGATGTTGAATTTTGTCAAAGACTTTCTCTGCATGTATTGAGATAATCATTTTTCAATTTGTTAATGTGATGTATTACATTGGTTGATTTGTGGATATTGAAGAATCCTTGCATCCCTGGGGTAAATCCCACTTGGTCATGATGTGTGATCTTTTAAATATGTTGTTGGATTCTGTTTGCTAGAATTTTGTTAAGGATTTTTGCATCTATGTTCATCAGTGATATTGGCCTGTAGTTTTCTTTTTTTCTAGCATCTTTTAGACAAAGACTTTTAAACAACTGTCTTAAAATATGCTCAAGAGTAAATAGAAAAAACATGTACAAAGACTTTCAAAAAATAAAAAAATGAAGTAAGAAAAATGAGAATATTAATAATGACATATAAACTATTCAATTAAAAAAAAACAAATTCTGGAGGTGATAAGTAAGTACAATGACTAAAAAGAAAACAAACTAGTATGGTTCAACAGCAGATTTCACCAGGCAAAAGAAAGTATCAGTAAATTTGAAGATGGGAAAATTGAAATCATCAGCTATGTGGAACAAAAAGAAAAATAACAAAGAAATATTAACAGAGCTTAGGGGATATATGAGACACTATCAGGGACACCAATATATGTATCATGGAAGTCCCAGAAGGAAAAGACAAAGATTATTTCAAGAAATGATATTTTCTTTGTCAAACATTATCAAGAAAGTGAAATGATAAATTACAGAATGGAAGAAGGTATTTAAGAATCAGACAAGTGTTTACTGTCTAGAATTTATAAAGAACTCCTACAACTCAACAACAAGGCAAATAACACTAGCTGTTGGTAAAAACAATTGGGAAAAATGAGTACATGATTTGGATAGACATTTCTTAAAAGAATATATATAAATGGTTAATATACATATCATGAAAAACTGTGCAACATCATTAGTCATTGCATGTGTGCATGATAAATCCCTTCAGTTGTGTCCAATTCCCGTCAGGTTCTCCTGTCCATGAGATTCTCCAGGCAAGAATACTGGAGTGGGTTGCCATGACCTCCTCCAAGGGATCTTCTTGACCCAGGAATCAAACTGGCATCTCTTAAGTCTCCTGCATTGGCAGGCAGGTTCTTTATCACTAGTGCCACCTGGGAAGTCCCATTAGTCATTGCTGCTGCTGCTGCTGCGTCACTTCAGTCATGTCCGACTCTGTGAGACCCCATAGATGGCAGCCCACCAGGCTCCCCCATCTCTGGGATTCTCCAGGCAAGAACATTGGAGTGGGTTGCTGTTTCCTTCAGTGCATGAAAGTGAAAAGCGAAAGTGAAGTCGCTCAGTCGTGTTTGACTCTTAGAGACCCCATGGACTGCAGCCTACCAGGCTCCTCCGCCCATGGAATTTTCCAGGCAAGAGTACTGGAGTGGGATGCCATTGCCTTCTGGGAAATACAAATCAGAAACACTTTAAGTTGCCACTTCATTCCCATTAATGTCTATAATTTTTTAAAAAAAGTAATGGTGAAGATATGGAGAAACTGAAACACTTATACACTACAGGATGGGAATGTGTGTTGATTTAGTCACTGTGGAAAACAGGTTGGCAGTTCTACAGAAAGCTAAATATAGAATTGCCCTATGGCTCAACAATTCTACTTTTAGGTGTATACCCCAAGTAATTGAAAACAGGAACTCATTCAGATACTTGTATGCCAATGTTCGTTACAGCATTATTTCCAATGGCCAACAAGTGGAAACAACCCAAGTGTCCAACAACAGAGAAATGGGTAAGCTAAATGGGGTGTATACAAACAATGAAATATTTTTCAGCTATAAAAGGAATTGAGTTCTAATGCATGTCAAGACATAGATGAATCTTGGAAACATACTAAGTGAAATAAGCAAGACAAAAAAGGATGAGTATTATATAATTCCACTTATATGAAATAGCAACATGAAACAGGTTAGAGTTCACGAGGGGCTGGGAGTAGGGAAGAATGGAGAGTTATTGCTTGATGATTACAGTTTCCCTTTGGAATGATGAAATATTTTTGGAAGTGTATAGTAGTGATGATTGCAGAACACTGAATTTAATGAATGTCACTGAACTCTACACTGAAAAAATGGTTAAAATGGCAAATTTTATGTTTATATATATATTATCATGATTTAAACAATTAAAAAGGAAAAGAAAAATACATCAGGAACATTGTTTTTTCCTTTTTCTCACTACATTTTTGTTTCAGGAGCCTAATCCTCCTTAGTCTATCCACATAATTAGCATCCAGGACCAGACAAGGGAAAGAGCCGTCCAATCACATAGTCCCATCCCCCTTTCCCTTTGCCTATGATTGGCTTTGGAAGACAGGTTGAAGCTAATAAGTGCAGGGGCTTATTTAAGGACTGTTATGGTTTGGTCAGGTAGCCTAAATGGCCCAATCAGACTGAAAAGAAGAATATTAATCCACATAATTAGCATCCAGGACCAGACAAGGGAAAGAGCCGTCCAATCACATAGTCCCATCCCCCTTTCCCTTTGCCTATGATTGGCTTTGGAAGACAGGTTGAAGCTAATAAGTGCAGGAGCTTATTTAAGGACTGTTATGGTTTGGTCAGGTAGCCTAAATGGCCCAATCAGACTGAAAAGAAGAATATTGATTCTATTGTTAACAGGTTCATTTTCTTTCTCCTTTCTTCCTGACAAATATTGAGTGGGGTGTATTGCATTTTCTACCTAAATGCTTCATGATGGAGATATAGTGTGGGGTAGGACTAGCTCTTTGAAGAGTGAATAATCTTTTCTCTTCTATTCCTCCACACCTCACTATGAATATTCTAAAGACAATCAAGGTCATCCATGTTTGGGATTTGTAGCACATAGTTTTCACTGTAGGTTCTACTCTGCCCAAGCCAAAGGAAAAGCGTAACTGAGACCCTTGTCAGGGACATGTTTTCCAGGCCCCCAGCCCCTAGCCCCCGCTCCTGCTGAGATGGGGCCTGTGATTTCCCCGTTACTGAGGAAGCCTTTCTGGAGCCTTGGGGAGCCTCTCCAATACAGCTGAAAGCCAGAGTCCCTGCAAAGTAAGTCACAGGCACTTTGGGGAAATGGCCTGCTCATTTGTTTTGACATTGAAGAATAAAATGCAGAGGGAGAAAACAGAGGGAATACTGGCTTTGTTGTTGTAAAAACCTCGTATGCCAAGTACCACAGTACATGCCTCAGTCGAGCTTCCTGCTGTGTGATTGATTCTACCTGCCTAGTTCTCCCCTGGGTCCCCTCCATTGGAGACAGGCCAGCAGGGTCTGTCTGGGCATGCTTATCTGGATGTGTATTAGTTTGTTTTTTTATTTTCTCTATCTTCACTGTGGGGAAAATGGCAAGAAGGCTCACATCCTCACCGTTCTGTCCCAGTGTTTCTCATTCCATTGATGTTACTAGTGAACAATGGAGCTGCCACTCATGGCTGTCTCTCTGACATCAATCAGCTTCCCTGGGGGAAAAAATGTATTATTGAATAAATAATGTGAGGATAACTGAGTAGCCATGTAGAGAAAAAGTAAAGCTAGAACAACAATCCAACTTTACCACAAAATAAATTTCACATGGGCAAGAGTTTTAAACAGAATGGAATAAAACCATGAAACAACACAAAGAAAGTATGCTGACAAACTTGAACACTGTGACAAAATGGATACATTTAAAAACAGTTATAATTGAAAGAAATGATTGAAAGAAATATGCTATGATTGAAAGAAATATGAAACTCTAACATTCCAACAGACACTAAATAAAGAGAAAGGATAGTTAAATACCCCCTTTCCCCCAAAAGACCCCAGACCAGATAATTATGAGTTCTACTAAGCTATCAATGACAAGACATTTCTTATACCAGTTACTCCAGGAAGTAGAAAAGGATATCAAGACACTCATTGTTCAACCACAATTCCAAAACTGCACAAGTACAAAGTGAGAAAATTGTAGGTTCATTTCACTTTTAGAATAAACAGAAATCTTAATTTCATTTTGGAATCAAATACAACATACATTAACAAGTTCATTCAACATGCTCAATGAAGGTTTTTCTCAAGAGTGTAAACAAAATGAAACAAATCTCTCAATGTAATTATATCAATATAGGCAGGAAAAAATTGATAAAGTCCAGAACATCATTATTTTCTAATTTAAAAATGCTTAAATGGATAATATACTTACAAAAATGTATATAAGTCATAAATGTGTTGATCAGATAATTTTCATAAACTGAAAAGCATCCATGCAACCAGCACCCACAGCCCTAAATGTCATCACTGCATCTCTTTCTTTCATCTCTGACAAGGGCAATACTTAATGTCCTTGTTTTGTTCAGTTTAGCCTTTCTAATAAGTTGAAAACCATTCAACAATGAAAAACATTTTAGCAAGGTATTGTATTAGGAAAGAAACTTCCTTAATTTGGTGGAGTTTATAAACCAAAAGCCTACAGCAAACACCATACTTAATGCAGAAGTTTTAGATCCATTTCCTTTAGAGTCAAGAAGAAATTAAGAATGACCTCTCTTCGAGTTTCCTTTCACACACCATTTTTGTGGGTGTGTATATATCTGACTTGGGGAGAATTGGGGGAAAAAAAGAAGCCAATGGCATTTTTAGTTTTATGTTGTCTATGTTTTCCACTGGTATATCCCTGTTGATTTGTTTGAGCCCTTTATTAACTGCCATTTTCTAAAGTTTTTTTCAATAAAAGGAAAGAAGATCTGAAAAAAAAAAAAAAAAGAATGACCTCTCTTCTTGCCAGATTTTACATGGTATTGGTGGTTCTGGAAAATACCATCAGATAAAAAAAGAATAACATTTATAAAAATTGGAAAGATTGCATAAAATTCTTACAGATAATTTTCTACATAGAAAACACACCAGAATAAATAGAAAATAATCCTTGAGGTTGCTAGATATTAATACAAGGACAATTTATAAAATATCAGTAGCATTTACCTTCAATGTCAAGAAAATTCAAGTTAAACAAAGGACTGAAAGGTATGTGGATTCTACTTGGGCTGTTACTTATGGAAAGAACATATTTCTCCTCTGGACACTCTCTGAGCCTTGTGCCTACTCCTGGGTATTAATATTGTCTGCCCAGGGACTGAATAATCCAGTTTCTCACTGGACAAAAGTCACAACTTCCATCTCAGTGCATACATCAGCAGCATCCCACCAGAACCTGTGAGTTCACAGCAGGCACCTGTCAAGCTGAATCCATATTTTTCCCACAGTATTTTTGTGATTTTTCCAAATGGTCACCTTTTAGCCAGGGACATTTTTAGTTGGGAAGCTTGGTCTGGGCAATAGGACCTAGTGTCCTTTCTGATCCTCAGTGTCCCATGAAGTAGCCCTCTGTTAGCATACAGATAACCAAAGTGGCAGCCTCATTTTTCTTTTCAATTTTATGATGCTTGTAGGTCACCTTTGATCAGCCAGGGCCTAGAACTGAATTTCAGTTGTTCCTAGGGATCTGATGCTGTTCTTTGAACATGCTGATAAATGCCAAGATTTAAAATGGGCCTTGGAAAAAGATGCACAATAAATACTTAATTCAAGCTGGGACACAGGCATCAAATGTATTTATCTGGGCAGTAAAATATTTAAATGCCATGCTGCTAAGCTGCTGGTGCACATGGATGACATACTTTTTTATGTCCACAAAGGGAAAAAAAAGACCCCAAGGACTTCAAACTGATTGTTTACCTGAGCCTAGAAGAGTGAAAAGAGATGAGCAAAACTTCTGTGGGCATGTAGAATTGTTTCTACTGATGTGTTAAAGCGACGCAGCTCATAACAGGTCTTTGCAGAGCTCACCTGCTTAGGGGTGATGGGAGGACTGATGTGGAGGAAATTTCTGCATGATAGGGAAGCCTCAGCAGCAGTCAAGTGTTTCAAATCATTAGTGCTGCAGCTTTGAACTGGTTCAAAATTAGCCTTAATTATTAACCTTCTTTAATATTTCAGAGTATCTATAATAAAAGAACCATGGTGCATTTAATTTATAGTTATGCAGTCAGAGTCTGTTAGACCTGAAAAGGGCTCTGATCATCTTAGGCAGCTGCTGGCTCACGAGCTTTTATCTTTCTCAGGATAACTGAGAAAGGCTGCTGTTTCTCTCCATAGCAGTGTTCTTGACAGCAGTGGTTCTCGTGGTTGAATTGTGGGAGTGAGCTATGGGGAAAGGGTGGCCTTACTGTCGTTCAGTCACAAAGTCATGTCTAACTCTTTGTGACCCCATGAACTGCAGCATGCCAGGCTTCCTTGTCCTCCACTATCTCCCAGAGTTTGCTAAAACTCATGTCTGTTGAGTCGGTGATGCCATCCAGCTATCTCATCCTGACTGGGTTGCCTGTGAGTAACAAAGTCTCCATTGTGTTGAATTTGAAAAATGCCCATTTAGGAGATCTCAAATGAAAAAAAGAATTCATTCAGAATAAATTTATCATTTATTTTATTTATTGATATTTCTCAGTACACAAGCAAGGGACAATGGACCAATGTTTGGTAACTTCATCATTAACTCCTTCCCTGAATTCCAAATGCACGGTGTATGTCTAACAGACATCTCAAAATTGCTTTGGCTGAAACAGGACTCTTGATTTATTCTCTCCATTCATTCAGTCTACTTCTCCACGAGTATTTACCATTGCAAGAAAGGATATTTACCACTATAAGAAAGAATATCACAGTTTTTAGTGGAGACTGCATGGATGGTGGTCTATGCCATGGGCTGCTGAAATATTTGGTAATAGTACCACCTGTGACATCTCAAAAATAGACAATTACCCAAGTAATTAAACACTCCTAGTTTAAAGGAAACAGTTCATAAGGCAGAATGTTAATAGTGTGTGTTGGCTGTTGTTGGCTGAAAATAAAATATACTGGAGTGAAAAAATCTGGGGACTGCTACAGCTGGATGAGGCAATGGATTTTCAGTTCTAAACAGTAAAAATTGAGAAATGCTTGCGCAAAAGAGGCAGTTAGAACTCAGGCTTGAAAGAGGCAGTTAGAACTAGAACTAGGACCAAAGCAAGGATTTGCTCATCACATCCACTATTTAAGATATCTGAATGGAATTAAGATGATGATCCATAACACTTTTTAACTGGCCAAAAGAATCCATGGAAAAGCACCAAGTGTTAGATACCTGAAGTTAAGAAGGGTGGGTGGAAGGCATTTCTCAAGAAAGCTCATGTGACAATGGTGTGGAGCTGATTAGAATTAAATTGGTAAGATGATGATTATGTTTTTAGATTTTTGGGAGAGAGGTACTATCAAAGAAACCAAAGTCTCTGGGTAAAAATAGTTTTAACTGAGACTTAAAATGATCTTTTAGCCCTGGACTTTTTACAGAAAAGAGGTAGAATGAGATACTCAGCCCTGAAAATAAGGGCACATTCTCTAGAGCTTTCTTTGGATGTAGTCAGTGAGAAAAGCAGGCAAGGAGGGTCCTCCCCAAAGGGCAGAGCCAAGGGTCCCTGGAAGCCCCTCCTCTGGATCAGAGTTAGGGCCTAGTTAAGGAACTGTCTCCTTTCTGGGTAAGGGGTTCCCTTTAAGACTATCCAGCAGGATTTCAGAGTCACAATGGGTCAGTGTGGCCATGTGTCTTCCACTCTCCCCTGTTTCCTAGTGGAAGCAGGTTGCTTCAATTCCTGCTCCTCTACTGTGTGTCTGTGCATTGGAGAAGGAAGGACAGACTTTATTTTGGGTTAATGGATCCTGGATCTAGAGGAGCCATGTCTGGACTCCATGCGCTGATGGCCCCATATTATCACCTGGTGGAGAGACTCCTACAGGAGCCTGGAGTTTGTGTCTGGAAGGGGCCCCTAAATTGTCATTTGCCTCATGTGGTCTAAACATGATCCTTGAATAAATGAATGAAGGGCTAAGTGAATTAATGACTGGGTTTCTTGAAGCCTGCTCCATGGACCTGGGAAAATGAAAATGAATGTGTGGGCCCAAGAGGGACTGACATCAAAGGAAGTAGAGTGTGGGGGACAAAGTATCAGAACACAGAGACAGAAAAGTTAGATGTAAGCAGGATTGTGGCTAATGGGAGCTGGTTTGTATCATCCAGAGGTGGCAGCCGAGGGATCCTCATGGACAGGGCCCACTGGCTCATAGGTCCAACATCCTTCTTTCCTTGCAGTACCAGATTCTTCTAAAGGCCCTGTCAACCATCCACCAAGGGGCAGAGGGTGACTTCCCAGCCATGATGTGTAGCAGGAGGCAGGGTAAGATTAAGTGGTTGCAGGAGAGGGTATGACCTTTGAGGACTCTCCTAGAGCCAAGTTGTGACTTGGCCTGTGGCTTATGGACCCATTCTGCTGACTTGTGTGTGAAACCTGTCAATCCTATGAGATGACTCACTCTAGGGTTGTACATACCTGATGACTGCCATGCGGGTGATTCACACCAAGATGACACACACCAGTGACTCACACTTAGGGACAACTCACCCAGGATCTCTCAGCGCAGAAGCTGTCTGAGCCTTATTTTGTTTTTTGTTTGTTTTATTTTTTTTCTTTTCTATTATAGTACCCCATTGCCTTATAACTCAGTTGGTAAAGAATCTGCCTACAGTGCAAGAGACCCAGGTTTGAGTCCCAGGTTGGGAAGGGCCCCTGGAGAAGGAAATGGCGACCAACTCCAGTATTCTTGCCTAGAGAATCGCGTGGACAGATGAGCCTGACAGGCTATAGTCCATAGGGTCACAAGAGTCAGACACAATTTAGTGACTAAACCACCACCACCTCGTTGCCTATCTATGTTCTATATATAATAGTTTGCATCAGCTAATCCCAAGCTCCCACTTCATCCCTCCTCCACCCCCGCCTTGGCAGCCAGTCTGTTTTCTATGTCTGTGAGTCTGCTTCTGTTTTGAAGGTAAGGTCATTTGTGTCATAGTCTAGATTCCACGCATAAGTGATGTCACATGGTATTTGTTTTTCCCTTTCTGAGTTCCTTTACTTAGCACGATAATCTCAAGTTACATCCACATTGTTGCAAATGGCATTATTTTGTTCTTTTTTATGACTGAGTAGTATTCCACTATATATATATATATATATATATATATATATACCACATCTTCTTTATCCATTCACTTGTCAATTAAACACTTAGGTTGTTTCCATGTCTTAGCTATTGTGAACAGTGTCTGAACCTTATTTTGATGTGGTGGGAAACATTGCCTTTTCTGGGTTTTCTTGGTGATGGACATTGTGGCCGCCACTCACAGTGATGAGCAGTGGACCACAGCCTAGACAGTCCTGAATTGCCCACTTCATTTTCATTCCTGGCATTACTGGTCTTCCAATAAAGACCTTTGTAAAAAACATTGTCTGGGCCTGAAATATTTGCTTGAACTGTAACCCAGGCAAGGAAGGAAGTGGGGGCTAATGATCCTAAGCCACAGGAACCCCCTCCAGTCAGGCATAGGGTGTTCTGGAAAGCCCTAGGAGATCTTCAGTGAGAGACTCTAGGATGATTTATCATGTGAGTACTCCAGTGGCCAGGTCCCATGGGAAGTTCATAAGATGGAGAGCTCATAGAAGGGTATCAGAGAAGCCCGCTTCACACAGTCCTGTGGATTATCTCCTATAAGTTCCAATTCTCAAGAAACCTCCACATCAGGCAGGGCCAAGCTGAGCTTTGGAGTCAGACAGGCCTGGGCTCATGGTTCTACCCTTATCCAGTTGATTGGAGGCTCTGCAAGGTCATGTGGGCCCTCTAACCTCATTTTTACCACCTCCAATTATCTTTCAATCATATGGTTATGGAAAGATTGTATGAAAAGTGCTGGATACAGAGCATATACTCAGCAACTGCCCTAGGGTAAAAGAGGAGGCATTAAAGGCCCCATTTCAGGAATCATGGGATGTGGGCCTTGAGTAGATCTTAAAAGTTCTCATCACACACACAAAAATTGTGGTGGTCATTTCACAACATGTACAAATATTGAATCATGTTGTATACTTGAAACTAATATAATGATACATGTGGGATGTATTGGATCCTAAAATTGGAAGTTCAGGGCAAGAGGGCTCAGACATTCAGACAAGGCCAAGTGGCTCAGAGGATGTCACCAGGAGGCTCTCCGCACTTGGCAGCTTGGCCTTCCTTTGAGTATACTTTTCCCAGGAAAGTGACATACGTGGTCCTCATAGCCCCAGCCCTGGTAGATTCATAGCACCTGTGACTCCTCTACCCAGTCACCATGGATCCCTGCCCAGGAGATGCTCCACGTATCAACTCTACCCCAGTGGAGATCACTCTGATTGGCCAGCTCAGACCACATGTCTGCTGCATAGGCAGGAAAGGCAGCTGGGGATCCATTTGTGCTCAGAGGCTGGGGGAGGAAGTGCTGTCCCACAAGCTGCGCCCCACGCTTTGGGACAGGAATCTTACAACCACAGTCACATCTTCAGAAAAGGGAACAAGTGATTTGGGAACATTTCCATGTGCTCAGGACCCGGGAAGTTATTTAAAGGAAAACAGAGATGCTTGATGGAGTAGAGGTGACTTTCCTATTACCTAGACACTTGAAGAGAAGAGGAACACAGAATTTAGGGGCAGGAGAGAAAGAGACCAGGTTGAGAAACAGAAAATTGAGATTTTTCTAAAAATATCCAGGTGATATTTTGTACAACAACTGTATCTGCTGTACAACACCTCTGTAAAAATACCCCCATGCAACCCTGAGAAATGTCCTCAGAGCCCAGCAATCCCAAGATCACAATTTAAAACTTTCCGCTCTAGTTCTGTGGTTTCTAGTACTTAATGTTAAAGACTGAGTTTGAGTTTGCATTTCGCAAATTACTTCCTGCCTCCTTTTGCTTTTCCACAGTGACTCAGGGAATTGTCCTCCTTATGTAGTATCTTATGGTGGCTGGTTTCCTTCCGTCTTTTTGAAATAATGCATTTCCACTTAGTTTCAGCTGTCTTCTGGGATTAATTAGTGACTGCACAAGTTACATGAGGCTTAGGTGGCCAGTACCTCTTGACAGATGGCTCCTGGGAAAAAAAATGGGAAATTATTGCAGAGATGGTAATTGTGATTTTCTGGGTGTGAGAAGTTTATGAAGTGCCTTCAGGGTTGAAGCTCCTCCCTAAGTTCTGGGGGCCTCTGAGCCCCATGGCTGGGCAGAGGCCATTCACCCTCCTTCTGAACTCTGGCTGGAAATGGTATTTCCTATAATACGGAAGACAAGAAAAAAAAAGGAAAGAAATAAAGAAATTTGATTTATACATAAGACTTCTGCTCCATAATCATGGTCTAGAATTAATTGAATACCCTGTAGCTTTTTGTACTGTATATGCTAATGATGACCAAAAATGGATTCTCTTCTGTATTTCTTTATTAATTTATCTTAAAGTGACATATTGTGAATAACAACCCCTTATACTGCTGGACTAGGCAACTTTATAATTTGCAATTCAAGCTGTTTATTCTATTCAATTTGTTTAGGTAATTTATTTTTCTAGGAAGGGAAAAAAGACCAAAATTAAAGGAACTAACAGTCCCTGTTGCCAGAAAGTGCTAAAGCTCTGGAGTGAATAAATACTCCTGAAATGAGCTGATGGTGACCTTGTGTAGGGAACTCGGTGAGCGGTCATGCTAGTTTTATTTTATGGACCATATTGAATTAATTTAATTATGGAATATCAGTGCTCTGCCTGGTAATTAGCACTGCGGAGATTTCTCCAACATGAGCTCCAGTGACGAGCAGGGTTGTGCGGTTGCCAGGGTGCTATCTTGCAGACGTGGACACTGACCCAAGGTGATCCATCTGAGACAGGAGGCCAGGTGGTTAGCTCCCTGGGGTGACAGTTTGAGAGTTCTTACTTTGTCCTCTCAGTATTCCAGCCTCTCTCTTTCCTGAGAAACGGATTCAGGAGTCAGGCAGAAGGAGGTCAATATAGCATCTTACTTCTTGCCATATTATAATTTATTGCAATTTTATTATGTAATCTAATTGTTAGTTTTCAGCTATGGGAAAACTTAACCATTTGTGTCCAGCTGAGAAGGCATGTCAGCACTTTACCCCCAAGTCAGATGGTACCTGCCAAACCATTGTCATGGTACCCACTCCAGCCCCCATCCCCTGCTCATAGAACTCAGCCTTCCCAGCCTTGCTAAAAGCAGACACGAAAGACCTTCTCTGCAGGCTCTGGTCAAGTCCTTCTGTTGCCACAGTGACCATTTAAAACATTCTCATCTTACTCCCCTCATCTCAGCTGATAGTCGACCTCTTCTTTTGCCAAGTAATTGGAAGACTTCATCAGGGAATTCCCTGCACCCCAGTGAGTTAACAAGCTGAACTGTGTCCAGCTTGGCCGCTCTCTCTCCCTCCTCCCTCTCTCTTCTCTCAGTGAGGATAGCCCACTGTTCACAGCAAATCCCCCCATGTGTTCTGGGTTCTAATGCTTCCTGCCTCCTTGGGGAATTTGACTCCTTCGACTTCATCCCATCTCTATAGTATATCCTCATATCTCTTAGTGTTGGTTCCTTCCCAACAGTGTTTATTTGTTTATTTATTATTGAAACATAATTGCTTTACATTGTTGTGTTAGTTTCTGCTGTACAACAAAAGTGTATATAGACACACATATCCCCTCCCTCTTGAACCTTCCTCCCACCTCTTATCCCAGTGCACCCCACTCCTCTAGGTCATCACAGAGCACTGAGCTGAGCTCCTGTGCCTTACCCCAACAGCATTTAAATCCACTCAAGTCCACTAACATTAAAAAAATTCACTCTGATTCATCTTTTTCCGGCTCCTGCCCTCCTCCTGGCCTCCCTTTCACAACTGAGGGCTTTCTCTCCTCTCACTGGTTTCTGCATCTATGAAGCTGGCATATGGCCTCATCCCTCCACTGGAACTCGGGCCAGGGCCATTCTCAGTGATCCTCTTACTGATGTTGTGGCCTTGGTCGCTTTTAGTGGAGAGTGTAGTTTGAGAGTAGGTTAGGAGCTTGAGGTCATAACCTCTCTGTGCTCTGGTTTTCTCATCTGTTCAAAAGGAGTAATGATAGTGTACAATGGAGGTGCTCAGAATATCTCACAAGCCCTGGCATCTCACAAGCACTCAGTAAGGGTTATTGATTATGATCACTGACCATTCCCTTAAGGGCTTCCCCAATGGCTCAGTGGTAAAAGAATCTGCTTGAAATACAGGAGGTGCTGGAGACTAGCGCTGGATTGATCCCTGGATCAGAAAGATCCCCTGGAGAAGGAAATGGCGAGAGGATCCTGGCGGGCTATAGTCCATAGGGTCGCAAAGTGTTAGACACGACTGAGGCACTCATGCACACAACAGTCGTAAGTGCTTCGCAGGTGGGTGCGGTCCATGGGGTCACAAAGAGTCTAACATGAAGGCGTATGCACACGCATACAACTACTCCCACCTGAACTCCATGCTTATGCTTCCGACTGACCATGGGGTGTGTTTCTTTCCGGATCTTGACTCTTCAGCACCAAGCCAGATATCTTCCTCAGCCTGCTCTCTTCCTGTGCAGGCATCCACCAGATACCGGCTCTTGGTCCTGCGTTCTCCTGTAGCACCCAGAGCTGATTATTAACCAAACCCCTTCTAGAACTTTCTTTATATTTGTAAACTCTGACTGCTGTTCTTTGCCCTCACCACTAGAACCTGGGAGCACACTGCCCCTGTATCCTGACTGCCTCTTTCCTCTTGATTTTGGATCCATTTTTGGAGTGACTTTTCTGTGTCCCCACGCTGCATGGTCCCTTCAGCGACTGCCCTGCTCCAGAGAGGACATGACCTTCTCCGGAGTCCCCGAAAGGTCCACTGTGGCCTGCCTCCACTGCTCCTCTAGCCCAGGCCTCTAGGTCTGCCCCTCAGCCCCACTCTCGGCGCAGCCACGTTGAGCTGTCGGCAGTCACACATAAATACTTGTTGCTGGAAACAGTCTCCCAGGGTCTCCAGGGGGAGCATGTGATTGCCCTCCTCAGCCAGCAGCCTGTGGGCTGCATGGGAGCCAGAGGGACTGAGTTAGATCCTGGATTACCTGAAGATGTTCTTGTTGGCAGCACACAGCTATGGGCTCAGCCCAGGTCACGCCCTGCTGCTAGCTTCAAGGAATTCAACGTATCCAATGGAAATAGAGTGTGAACCACAAATGTAATTTAAAATCTTTTCTTAGCCACATTAACAACAAAAACAACAACAAAAAGTAAAAGACCCGGGTGAAATCAATTATAATAATATATTTTGGTTAACCCAATATACCAAAAAATATTAATTCAAGGTATAATAAATAGAAAAGATATTTATGAGCTTTTTATATACATAATTTTTGCATGACGTGTTCTACATCTAGTGTGTATTTTAAACTCACAGTACACCTCAGTTCAGGATGTCATACTTCAAGCCTCACTGGCCACTTGGGCCCAGTGGTTGTGGCATGGACCACATGGTCTGGTCAGCTCTAGATGCCTTACAGGAGAGGAAGGCATAACCTTCTGCACCTCTGCTCCCTGGGCCCTGAGGAGGGAGGGTGGCAGTGTTGTCCACAGGCTTGCTAGGAGCAGTCAAGTAGGTAAGTGTCCATGGTATCTATTAAGATAATCCATAAAGTTTTTCTTTGCCATATTTTTTGATGATAAAAGTGTTCTATATTTTTATTTATTTAAAAAAATTAATTAATTTATTTTAATTGGAGGCTAATTACTTTACAATATTGTAGTGGATTTTGCCATACATTGACATGAATCAGCCATGGGTGTACATGTGTTCCCCATCCTAAACCTCCCTCCACATCCCATCACTCAGGGTCATCCCAGTGCACCAGCCCTGAGCACCCTGTCTCATGCATCAGACCTGGACTGGCAATCTATTTCACATATGATAATATACATGTTTCAGTGCTATTCTCTCAGATCATCCCGCCCTCGCCTTCTCCCACAGAGTCCAAAAGTCTGTTCTTTGCATCTGTGCCTCTTTTGCTGTCTCGCATATAGGGTCATCATTACCATCTTTCTAAACTCCATATATATGCATTAATATACTGTATTGGTGTTTTTCTTTCTGACTTACTTCACTCTATATAATAGGGTCCAGTTTCATCCACTTCATTAGAACTGATTCAAATGCATTTTTAATATTCCATTGTGTGTATGTACCACAGCTTTCTTATCCATTCATCTGCTGATGGACATCTAGGTTGCTTCCATGTCCTGGCTATTATAAACAGTGCTGCAATGAACATTGGGGTACACGTTTCTCTTTCAATTCTGGTTTCCTTGATGTGTATGCCCAGCAGTGGGATTGCTGGGTCATATGGCAGTTCTCTTTCCAGTTTAAGGAATCTCCACACTGTTCTCCATAGTGGCTGTTGTAGCCCTGTTTCCCCTTCTGTGGGCCCCTTGTTACCCTTCAGAGCATCCATTTTTTCAGAGAATAAGGCCTCAAATCACTCAGAGAGAACAGAGAAGTGACTGCATATATAAATATTAATTACTGCATTTTTTGAGTGATTCCTCTGTGCCGGATACTTTTGAGAACTTCACTGTATTACTTCACTGTTATCTTCATTTCACTGATGTGTTCATTGAGACCCAGAGATGTTCACCAACTTGCCAAATTCACACAGAAGTTGGAGGAGCTGAGATAGGGATTTGGCCATTTGGCTTCTTCTCTATGCTTCCTATCATTAAAAAAATGTTCATATAAAGTCAGTCCTCATTCTGGCCAAGGCACATGGGTTGTACCAGGGCTTGGTATTAAATATTTTGAGGGAGAAGAGATTTGTACAGCTCCTTGGGTTTTGGATGTCTGAAAAGAGGTAACAGCCCAAAAGATGTTAAGTCTAGACCATAAAAAATATAGAAGGTGGATAGAAGAGGCATAAAAGGCCCTTTTCCTATCACAAAGATGAAAACTGGCTGAAAATTCAAGAGAGTACGGTGGCTACTAGTAGGTGGCTAGAAACCCAGCTAAATCTGGGGTGTCCAAAGCAGAAGATGTGTGGAGTCACTCTAGCACTTTCTCCCCTACCATGGATCCTTGTTACCTTGGGAGCGTCAATTGGTCCAATTTCAGACCTCCAGCAGAGTAGATAGGAGTCAGCAGGAGGCAGAAGAGCTCTAGGCAGGGGCCCTGAAGCAGCCTCACTGACTTGTTCTCAGCACCCTCCCACTCCCAATGGCAAGGGCCAGACCACAGATACCACCTATGAGGGCGGGGATTAGGCTGGAAGATCCAAAGAACCTAGTTTGGTGAAAGACCATGGTGAGCTGGGATCAACTCAGGAGCAGCCAGGAGGGGTGGTCCCAGGGCTGAGTGGAGACAGATGGCCAAAGGAATATCCCTGGCTCTTGAAAAGCAGTGCAGAGAGCCCCGTGGCCCCACCTACCAAGCCTAGATGCCCAAGGGATCTGTGGCACCTGAGCCTCGTTTTCTGCCATTATCATTTAATGGAGATAACTTATGGCCCTTCATCCTTGAGTAAGGTAGGGCTCAGGATCAGCTGGGCTGGGCTGGATGCACATCCCATGAGATTTGGGATCTCAGGCATAGAGGTTGCTGGTTCCCATCCTGACACCTGAGGTGGGCCAGCTGCTGTGCTGGGGTTTCACTGGCCATAGCAGAGAGGTCCCTGCTGGTGACAGGGCCTCCCTGCTCACCCCATCTCCACCCCAAGCTGAGGAGTCCAGAAGAGGGAAGGAGGGAAGGAAGAGGAGAGAGGGAGAACAAGAGAATGAGAATAAGCCTTCTTCTTTTTTTTTTTTAATCCTCCTTAAAGGGGCAATCACCCGAATAACACTGGGGCTAGGTGAGGGCAGGGATGGAGAAAAACATTTCTGATGCTCATTCATCCTGAAATACCTGGGTCAGACAGTTGACTCCACTGATGCTGCCAGAATTCATCTCAGAGAGAGGCAGGAACAGAAATATTCCAGGTGTGTGGAGCCATCAGGAAACACAAGTCCCATAGGCCAAAACACCAAGGGTGGGCTTGCAGGTGAATGCCTTCAGCAACAGGGCAGCCCTGAGCCCTGAGTTGGGCCCTACCCCAGCCCCCCAGAGGCTCAGGTAGCTTCTGGCATGAGCAGGGAAAGTGCCCAGTGCTGGGTGGGGGGACCCACTGAGGCTCTCCTCCTCCTGTAGGGCAGGTAAAAGAACTCATCCCAGGGCAGATTTGTTTTTGGTAGTGTAGCAGGGCCTTCAAACCAGAGCTTTCTGTAAAGCCCATATGTTTCCCACTGCCTCCCACTGTCATCTCCAAGTCCCAGAAGTAAAAAATTCAGTTATGCCCATACAATGCTAAGTCCTTGCAGGTGGAGAGAGCCTGTTTGTTCAGATGCAGAAGTTGGTTTCCATTCCCTCGGTTGAGCCAGGCCAGCAGAGCGCAGGGACAGGGCTGGGACATCCTTGCTCTGCTGTGTATCATGAAGGCTGCAGTGTGTGGCCTGGCCCACAATAGTGGCTACCACGAAACAGGCTGCTTTTAAATCACCCAAGGGCATCAGGGGGCACTGGGCTGGGGAGTGGGGTCCCCTGTGGTTCACCAGAGGCACTGAGGTGGCGCCCCAGCCCTCGCTGGGCTGCCAGCCGCGGGGAGCGTGAAGTTCTAANGGCTGCAGTGTGTGGCCTGGCCCACAATAGTGGCTACCACGAAACAGGCTGCTTTTAAATCACCCAAGGGCATCAGGGGGCACTGGGCTGGGGAGTGGGGTCCCCTGTGGTTCACCAGAGGCACTGAGGCGGTGCCCCAGCCCTCGCTGGGCTGCCAGCCGCGGGGAGCGTGAAGTTCTAATTTCATGGCTGATAAAACTCCCTGTACACGAGACTTCACAGACAAATGAGAGCACCGCTCTTCTCCTTTTAATATGACATTTATTTTCTCCTTTCCTTGAGAGCGGGACATGCTCTCGCCTTCCATGGTCCCGGCCCCTGTGGCCACGTGTGGGGGATGAGGCCTTCAGTGATGAAACTGTGACACCAGAGGGTGACATACTGGCTCCTGGCGCCCAGCCACTTGGGAGCAGAGCCAGGTCCTGCTCCCCTCCAGGGACATATGGGGCTGGTGTGACGGTCCCCAGGATGTGTGTCAGAGGCTCCCTGTCATCCTAGAGGGTTTGTTCTGCTGGGGTGATGTCCCACAGGGCTTAGTGTGATGGCAAAACGGTGTCATCATTAAGGAATCTCCATACTGCTCTCCACAATGGGTATGTCAGTTTATATTCTCACCAGTAGTGTAGGAGGGTTGCCTTTTCTCCACATCCTCTCCTTTTGGAGGGTTGCCTTTTCTCCACAGCCTCTCCTTTTGCACAGCAAAGAAAACAATAAATAAGATTAAAAGACAACCCTCAGAATGGGAGAAAATAATCGCAAATGAAAAATAACTGACAAAGGATTAATTTCCAGAATATACAAGCAGCTCATACAGCTCAATAGCAGGAAAACAAAAAGCCCAATCAAAAAATGGGCAGAAGACCTAAATAGTTATTTCTCCAAAGAAGATATACAGATGGCCAATAAACACATGAAAAAATCCTCAACATCACTGATTATTAGAAAAATGCAAATCAAAACTACAATGAGGTAGCACCTCACACCAGTCAGAATGGCCAGCATTAAAAAATCTATGTATCTATTTATGTGTCTCTGTATCCATGTATGTGTGTGTTTATGGATATGTATCTACCCCTATCTATCTATCTATCTCCCTACTTATCTGTCTTTTACTGCTTTTGCTCCCCTAGACAACTCTGACTAGTACAGGGTGGAAACTGTCTTTTTAAGGGAAAATCATTTGGGCAGGAGGTGAAGGACCGGGCTGATGGGCATGTCCCAGGTGACAAAGCAGGGGCCACTTCCTGACCTGGAGCGTCAGGAGCTGGGGGTTGTCCAGGCAGTGCCTCACAGAACAGCCCTCAACAGACCAGTGGTTCTTGTGCCTGGCTGCGTTACTTTTGCTATAAGAGAGCCAGGATATGAGTCTTTCCCTCCTTTTCTTTCACTCTGCGAAATCGGCAGGGTAGGTGCACAGAGAGGAAGTCAATACAGCATTATTTCTCTGACATGTGGAGAACTCACTCCATGGGCACCTGGAACGGCTGGCTCACACCCTCCTGGGATGTATTACTGGTGTTGGTGTTGTGAGAAAGGGAGCTCTGGGCACTGAGTGGGGCCCAGACTGGTGGTGGGTCAGCTCTCTTCCTCCTTCCCCCAGGGCTGGCAGTAGGGAATGATGGACAGGCTGGTCTTCAGGACTGGACAGGGCTCTAGAATGTTCAATGCTTCCTTAGGTGACACAGATGTGGTAAAACATAGTAGAGAGCTCCAAATGGGGATGCTGGGAGTGGGGAGGGGGATGAGGAGCTGCAGAGTCAGGGTTAGGTTTGTGGTTGGGATTAGTGCTGTGGGGTCAGGGTGAGACTCGGCCTTTGCCTGCTCAGATCACTTGGCGTTGAGCAGATGGAACTGAGCGTCAGCTTACCCATGTTTCTAACCACTGTATTGAGGCCACACACTCAATGAATTTTATGCTCAGAGAGTGCAAAATCACCCTCTGTTTCTAGAGAGCATGGGGTTATCTTAAGCATCCACACCTCATCTACACTGTTACCTGTGCCTCGAGCGCCTCCCCACTATCCCCACTCTTCCCCTCTGGCTTCCTTGCCTCTTCCTCTTTACCATGCAGTCAAATCCAGTATTTCAAAGATTTCTGCCCAGGTCACATCCACACTGATACTGTCCTTGAGCCCCAGATCACCCTCAGCCAGCCGTGAAGCCTTGTAATTTTACAGTGGCTTGTATCACTCTGTATTGCAGTTGCCTCCCCAGCCCTTTCTGGACTTTTAAAATCGGACCGTGAGCATCTTGTGAACTAGGGTGGTTACTCCCTCCAGCTGAGGAGGCGTGCAGTAACACACAGGGGTGGACACATGACCTTTTCTACACCTGAGAGGCCACCTCTAAGCCAAGAGACCTAGAGTCAGAGGATTCTTACTGAAACCCAGCTTAAACACCTGCAGCTGCTGCCAGACAACACCTTGGATTTCGGCATCCAAGAGTGAGAACAAGTGATTCTAGCCACTAGTCAAGGGCTTTGAGAATTTTTGACAACAATGCCACTGTAAGAAGCTAGTGCTGCATGGCAAGCCAGGACAGGTGTGCACATAAATGAAAACAAAGTTTCACCAGCTGGCACTTACTCTTATTCTTCTACATAGTTCTATTCTTTTTTCTTTATTTTCTCAAAGAACTGGTCACAACCCACTAACTCAATTTTGGGGCCACTGACTGGCAGATGGCTCCCTACCCCTGCACACTGTCTATGGATTGGCATCTATGTCTAAATCCTTCTCTCTAGAATAGTTGGGCAGTGTATGTGTATATACATTTCTTTATGTGTGCAGGAACTTGTGAGTATAGGGGGATGTGAGTGTCTCAAGTGAGTGTGTGCTGGTGAGCATACTTGCTGGGTGTTGATGAGTTGTGTGGGTTAATGCTGCTCTTAGGGAAGAACACAGTTGCTTTTTAGTCTATCCTTCCAGCTCTCCATCCATCCATCGATTAGTTGAGTCCTTGCCATGTACCTGGTGCTGTGCTGGGTGCTAGGAAAAGCGCAGTGCACAAGACAGGCATCTTTAAACACACTGTTCACAATCTAGGCCTATACATGGTGGTCTTCCCTGAATTTGCCTGCAATGCATGAGACCCAGGTTCAGAAAGATCCTATGGAGGAGGAAATGGCCACTCACTCCAGAATTCATGCTTGGGAAAGCCCATGGACAGAGGATCCCGGAGGGCCACAGTTCACAGGGTTGCAAACAGTCAGACATGACTGTGTGACTAGCACTTTAGCTTCACTTTTCGGATACATGGTGAGAGGCTACTACCCTAGGTGGGATTTCAGCTTCTCCAGCTCAGTACTTTGCAGCCACAGTGGACTCCTGGGGCCAGGAGGAAAGAGAGCGAGTAGGGGAGAATGACTGTAAGGACCTCCCACCAGCTCATCATCTGCTTGGGGTGGGGGAAGGGCTTAGTGTGATGGCAAAACGGTGTCATCATTAAGGAATCTCCATACTGCTCTCCACAATGGGTATGTCAGTTTATATTCTCACCAATAGTGTAGGAGGGTTGCCTTTTCTCCACATCCTCTCCTTTTGGAGGGTTGCCTTTTCTCCACAGCCTCTCCTTTTGCACAGCAAAGAAAACAATAAATAAGATTAAAAGACAACCCTCAGAATGGGAGAAAATAATTGCAAATGAAAAATAACTGACAAAGGATTAATTTCCAGAATATACAAGCAGCTCATACAGCTCAATAGCAGGAAAACAAAAAGCCCAATCAAAAAATGGGCAGAAGACCTTAATAGTTATTTCTCCAAAGAAGATATACAGATGGCCAATAAACACATGAAAAAATCCTCAACATCACTGATTATTAGAAAAATGCAAATCAAAACTACAATGAGGTAGCACCTCACACCAGTCAGAATGGACAGCATTAAAAAATCTATGTATCTATTTATGTGTCTCTGTATCCATGTATGTGTGTGTTTATGGATATGTATCTACCTCTATCTATCTATCTCCCTACTTATCTGTCTTTTACTGCTTTTGCTCCCCTAGACAACTCTGACTAGTACAGGGTGGAAACTGTCTTTTTAAGGGAAAATCATTTGGGCAGGAGGTGAAGGACCGGGCTGATGGGCATGTCCCAGGTGGCAAAGGAGGGGCCACTTCCTGACCTGGAGCGTCAGGAGCTGGGGGTTGTCCAGGCAGTGCCTCACAGAACAGCCCTCAACAGGCCAGTGGTCCTTGTGCCTGGCTGTGTTACTTTTGCTATAAGAGAGCCAGGATATGAGTCTTTCCCTCCTTTTCTTTCACTCTGCGAAATCGGCGGGGTAGGTGCACAGAGAGGAAGTCAATACAGCATTATTTCTCTGACATGCGGAGAACTCACTCCATGGGCACCTGGAACGGCTGGCTCACACCCTCCTGGGATGTATTACTGGTGTTGGTGTTGTGAGAAAGGGAGCTCTGGGCACTGAGTGGGGCCCAGACTGGTGGTGGGTCAGCTCTCCTCCTGCTTCCCCCAGGGCTGGCAGTGGGGAATGATGGACAGGCTGGTCTTCAGGACTGGACAGGGCTCTAGAATGTTCAATGCTTCCTTAGGTGACACAGATGTGGTAAAACATAGTAGAGAGCTCCAAACGGGGATGCTGGGAGTGGGGAGGGGGATGAGGAGCTGCAGAGTCAGGGTTAGGTTTGCGGTTGGGATTAGTGCTGTGGGGTCAGGGTGAGACTCGGCCTCTGCCTGCTCAGATGACTTGGCTTTGAGCAGATGGAACTGAGCATCAGCTTACCCATGTTTCTAACCACTGTATTGAGGCCACACACTCAATGAATTTTATGCTCAGAGAGCACAAAATCACCCTCTGTTTCTAGAGAGCATGGGGTTATCTTAAGCATCCACACCTCATCTACACCGTTACCTGTGCCTCGAGCGCCTCCCCACTATCCCCACTCTTCCCCTCTGGCTTCCTTGCCTCTTCCTCTTTACCATGCAGTCAAATCCAGTATTTCAAAGATTTCTGTCCAGGTCACATCCACACTGATACTGTCCTTGAGCCCCAGATCACCCTCAGCCAGCCGTGAAGCCTTGTAATTTTACAGTGGTTTGTATCACTCTGTATTGCAGTTGCCTCCCCAGCCCTTTCTGGACTTTTAAAATCGGACCGTGAGCATCTTGTGGACTAGGGTGGTTACTCCCTCCAGCTGAGGAGGTGTGCAGTAACACACAGGGGTGGACACATGACCTTTTCTACACCCGAGAGGCCACCTCTAAGCCAAGAGACCTAGAGTCAGAGGATTCTTACTGAAACCCAGCTTAAATACCTGCAGCTGCTGCCAGACAACACCTTGGATTTCGGCATCCAAGAGTGAGAACAAGTGATTCTAGCCACTAGTCAAGGGCTTTGAGAATTTTTGACAACAATGCCACTGTAAGAAGCTAGTGCTGCATGGCAAGCCAGGACAGGTGTGCACATAAATGAAAACAAAGTTTCACCAGCTGGCACTTACTNACCTGCAGCTGCTGCCAGACAACACCTTGGATTTCGGCATCCAAGAGTGAGAACAAGTGATTCTAGCCACTAGTCAAGGGCTTTGAGAATTTTTGACAACAATGCCACTGTAAGAAGCTAGTGCTGCATGGCAAGCCAGGACAGGTGTGCACATAAATGAAAACAAAGTTTCACCAGCTGGCACTTACTCTTATACTTCTACATAGTTCTATTCTTTTTTCTTTATTTTCTCAAAGAACTGGTCACAACCCACTAACTCAATTTTGGGGCCACTGACTGGCAGATGGCTCCCTACCCCTGCACACTGTCTATGGATTGGCATCTATGTCTAAATCCTTCTCTCTAGAATAGTTGGGCAGTGTATGTGTATATACATTTCTTTATGTGTGCAGGAACTTGTGAGTATAGGGGGATGTGAGTGTCTCAAGTGAGTGTGTGCTGGTGAGCATACTTGCTGGGTGTTGATGAGTTGTGTGGGTTAATGCTGCTCTTAGGGAAGAACACAGTTGCTTTTTAGTCTATCCTTCCAGCTCTCCATCCATCCATCGATTAGTTGAGTCCTTGCCATGTACCTGGTGCTGTGCTGGGTGCTAGGAAAAGCGCAGTGCACAAGACAGGCATCTTTAAACACACTGTTCACAATCTAGGCCTATACATGGTGGTCTTCCCTGAATTTGCCTGCAATGCATGAGACCCAGGTTCAGAAAGATCCTATGGAGGAGGAAATGGCCACTCACTCCAGAATTCATGCTTGGGAAAGCCCATGGACAGAGGATCCCGGAGGGCCACAGTTCACAGGGTTGCAAACAGTCAGACATGACTGTGTGACTAGCACTTTAGCTTCACTTTTCGGATACATGGTGAGAGGCTACTACCCTAGGTGGGATTTCAGCTTCTCCAGCTCAGTACTTTGCAGCCACAGTGGACTCCTGGGGCCAGGAGGAAAGAGAGCGAGTAGGGGAGAATGACTGTAAGGACCTCCCACCAGCTCATCATCTGCTTGGGGTGGGGGGTGGGATGGGGTGGAGATGTGTATAAGAGACAGCCCCTAGACAACTCTGACTAGTACAGGGTGGAAACTGTCTTTTTAAGGGAAAATCATTTGGGCAGGAGGTGAAGGACCGGGCTGATGGGCATGTCCCAGGTGACAAAGCAGGGGCCACTTCCTGACCTGGAGCGTCAGGAGCTGGGGGTTGTCCAGGCAGTGCCTCACAGAACAGCCCTCAACAGGCCAGTGGTCCTTGTGCCTGGCTGTGTTACTTTTGCTATAAGAGAGCCAGGATATGAGTCTTTCCCTCCTTTTCTTTCACTCTGCGAAATCGGCGGGGTAGGTGCACAGAGAGGAAGTCAATACAGCATTATTTCTCTGACATGCGGAGAACTCACTCCATGGGCACCTGGAACGGCTGGCTCACACCCTCCTGGGATGTATTACTGGTGTTGGTGTTGTGAGAAAGGGAGCTCTGGGCACTGAGTGGGGCCCAGACTGGTGGTGGGTCAGCTCTCTTCCTCCTTCCCCCAGGGCTGGCAGTAGGGAATGATGGACAGGCTGGTCTTCAGGACTGGACAGGGCTCTAGAATGTTCAATGCTTCCTTAGGTGACACAGATGTGGTAAAACATAGTAGAGAGCTCCAAATGGGGATGCTGGGAGTGGGGAGGGGGATGAGGAGCTGCAGAGTCAGGGTTAGGTTTGTGGTTGGGATTAGTGCTGTGGGGTCAGGGTGAGACTCGGCCTTTGCCTGCTCAGATCACTTGGCGTTGAGCAGATGGAACTGAGCGTCAGCTTACCCATGTTTCTAACCACTGTATTGAGGCCACACACTCAATGAATTTTATGCTCAGAGAGTGCAAAATCACCCTCTGTTTCTAGAGAGCATGGGGTTATCTTAAGCATCCACACCTCATCTACACCGTTACCTGTGCCTCGAGCGCCTCCCCACTATCCCCACTCTTCCCCTCTGGCTTCCTTGCCTCTTCCTCTTTACCATGCAGTCAAATCCAGTATTTCAAAGATTTCTGCCCAGGTCACATCCACACTGATACTGTCCTTGAGCCCCAGATCACCCTCAGCCAGCCGTGAAGCCTTGTAATTTTACAGTGGCTTGTATCACTCTGTATTGCAGTTGCCTCCCCAGCCCTTTCTGGACTTTTAAAATCGGACCGTGAGCATCTTGTGAACTAGGGTGGTTACTCCCTCCAGCTGAGGAGGCGTGCAGTAACACACAGGGGTGGACACATGACCTTTTCTACACCTGAGAGGCCACCTCTAAGCCAAGAGACCTAGAGTCAGAGGATTCTTACTGAAACCCAGCTTAAACACCTGCAGCTGCTGCCAGACAACACCTTGGATTTCGGCATCCAAGAGTGAGAACAAGTGATTCTAGCCACTAGTCAAGGGCTTTGAGAATTTTTGACAACAATGCCACTGTAAGAAGCTAGTGCTGCATGGCAAGCCAGGACAGGTGTGCACATAAATGAAAACAAAGTTTCACCAGCTGGCACTTACTCTTATTCTTCTACATAGTTCTATTCTTTTTTCTTTATTTTCTCAAAGAACTGGTCACAACCCACTAACTCAATTTTGGGGCCACTGACTGGCAGATGGCTCCCTACCCCTGCACACTGTCTATGGATTGGCATCTATGTCTAAATCCTTCTCTCTAGAATAGTTGGGCAGTGTATGTGTATATACATTTCTTTATGTGTGCAGGAACTTGTGAGTATAGGGGGATGTGAGTGTCTCNCCAATGTGACTCACCACCTGGCCCGAGCTCACTCGTCCCTCTTCTCCACTCACTGCTGCTCCAAACGCCTCCCCAGACGTCTGGGCACCTCTGGAACTGCACACACATTCCCTGTGCTGGGAGGGAGGCCCCTGACTCTCAAGGTACATGGCCAGACACTGCTCCTCCTTCAGAACCAGCTTTTACAGATCAGCCTCGAGGAAAGCCTTGCCTCCCTCCACACACCCCCAGAGCTCCTTATCCCCATTGCTGCAGAACAAGTTTGAGTGATGCCCGAGCTGGGCTCCTCAGCCATCACCCCCTGCCCTGCACTCCTGGAGCCAGAGGCAGGAGCAGCCACACCCTTGTCCACATCCCCTGCCTGGTAGAGTGCAGGCTCAGGCACATTTATCTAATTGGGTTAATGCCCATCAGAGCTGATGCTGGCATTATAGAAGGCTCTCAGCAGGTGAGGGGCACCTGCGGATGAGGGCCTTATTCTAATCACACCTCACAGTCCTCACAGACCTTGACTAGTCAGCCTGGCATGAATCTAGCCTCCAGCAAACGTTGGCTGCTTGGTTTAACACAAGTTATTCAAGTTGCTCGTGCCTCAGTTTTCTCACCTTAAAAATGGATACAGTGACTGCCTCCTATGTGTGGGAAGCAGCATGTTTGGGAAGCCCTTGTGTGTGTGTGTGTGTGTGTGTGAGGTCCTGCACACTAAATCATGGCTGTTACTGTCCTTAAGCAAGGCAGGCATCCAAGCCACTCTAGTCCCTGGTGCATCCACCCCGCCCCCCTCATGTCTCCCATGTCCATTTTCCACACTCAGGCCTTCCACACAAATCATCTGCTTGCTCTTGTATTTCTGTTTCTCCTTGGGCAGTTAGGACAAAGCAGATTTACATAAGAGGAGCCCACCAGTGGAACAGAAGCAGGAAATCAGGATGGAAACAACTACAAATTAAAACCTGTCACTTCTGCCCGGTCCATTGTCTCGTCTCCTGGTGGTTGAGGTCAGCCCCCTTCAGAGAGGTCTCTGTGCGGGAGTCAGGGTGCATGCCCTGTGTGGTCAGCTCTCCCCTTTTTCTTTGGAAACTGCCTGGCGGCATTCATGCATTCATTCATTTGACAAGGATTTGTGGGGACCATAGCAATGTGTCTGGCAGCGTCCAGGGTCTGCAGTTGGTGCTACCAAGAAGACTGGTCTGATCTAACTTGATTAGGAATAGTGACAGTTAGACCCTTTCAATGTCGAGGTGTTATGAGGCGCTGGCTCTTAAGAAGAGGGAGGGCTGGGCAAACTATCTGCTGAGACCAGGAGCAGAGGGACGGCTGGTGCTTGTGAAAGGCTTGGAGGCAGAGTGCAGGCCTGGACAGGGAGGGCCCAGCAGAGAGCTGGGTAGAGGATTCTCAGGATGGATGTGTTTGATGGCTGGAGTTAGGAGAACAATAGATTCCTCAGGAGTAGCCAGAGAAGGCGATGGCACCCCACTCCAGTACTCTTGCCTGGAAAGTCCCATGGATGGAGGAGCCTTGTAGGCTGCAGTCCATGGGGTCGCTGAGGGTCGGGCACAACTGAGTGACTTCAATTTCACTTTTCACTTTCCTGCATTGGAGAAGGAAATGGCAACCCACTCCAGTGTTCTTGCCTGGAGAATCGCAGGGACAGGCGAGCCTGGTGGGCTGCCGTCTATGGGGTCACACAGAGTCGGACATGACTGAAATGACTTAGCAGCCCTCATGGAAGGGAGAGGACAGAGTAGGACAGGACAGTGAAGTCTCCAGGCCATGGTGAGATCTTGAGTGTGCCAACCCATGGGAGCAGGGTGGGGAGCACTCCAGAGCACAGGATCCTTCTCTCTAGGGTCTTGCACTGGGGAAATGCCTCATTCTCCTGCAGGGAGGCAGCCAAGAAAGCAGAGTTACCTTGTCCTGAAGGCTGAGCAGACCCGAAGGAATTAGTGGGACTGCCAGTGAACCCCACTCAGGGCACTGAGTCTTTTCTTGGAAGGGAGTCTGAGTGGTGCATCTCTGTGTCTGCCATAAAAAGAAGTGAGTTTTGTTGGTCAAAAAGAAGGGAAGCAACTCTGCCCTCTACACCCTAGCCCTCAGGTTCCAGAAGCTTCTGAAGACAGGCTTGCCTGGTGTAGAGGGTGGGAACACAGTAGCCATGCAGCCTTGGGCTGCCCAGAGATAGGGAGGTGGGATCAGGGTCTTCACTGAAGGAGGAGACTGGAATCCATGGGCAGGGCTGGAAAAGAATTCTTGGTTGCCTCCCAGGCTCAGGGCCTGCCACAGGGTGCTGGGCAATGGGTTTGGATGGAGTGCCCCGAAGTCCCTGTACAAGTGGAGATAAGGGAACAGGTTTGTGCAGACTGAAGCCCGTGGGGACCTCCCACCTTGAGACACTTTGGGCTGGTATAGGTACTGCTGTGGCTTCCCAGCTGGCTCAGTAGGTAAAGAACCTGCCTGCAATGCAGGAGACTCAGGAGATGTGAGTTCAGTCCCTGGGTTGGGAAAATCCTCTGCAGGAGGGCTGGCAACCCACTCCAGTATTCTTGCCTGGAGAATCCCATGGACAGAGAAGCCTGGTGGGCTATAGTCCATAAGGTCTCAAAGAATCAAACATGACTGAAGCGACTGAATATGCCTGCAGCACTGCTGTGGAGTGTCTGTTCATTACATTTTAAAATAAAACACTGGGGAAAGTGCTTGGTTCTTATTTTAGACATGGGGGATGGTATGCCACCTGTCATTATTCCTTAGAACCAATTACCTGGGGAGTTGCTGTAACACATGTGCTGACCAGTTGAGATGTTCAGACTGTGGGCAAAGAATGTGGCCTGTATTCCAGTTCTGCAAGGACCCGTCCATCATCCGCTGCAAACACCCTGAAGGGAATTCAAGATGGAGAAAAATAGGACACTGGCCCTAGACAGGATGCACATCAAAGGAATAATTTCAATAAGCCCAGACTCCTGCATTTTTCAATAGGAAAGCACTAAAGTTATTAACTTAAGATGTCTGGGGTTTTGCGTGTATGTGTGTATCATTAGCTTTTGATGTTTGACCACATGGGTTTTTTGTTTTTTGTTTTTTTTTTTTTTTTAGCAAAAACTCCTGTGTATCCTGGCTCCTCCCTTACCTCTTCAGAGCAGTTCTGCAGAGCTACCGAGAGGCTGTCTCCCAGGCTATAGTTCTCAGTAAGGTCCCCAAATAAAACTTAACACCCAACTTTTAAGTCATGTGTTTTCTTTCAGTTGACAAGACCCAGGGTAGATTATGAGAAGAAAACTGGAAATGGAGGGTGCCTGCAGTTCTCCTAACAGTCCTGCTGCACTAACTCTGCCAGAGGGCATAACGTGACTCTGGGCACAGTGTTGAAACGACTGCACTGCGACACAGGGAAGTCAACGAAAGTGGATGGACACAGCAGTGGGAGGAGAGAGACCAGCTGGAGCTTGGCAGCAGTGTGACCACTGAGATGTGAATGCAGGAACAGAAATCCCAGAGTCTCATGGCTGTCGAATGAGAGGACAGACTTGGGACAACCACAGATGCAGGAAAGTGCAGGGAGAAATCTCAGAGAGGAGAGAGACTGGGAGTCAGGGACAAATTCTGTGGATAAACTGCCCAGATCTCCATGCAAGGAGTCCAGTTGAGGCTAATAGAGCCAAACAGAAATTTCACACCCCCTACCACTGAGAAGACAGCTCTCAGTATGAGTCTGTCCATGTTGATCACCTGATCAGCAGAAGAAGAGGAAACTTCATGTTGAGGAGCCCGAAAAGTTCTGGGGCTGCTGAGCTTGGAAAAGGGCAGGGAGGGGAGATGGCTAGTGACCACCATTCCTTCAAGGTCACTGTGTGTGATGGGAGCAGACATACCATGGGATCTCATGGGTGAGATGGGCTCTCAGAGTTGATGTTACAGGCAGATAGTTCCCAGTTCCAGTTAGAAACATTTGCTAAGAAGTAGAGGTCCAGTGACATGGTAGGGAGAGTGTTGTGGGCAGCATAGTGATGGAGGAAATGCAGACAGACATTCTGGAGAGGCTCTGAGATCAGATGGCCCTGGGTTTGAATCCCATTCAGATGTAGATGTTGTTGTTTAGTCGCTAAGTCGTTTTGACTATTTTGTGACCCCCATGGACTGTAGCCCACCGGGTTCCTCTGTCCATGGGATTTCCCAGGCATGAATACCAGAGTGGATAGCCATTTCTATTTCCAGGAGATCTTCCTGACCCATGGATTGAACCTGTGTCTCCTGCATTGGCAGGCAGATTCTTTACCCTTGAGCCACCAGGGAAGCTCGTAGATATACATACCTCATTCTTAAAAAAAAAAAAAAAAAAAGTTGACCTTCTTGGGAATTGGATTTGCTTGGGCCTGAGACACACACGACCTGCTTGGTAAGAAATGAAACTGAACAGGGCAGCAGCACATTTGCAGAAGCAGCGCAGCTGGTTCCAAGCTCCTGCAGACTCCTGGATGTGATTGGTGAGGTCAGACCCTGGGTGCCTGCCTTGAGAGGGGACCCAAATCTCCCACCTGATAGCCAGTCTACCTGCCTCACCGGCCCCTGGAGTTGCGCATCCAAGGCACCACCTCTTCTGGTTAAGTGAAGAATGGAGGTTCCTCACATTCTCTTTCCTGTGCACAAATTCAGAAAGGGCAAACTAACTGGAAAATTAAGGTGACTGGTGATGCTCACAGGACAGCAGAGATGAAATGGATCTGACTGCACAGACAGGGAAGAGAAAATGAGCTCTGGGGCCTCCTCACCCCACTTTGATCATCAAAGAGGCTGTGAGGGTCACAGACAAGGAGCCCTTCTGTAATCAAACACCATTTTTAACTGATGGAGCCCTTTTAATTGAGCCGCACTGAAATCTGCCAGGCTCCCTGGAATCAAGGGAGTGAGAGGTTGATTGTGGGAACTTGGGGAGGAAGCAGGTCGTATTGTTATCACTGGAGGCTGAACAAAGCCATCCTGAGCTCTGCTCTGTGATGATCACCACAGTTAATTAACACAGCTCCTTGAACTACTCTGTCCCAGGGAGAGGGAGAGGCCAGCAGAGGAACAGGCTGGCAGTTAATAACCTACTTCTCCCCCAGCTCCCACCCTAGCCCCAGGACGGAAGTCTCCCAGCCCCCAGGAACCCCACGTTGGACTCTCTTGTTTTGGATTCCTTGCCCCTGGGTCCGTCCACCCCTCCTCCTTATCCTGGGGCCAGAGGGTGGTGTCAGCTCCAGAGCAGGTGGATGGATCCAGGAGGTGAAGCCCACCCCTGGGAACTTCTGTGCCAAGAAAGGTCACCAGCAAACTGCCCTCTCACCGGCATTTGTCCTGAGTACCTACCATGGGTTGAGCACTCAGGAGACCAAAAGGAACATGCACTTTTGCTGAGTCCTGGTGGTCATAGGAGAGACAGATGCTGGAGGTGACCTGGCTGAGAGGGGAGCTACCAATAGCAACTGCCAGGAGGAGAAAGAAGGAGCTGGACTCTGCTGACTAAAAAACATAGTCACAACCTGAAAGCAGGCAGTTTATTTTATCTGCTGGGAATGCTTAGGACTCTGAGCCCAGGAGGCAGTAGCTTGGAGTTTTCTCAGTAGCTCTCAGAAAACTGCTCCAAGGAAGCAGGAGGGGAAGTCAGGGTTTATACAAGTCTGCAACAAAGGTAGCCAACAGTCTGAACATCAAAAGTCAGGCATGAAGTTAAGGAATTTAGCATTCGTTGCAATGGAAGATGCAAGCCTCTGGGCTTACTAAATTCATTCTTTTCATCTGTACACCAGCTTTTTGGGGCCAAATCCTCTTTCCTTGTTCACCTTGCTTCTGGCATTCCCCCAGCTTCTCAGTGGGGTGGCAGCATCCGGCAGTTTCGGGAGCCCTCATTCATAATTGGAGGCCAGGAATCGCTGATGGCTGTGAAATTTCTTGTTGATTAATGTGGCAGAAGATATTTTCACTTCACAACTCCCAGGCCTGGGGTAGGACTAGGACCCAAGGAGGAAAAGTGGCAGCCATGAGACAGCAGGGGACAGATTCCAGAAGTGGAAAAGGCAAGCACAGACATGTGGAGCAGGAGAAATACCTGGTGTGCTTCAGGTGCAAAAGACACGGTGAGAGTGGACCAGGTCCATGCTTCCCACAAGGCCCTGTGAGCAGGATAACCAGGCTGACTTTTTATTCTAAGTGAAATGTTTGAAAATAGCCACAAACAGTCCATTAATTGGCTTGGCTCACTCTGTGCATGCATTCATTTTGCTGTCCATTCATTCGCATGCTCGCGCACTCATTATCACACGCCTATTATGTATGCATTCTGAGGTTTGTTTATCCTATTCCCTTCCCTATTGACTTTCAGTAATCACTTTCCAAAGGGGTGCTGGCGGCTTCCAGGTCAAAATAGCGCTGTGGCAGGGAGTGAGCACTAGAGGGCGCACATAGCACGCGCATGTCGCCAACCGCGCCGTGGCTCCGCAGGCGGCGCCGGGGAGAACGACCCCGGAGCATTCCGGTCTGCTCGGCAGTTATCCATCCTGGTTCTTCCACCCCTCGCTGCACAGATGGGGCACCTGAGGCCCGCGGAATGGGCCTGGCTTGTGCAGGGTTACTCGGCGAAGAAAGGGCTGAGCGGGTAGGAGAGGTGGGGGCTTTTGCGCAGAGCCGGATAGCCTCAGGGTGAGGGCCCAGGGTGCCGGGAGGCCACGGGAGTAAGCGCGGCCAGGCTCGTTCCTGATGTCCAGCGGCACAGAGCCCATGGGTGGCTGTTCCAGCTGGGGTGCACCCCTTTGGAAGGGAGGAAATGGGGGAAGCCTTGGCGGCTCAGCCTGGGCCAGTCACGCAGACCGTGGAGCTGGCGGTGCGGGAGGCGGACCTGGGTCCTGAGGGCTTGCGCCGCCCGCATCCCTGCCCCTCACCTCCCACCCCGCCTGGCCCCAAACGCACTGCGCTTCCTCTCTGGTCCACAGTGCTATCCCAGCTGAACAAACGGTGAGAAACAGAGAGGTCGGGTGATTTGCTCAAGGCTGCACAGCGAGAAGGCAGCGGAAGGCTGAACTTTCTCAGCCCAGCAGCCAGAACTCAGCTCCCGGGCGGTGGAGATGCGCCTGGAGTCAGATCCTGGGCTGGGCCCCGAGGAACAGTGACCGGGAACGGTGACAACCGGCCAGCATTTCCCGCAGGCCCGCCCCTCCTGGGAATCCCTAGGTCTCTAGAGGTGGGCCCAGGAGAGTGGAGAGTGGCTGCCTGCTCTGGGAAGGTTTGAGGCGGGCGCGGGTAGGGGGCTAGGAAAAGCTGGGCTGCAGGGCTGGGGAGGCGCTGTGCCTGGTTTTTTGACCGCATACCCCTCTGTGACATGGGTCTGGACATGCTGCCCTTTCGACTCCTGTAGGTTCTTCCGAAGTTCCGGGGAAACTGCAGGTCACCAGATTCAGAATTAAAAACATCAGACGGCTGGTCCTTTTCCCCTGTAAACTCGGGCGCCGGGTATGGATGAGACTGGGCCATGTGGCCCTGGAGTGGGGTTCTCCTTGTGCTTCAGGGGTGCTGTTGAATCCAGATGGGCTCTGGGCCCAGTTTACCATCTACCCCTATCCCGCCCAATCTGAGCCTCATCTTTTTTGTCAAACCCTACGCCTACAGCCCCATGGTATCCACCTGGTCCCCATGGGTGGCTTCTCCACCAGAGTGAATTCTGCCGCGCTCCAGCACTCCTCACTCACTTGCCCACTTCTCTTCCCTTCCTTAGCCCTCCTGGAAACATCCCTCCCCTCCTGCCTGGGGCTCTTGACTTCCTCCTCTCCAGTGGAGATGGGGTGTGTAGTCAGAACTCTGAGGTTCTCTCCCATCACCCACTGCCCTCCTGTTGCCCCAGTCAGCATTGCCCAGTCACTGCTGTTTGTTGACACCTGAGCCTTGCACCTGTGTTGGGATCTGCTCCCCACCTCCTCGGTGTGTCATCTTTCACCTGATGATCTGCCTGATACACTCATACACACTGGCCTCAGCTTTCTTGGCCTCCTTGTCTCTGGGGACCATCACTGGGAGTCTAGGTCCACGGCCCGTGCCTGCATCCCCCATCCCTTTGGATCCTGGATATTATTGAGACTCTCCAACCCTTCCCTCAGCTCTCTGCCCTTCAGCCAGTTTGTGACCTCAGCTCCATCCTGCTCCACACCCACCCATGCAGCACCCCTTTCTGTCTCCCAACCCAACTTAGAGTTCTCCGTGATGCATCCTTTCAGTATTGCTTCCCTATCCCCATGGACGCTCTCATCTCTGCTTTCCTCCAGCAAGTCTGGAAAAGCCCCATTCCTGGGGCAAGCCTACCTCCCCTCTGCCTTCTACCAACCTGCTCCTGCACAACCAGGCACTGTGTCACAGGTACCAGTGAATTCATCATCCCTGACTGCAGGTGGGGTTCCCTCTCTTCTCCTTGTTGCCACCTGGAACTTGGGTATGATGTCTGGAGCTCTGCAGCCATCTTGGACCATTTGGCTACTAGAGAAGTTAAGACCCTATGCTAAGGAGAGTGGAGCAGAAAGGTAGGGGGCCTAGTCACTATGACACTTTGGACAATGCACCCCATGGACTTCATTTATGGGACAGGGGACAAATCCTCTGTCTTGTTAAGGCCACTGTTGTCAGATGGTTTTACTGGCAGCTGAGAGTGCGATCTGGGGCAGTGAAGGCATCCCTGGACCTGTGGCTGTGGGAGGCATGGTCAGGAGGTGTTTGGGGGACAGCTGGTGAGGGCCGGGGTGGAGGAGTGAGGGGCAGACCTCAGTGGTCTGAGCAGGGGTGGGAACGGCCTGAGAGAGCTGAGCCCAGAGTTTGACAGCAAGAGAAGCTTGTGATAGGAAGCAGGGGAGCCCCTCCTCACCTACAGGGACCACGGTGCACGCTGGGGTCAGGGCAAAGGCAGTGGCTTCTGTGCAGGCAGGTTTGGAAAGCTGCTTCACCGTGGGGCCGGGGGCACTTTGTGCTCAGCTGTGTCAGGGCAACTGCTCAGAAGCTAGTTCTGTTTCCTCTTCTTCCTCCCCCCAGCCCTGGACCCAAAGATGAAGGAGGATCTGTCAAGTGACCCTCATCTTGTCACTTAGGTGAATTGTATCTCAGTCTCCTTTTGTGCCGCAGGAGATGCTGTGAGGATGGAGCAAGATAATGCCCATGGAACATCCATCACCTCACCGTGCCTGTTGCCTTCCCCATCCCTGATGTGACGCTCAGAGAGAGTGTCTTACGGGAAAGGTTGCATGAAGGACAGTGGCGCCTACAATGCTCGTAGGCTCTGGGGACGTGCTGACCTGCCTCACGGTCCTGCCTCACGGTCCTGCCTCTTCTATTCACTCTCCCAGGGACCTTGACCAATTTCTTTTACTCTCTGATGTCGTTGCTCAGTTGTGTCCAACTCTGCAATCCCATGGACTATACAGTCCATGGAATTCTCCAGGCCAGAACATTGGAGTGGGTAGCCTTTCCCTTCTCCAGAGGATCTTTCCAACCCAGGGATTGAAGCCTGGTCTCCTGCATTGCAGGCAGATTCTTTACCAGCTGAGCCACAAGGGAAGCCCAAGAATACTAGAATGGGTAGCCTATCCCTTCTCCAGCAGATCTTCCCTACCCAGGAATCGAACCAGGGTTTACTGCACTGCAGGCAGATTCTTTCCCAACTGAGCAATCAGGGAAGCCCCCATCTGTAATACAGGGCTAACAACTCAGAATATCTGTGCAGAGATTCAGTGAGCATCCTTTCCTGTGAACATCTCTCTTCTGAGTTGGCAAGGGCATATGGAGGGGGAGGCAAAGAAATAAAGGACAATAGTGGAATGGGAAAGACTAGAGGTCTCTTCAAGAAAATTAGAGATACCATTAGGGAACATTTCATGCAAAGACAAGCACAATAAAGGACAGAAATAGTATGGACCTAACAAACAGAAGATATTAAGAAGAGGTGGCAAGAATACATAGAAGAACTATACAAAAAAGATCTTCATGACCCAGATAACCACAATGGTGTGATCACTCACCTAAAACCAGATTACCTGGAATGCAAAGTCAAGTGGACTTTGGACTTAGGAAGCATTACTATGAACAAAGCTAGGGGAGGTGATGGAATTCCAGTTGAAATATTTGGGAGTTCGTGTAAAAAAAAAATACAATTCTCAATAAAATCCATTTATATAAAAAAAAAAAAAAAANACTCCTGAGAAATCTGTATGCAGGTCAGGAAGCAACAGGTAGAACTGGACATGGAACAACAGACTGGTTCCAAATCAGGAAAGGTGTACATCAAGGCTGTATATTGTCATCCTGCTTATTTAACTTATATGCAGAGTACATCATGAGAAACGCTGGGCTGGCTGAAGCACAAACTGAAATCAAGGTTGCCGGGAGAAATATCAATAACCTCAGATATGCAGATGACACCACCCTTATGGAAGAAAGTGAAGAAGAACTAAAGAGCCTCTTGATGAAAATGAAAGAGGAGAGTGAAAAAGTCGGCTTAAAACTGAACATTCAGAAAATTAAGATCATGACATCTAATCCCATCACTTCATGGCAAAAAGATGGAGAAACAATGGAAAGAGTGAGAGACTTTATTTTTTTTGGCTCCAAAATTACTGCAGATGGTGACTGCAGCCATGAAATTAAAAGACACTTGCTCTTTGAAAGAAAAACTATGACACACCTAGACAGCATGTTAAAAAACAGAGATGTTACTTTGCTGACAAAGGTCCATCTAGTCAAAGCTATGGTTTTTCCAGTAGTCGTGTATGGATGTGAGAGTGTATGGAAAGCTGAGCACCAAGGAGTTGATGCTTTTGACCTGTGGTGTTGGAGAAGACTCTTGAGAGTCTCTTAGACTGCAAGGAGATCCAACCAGTCCATCCTAAAGGAAATCAGTCCTGATTTCCTTGGAAGGACTGATGCTGAAACTGAAACTCCAATATTTTGGCCACCTGATGTGAAGAACTGACTCACAGGAAAAGATCCTGATGCTGGGAAAGACTGAAGGTGGGAGGAGAAGGGGACAACAGAGGATGAGATGGTTGGATGGCATCACCAACTCGCTGGACATGAGTTTGAGTAAGCTCCAAAAGTTGTTGGTGATGGACAGGGAAGCCTGGCATGCTGCAGTCCATGGGGTTGCAAAGTGTCGGACACTGAGCAACTGAACTGAGACCTGACGCAGGCTGTTCAACCACCAGCCTCCCCTCCTGCCAGACACCACGTAAACCCACCGGTACCTGCTTGTAAACAGGCTGACAGCCCAAGCTCTGAAATGGCTCTTGAGGAATTTTTCAAGGGAAATCTGTTTAATTCATCTCTGGAAATAGGAGTCCTCAACATAGAGTAAGAACTGTTCCAAAAATAATCATGCTTTGTGGATGTCCTACACTTGGAGAGTCTGTAAAATAAAGATACAGAGAATGGGGTTGAGCCACCTGGTTATGCTGATGGTTAGGGTTAGGGTTATGGAAGGCCTGGGGGCATGAAGTGTATAGAGCTGGCCATCAAGAGGGTCAGTGTGAGCATGTCCCCAACCTCAAGAAGCCAAAATCGTGAAGAAGAAACTGGCTGCCCTTTGTGACCTCTTCCACCTAAAACAGAAGGGCTGGGGAAGATAAGATGACTGGGAGGCCCTGTTTCCATCAGCTGAAGCACCAGGGTGGTAATGTCCTGCTTCTTTGCTTGACCCCTGCTGGTCCTGTGAGCAGGACATGGTCAGATGGAGGTTGTGGCTTTAGCAAGCATGGCTCCCTTTGTAAACAGATTCCCAGCTGGGCCAGGTCTGAGCCCATGTCTGATGCTGAGTCTGTGCCTTGTCCCTAAATGCCATCTGCGCTGCTGCCCTTGGGAGAGGGCATGGGACCTCTAGGACCACCACACCATGGGCATCTCCAGGACTGCTGGCCCCTGGGGAGGACACCTCACTTCCAGGAAGGAGCCCCCACTACCCCTGAACCAAGTCCACCCTTGTTTAGAAGGGAAAGCATCTTCCCTTTCGGCTCAGATGGTAAACATCCCACCTGCAATGCAGGAGACGCAGGTTTCATCCCTGGGTTAGGAAGATCTCCTGGAGAAGGGAATGGCAACCCACTCCAGTATTCTTGCCTGGAGAATCCCGGACGGAGGAGCCGTGGACAGAGGAGCCTGGTGGGCTACAGTCTATGGGGTCGCAAAGATTCGGACACGACTGAGCGACTGACTATCAGTTTAGAAGGGGAAGGTGCTCATTACTGGGACCCAGTTGAGAGGGGTGGGGAAAGAGTCATACAGGTGCAGCAACAGCTGTGAAGGGAAATGTTTTCACTTAATTTACCATAGAATAGTCATCCTCTGTGCTATGGTGATGCCAGGAGAGGTGGTGACGTTGCATGGTGACTGTGGAGTGGCTGGCCCACTGTCTCCTAAAGCAGGGCTGGTTGACGCAGATGTGATTTTGGTCTCCAGAGTCCATCATGCCCCATCTGTGTGTAAGCTGCTGGATCTCAGTTTCCACTTCCAGGGGCTACCTGCTGCCTGGCTGCCCAGGGCTCCTTAGGGAATCCATGACAACCTCAGACTGGAGCAGGATCCCAGGTGCCTAGGGCAGTTCTAGGTACTCAGTGCCTGGACTCTTTCAAGGCTGTTGCATCAGGGACTGGGAGGATCCACATCAGCCAGGACAGTGAGACCTTGCAGGTTCTGCAGCCACAGAAGCATGCAGGCAGCGGCACGGGAAGAGTTTTCCAGAAACCGAAGCCCATTTCTTTAAGCACAGAGGCACATCTCTGCCTGTGTGTTTCTGCCTGCCTGTGGCTGTCTGCCCACATTGATGTTGAATGGAAGTGGGTGGTGATATTTTGACATGATAACAAATGTAGCTTTCATTCTTGGTAATCTTTCTTTTAGAATTTAGAACACTCTCCTCCCATCCCAGCTCTTGAAGTTGAAGAGGGTGGGACCCACTTACCTACTGTGGAAAAAGAAGCAACAATAGACAAATGAAAAAGATACTTGGCTGCAAGCTCCTGGGGTGTAGGGGAAGCAGCCACATCAGATAAACGTGGCACTGCAGGGTTAGGAAGATCTTGGTTTTCTTCCTGAGCCTGGGCCGGTGGAGGGGGCTTAAGTGAGTGAGTGAAGGTTGCTCAGTCATATCCAACTCTTTGCAAGCCCATGGACAATACAGTCCATGGAATTCTCCAGGCCAGAACACTGGAGTAGCTAGCCTTTCCCTTGTCCAGGGGATCTTCCCAACCCAGGGGTCGAACCCAGGTCCCCTGCCCTGCAGGCGGATTCTTTACCAGCTTGCTGCTGCTGCTGCTGCTAAGTTGCTTCAATTGTGTCTGACTCTGTGTGACCTCATAGATGGCAGCCCACCAGGTTCCCCCGTCCCTGGGATTCTCCGGGCAAGAATACTGGAGTGGGTTGCCATTTCCTTCTCCAATGCATGAAAGTGAAAAGTGAAAGTGAAGCCGCTCAGTCGTGTCTGACTCCTAGTGACCCCATGGACTGCAGCCTACCAGGCTCCTCCATCCGTGGGATTTTCCAGGCAAGAGTACTGGAGTGGGTTGCCATTGCCTTCTCTGCTTTACCAGCTTGGGAGGCAGTAAGTCCCTCTAAGCCCCCTCTTTCCCACCTTCCTTCAGCCTGAAACATACAATAGACCTGGCCAGAGAAGGGTCTAGGCTGAGAGGGCCTAGGAAATCTGTGGAATGTTCCAGAATGGGGCAGAAGGACCCAAGAATGGGTACTCGCTGGATGGGGAGATGTTCTGGAGAGGGGAGCCTGCAGCCTGGATGGAAAAGCACCTTCTCAGTCCTGTAGAAAAGAGACAGGCTGGGTGCTGGTCAGCTCAGCAGCTGTCTGCATCTCTGAGGGCCACAGTCTGGGACCAGACACCATCCACTCAGGCCTGTGTGGGATTTATAAACTTTCAGAGCTCAGACACTGACCTGGTGAGCAACAGAGAAAGAACACTGAGGGGGAAAAGCCTCATATACATAAAATGGATATAATTAGTCTTTTCTGGAATTGACAGGATGGAGGCTTGAGACAGAAATTATATTCAGTTATAGAAAAGGTTAGAAGATACGTACTTATTTTTATTTATTTTCAATTATATATATGTATGTATGTGTATATATATGTATATATTTATATATA
>SJYX01020023.1:95403-141160 GCA_006410675.1 Oreotragus oreotragus
CTCACTGGCTGAGTGGGGGCAAGCTGGTTCCTTCTATGGGGTTGGATAGGGGTGTGTCCAGGGTTGGGGCTGGAGGGGTGGCTTAGGTGATTTGCCCACAGCTCTGGTGGTGGTGAGTGCAGGGGGCATGCACAGTACCCTGTTTTTGCTCCCAACATCCTGTTTTTGCTCCAGGCTCTTCAGAAGTGGCAGTTGGATTTTTTGGTCTCTTTGTTATCTTTGGTCCAAAATTTGCCTCAACTGGGCATGCATGCAATTATGTTTATTTTCTACCTTGTTTTACATACATGCACCCTTACCAAGTATAATAATACTCTTTTATGGAAATTTTTAAAAATGCATCGCATTCTTCTTGGTTCAGTGAACAAGATTTGACCCAACAGGACTGACTGTTCCCTGATGCCAGGCCCACTACTCCTTCTTCAAGCTCACTGCCCCTGTGCCGTGACTGCGGCTCTCAGATGACACTTCTTGTGGCTGTCAGCTGACCAGCTCTGTTAGGATGGAGGAGGGCAGAGGTTATGGAAGCCCAGTAGTGGCCTCAGAATGACTGGCTCCTCCGAGTCTGCATTTGAGGGCGGGGCCTGTCACACCCTCAGCCTTGGTCTGTTCTCTGCTGCCCATCATCCGTCTTCTGGACTTGCTGTGCATCTGCAGGGCTGGCCACGATGCCTGGTGCAGAATGAATGTTCAGTGGAGGGTACCTAGTTTAATTATTATTTATTGTTGCCCAAGAATAAACAAAGGCAGTCAGAGGAAACAAAGTAAGAAAATACCTTCAAGTTTAAAAGAGAGAGATTATGAAAACAGTTGAGAGGATGAAATAGTGTTTAGCTATGTTTCTCTGTTTTATACAGTATTGGTTAACTCCATGCTAAGATGAAAATGTCAGTATTATTTACATTTTTTCCTGTATATACTCTTGCAACTTTCTGGTACTTATTTTTAATATTGTCAGGACATACAATATTCTTATTCAGTAAGCAAAATTCCTATAGTTGTTGAGTGTTGCTTGTAGATGTAAACAGATTCATTGCTGACCTCCAGATTTTAAATAATTTTTCCATTTCCAATTTCTTTATTTTTCTTTTTGATTGAAATATAGTTGATGTACAATACTATATGTTATTTGTTGTTTAGTCACTCAGCCATCTTGGACTATTTGCAATCCCATGGTTTGCAGCATGCCAGGCTTCCCTGTCCTTCACCATCTCCTGGAGCTTGCCATTGAGTTGGTGATGACATCCAACCATCTTGTCCACTGTCATCCCCTTCTCCTTCTGCCTTCTATCTTTCCCAGCATCAGGGTCTTTTCCAATAAGTTGGCTTTTTGCATCAGTTTCCCAAGTATTGGAGTTTCAGCTTCAGCATCAGTCCTTCCAATGAACATCCAGGACTGATTTCCTTTGGGATGGACTGGTTGGATCTCCTTGCAGTCCAAAGGACTCTCAAGAGTCTTCTCCAAAACCACAGTTCAAAAGCACCAATTCTTTGGTGCTCAGCCTTCTTAATGGTCCACATCCATTCATGACTACTGGAAAAACCATAGCTTTGGCTATATGGACTTTTGTTGGCAAAGTAATGTCTCTGCTTTTTAATATACTGTCTAGGTTTGTCATAGCTTTTCTTCCAAAGAGCAAGCATCTTTTAATTTCATGGCTGCAGTTTCACCATCTGCAGTGATTTTGGAGCCCAGGAAAATAAAGTCTGTCATTGTTTCCCCATCTATTTTCCATGAAGTGATGGGACTGGATACTATGATCTTCATTTTTTGAATGTTGAGTTTTAAACCACCTTTTTCACTCTCCTCTTTCACCTTCATCAAGAGGCTTTTTAATTCCTCTTCTCTTTCTGCAATAAAGGTGATGTCATCTGCATATCTGAGGTTATTGATATTTCTCCTGGCAATCTGATTTCAGCTTGTATTTCATCCAGCCAGACGTTTCGTATGATGTACTCTGCACAGAAGTTAAATAAGCAGAATGGCAATATGGAGCCTTGACATACTCCTTTCCCAATTTTGAACCAGTCCGTTGTTCCATATGGTGTACAGTATAGTGATTCACAATATTTAAAGGTTATAATCCTTATATTCCCCATGTTGTACAATACATCCTTGTAGCTTATTTTATACACAATAGTATGTACCTCCTCATCCCCTGTATTGCCCCTCCTCCTTCCCTCTTTCCACAGGGTAGCCACTAGTTTGTTCTGAGTCTGTTTCTTTTCTGTTAATATTTTCTAGTTTGTTGAATTTTATAGATTCCACATGGAAGTTATATCATACTGTATTTATCTTTCCCTGCCTGATGTATTTCACTTGGCATAATACCCTGGTGGCAATGTGGGAGACCTGGCTTTGATTCCTGAGTTGGGAAGATCCCCTGGAGGAGGGCATGGCAACCCACTCCAGTATTCTTGCCAGGAGAATCTCCATGGACAGAGGAGCCTGGTGGGCTAGTCTATGGGGGTCGCAAAGGGTTGGACACAACTGAGTGACTAAGCACACACAATGCCTTTAAGTCCATCGATATTGTTGCACATGGCAGGATTTCATTCTTTCTTATGGCTGAGTAATATCCTATTGTGTATGTGTAATGTGTGTATACAGCATCTTCTTTATCCATTCATCTGTTGATGGACACTTAGGTTGCTTCCATATCTTGGCTATTTTGAATAATACTGTTGTGAACACTGGGTCCAGATTCTTTAATTCTCTGCCTTAATTGTCTAGATTTTTTGTAAAATGTTTTCTTGAATAAAGATTTTTGGATTTGATAATCTCTGAGGTTATCATGCTTGCATATATTAACCTATTTCCTAAGTGATTTAAAAAGATGTCTTGGCTTTTAACCCTATGTGATATCTTGGCTGAGTAGCCTACACTTTTTATTTCAGGACTTGTAGATGTTGCTCTGTTAACTTGACATTACTGTTACCATGGAGCAATTTGATACCAGATGTATACTTTTTACCTTTCTAGATTATTTATTTTCTGTCAGGATGCTTGAAAAATTCTTTCTTTTTTCCCTTTAGTTGTAATAGTTAACCAGAATATAAGATATTTCAACATTTTGTGCTTTGTTTATATTTCCTGGGTTAAAATGTACTTTTTTTAATATATAGATTGTTTTACCCCTGAATTTCAGACACTGTTTTGGAATAATTACATGGTCCATATTTTGGGAAGTGTTTTGATTGCTTTTGTCTTTTCCCTCATGATTATTTCTTTGTTATCTTTCTGCTTTTCATCTGTTTTCACTATCCAGTTGCTTAACCTCCCTGAGCCGCATTATAAAGTCAGGATGGCATGCTTGTTTCATAGGAAAGTTTCTAGAAATAAAAATCTTAATATAGGTAGAGCTCTTAAAACCGTGCTCGGCCCAGAGCAAGTCATATGCAGATGACACTGATTATTATGTTTATGAATTTTTGTTTGATGTTATTATTGTTCATCATAATGGAGTTGTTTACTCTTTTTTATTTATTTATTATTTTTTTTGTATTTATTTATTTTTTTACACGAACTAAACCAGACAGCTGCATGTTAGCTGTGTGACCTTGGAGAAGATGCTAAACCTCTCTGTGCCTGATTTTCCTTCTTTGGTAAGCAGAAGTAATAGTTGTCTTTATCTCATATGACTGTAATGAAGATGAAGAGTTGATTTTGATAAAGGGTTTAGAACAGTGCTGGCACATAGAAATAGTTTGTGTGTTGTTAAATAAACATCTTCTCAAGCTTGCCCTGCAAATGAGCAATTAAAATCAGTGGTTTATTCTCAGGGTTTCTAATGTACTATTAGTTTTGTAATGATGTTGTTTTGTTATTAACTTACTTCTGTATGTCTACCTTCCCTTTTTAAATTTTATCCTGTTTATGAGTCCTCTCGTTTTATGCTTTAGGCCCTTTAAAGTTGTTGTTAAAGTAGTTGCTATCAGCGGTTTAGTGATGCAGTTTCTGCCAGCCAATTCAGCTGGAAACCTGTCTTTTGATTAATTGTTCTTTTTTTTATCATTGCCTATCTGGCAATCTTTAAAAGCTCAGTACATTATCCAGCCTACAGAGTAAGCCAGGAAAGTGCCTCTGAACTTAAATAAGGGCTTTACAATGTGGCTAATATATGCTGTTTCCTTCTTCCCGCTTGACTGAAGGAAGCAAAATAGTCTCCCCAAAACTGAGTTTGTTCCAACACACTCCCGTGCTTGCAGAGAAATATAAATTCTCTCAACTGTCTTATAAGCTTGAGAACAGCAAGGGTCAGGTTGGCTAATTTTAATTATATTCACTTAGCATGTCTTGAAGCCCATAAATCTAAATGCCGATAAATTAATATATCATGCCGAAGGCCTTCCAGCCACAGCATTAAATCAACTATGCAGGGAGTGCTGTGTGGAACAGGGCAAACTCCCAGAAGCTTGAGTATTTCAATTTCACTGTATTAATCTGTCATTAAAGGGGCCCTCAAGTCCCAGTGTCCATGTGCATGACCGTGAGCAATGGTAATTTGCTAAGTATGAATTCAGCCCATTGTACCCTTGGCTTTTACACAGCTGTCCACCCACCAGTAACCCTGAGGGTGGATGCCAAGTTTTCCCTATCCAGGGGCATCATGCTTTCAGAGATGAGGTGATTCTTTTGTTGTAGGAGTGGTATATTACGCTGAATTAAGAGTTTGATCAGGCCTGGGATTAAAGTGTGGCAGGTAAGGAGCCAAATCTTGTTTATACCACTTGCACTTTGTTCACTAAAATAGATGTACAACTTGAGAATTGTGCGTTAAGTTTTATTTGGGGCAAAATGAGGACTGCAGCCCGGGAGGGAGCATCTCAGATATCCCTGAGAGACGACTGCTTCAAAGCACAGTGGGGAAAGTCAATATATAAGGTTCTGGTGAAGGGGGAGTTCAGTACCATGAAGCACTCAATTTACATAGGTTTTTTGTTAGTCATGAGGGTCTGATGTCACCATGAAGGGATTTAGTGCTTCTCTAGATATGAGATAGATATAAGACTTCCCTGGTGGCTCAGACCATAAAGCATCTGCTTGCAATGCAGGAGACCCCGGTTTGACCGCTGGCTTGGGAAGATCCCCCTGAGAAGGAAATGGCAACCCACTCCAGTACTCTCACCTGGAAAATCCCATGGACAGAGGAGCCTGGTAGCTACAGTCCATGGGGTTGCAAAGAGTCAGACACCACCGAGAGACTTCACTTTCACTTTTCACTCTCAGATATGAGGAGATGCAAGGATTGAGATCATATAATCTGTTCCTAAAAACATCCAAATATCTAAAGACCTGTCCCACCAGATTCCCTGGAGTACAGAGTGCCTCACTCCACCCTGCACTTACCCAGGGGTTGGTGAAAGGCACCAGCAATAGCAGCAATCTCAGTAGAGGCAGATGGCTAATGGCTTGCTGTTCAGTCATTGGCAGTGCTCTTCAGTTGAGTTCAGTCGCTCAGTCGTGTCCGACTCTTTGCGAACCCATGAATAGCAGCACGCCAGGCCTCCCTGTCCATCACCAACTCCCGGAGTTCACTCAGACTCACNGGTTCCTCTGCCTTTTCTAAAACCAGCTTGAACATCAGGGAGTTCACGGTTCACATATTGCTGAAGCCTGGCTTGGAGAATTTTGAGCATTACTTTACTAGCATGTGAGATGAGTGCAATTGTGTGGTAGTTTGAGCATTCTTTGGCATTGCCTTTCTTTGGAATTGGAATGAAAACTGACCTTTTCTGGTCCTGCGGCCACTGCTGAGTTTTCCAAATTTGCTGGCATATTGTAGGAAAGTATGAACAACGATTACCCAGAGTATAGATTTTGATTGACATAATAAACGTGTAATCACCATTTTCATGCTTTCCTCTGCCTAAATGAAAACTAGCAAAAATGCTCATAACCTCTTTAATTCCTGGAGAAATGAAGGTCTGATCTGTAGTTCCTTAGTACACAAAGAATTTAAGAGCTATTGATATTGTTCACACATGTATCTAATGGAATCTTAACATTTTCTTTTAAATCTGAAAAAAGGAGAAAGTAAGTCAAACTTAAATATTCCTCAACTGTTTATTAACTATCTAAATTTTATAGGTACCAAAAAATCAAAGAGCATAGTTCAAAACTTAAAAAAAGATTTGTAAATGAACACTCATTTATATATGATTCTATAAAACAGAACACAAACTCATATTGCAAATACTATTAAAACCCTTTGTCAAAATTCATTTCTACTTCTGAAAGCTATTTGGGTCACTTGAATATGATAAAAATCAAGTCATGTTCTTCTTTCCCTCCAAATAAATCCCTTAGAAACATCAGCAACAATTTAGGAATGTAAATGGATTTTCCGTTTGCATTTATACTTAATGATGACTTAACCAGAAGGAATACAGCTTAATTTTTTGGAGGGAGATTGAACCCAGAGGAATATGTTGTTTTTTTGGGGAAAAAAAACTAATTTAGACTAGGCAAAATAAAAAGAATGTCAAAAGAAAAAGCCTGATATTAAAAAAAAGCAGCTGAAGCCAAATAGAAATTTGAAAAAAACCACAGTCTGATGCCTAGTCGGATGGTGATGGAATATGGAGTCCCACTTTTTGCACAACTGAAGAACACCTCACATTAAAAGCCTACACACACCCATCTGAATTCATTTATGTTTTACATTCTCATCCCTTTTATTTCCTTTTGCTACTTTACGTGCAACTGTAACAAATGCTGAAAATCAAAATTTGAATTTAGAAGATATGTGTGGCTATTGTAATATGAGACACCATATGACACGGTGCATATCAATAGCTTCAAAAGATAATACCTCAATAATAAGGGACTTTCCACACAGACTTCCTTAAGTCAGCACTGCGGGAAGGCCCTTCCTAACAGCCCCTCCTTTTGAATAAATACACTTCCCCTGACATTTCACAGGAACCAAAAATGTATCAAGTGGATTTTGCCTAAGTCTATTCTGCAAGTACTTCTCATATTTAATTCTATAAATGTCAGATAAATGACTCAACTAAAAATCACCCCTCTCCTAATAAAATATATCTGAGCATTAGCCTATGTGGACTTATTAATATATATATTAACAATCATTAAGTCCATTGAAAGAGAAATTAACTGATACATGTTCAATAATTCACACTTATGGGACAGTTTATGTTCAAAAGCTACAGATTTAATTTTAGACTAAGAACACAGCAATAACATAAAATTCAGAGCAAATCATAATCTAAGGTATTAGTAGTGCCATGTCCATCCGGAAAAAAACACTAGACAACGTAAGAGCACAATACGATTAAGAGCGAGTATTTGACAAAGTGTTCAGCTACTGAATTTCATTCCTCTCAGAACTGAGTATCTCAGCATGTATAATTATGAGTAATAACACCATAATTATATCTAGTGATTCCTGATGGGGGGTAAGATGAGGAGTCATTTTAAAAAAGAAAAATTTCAAACTTAGACAAAAGGAGAGTAAAATGATCCAGCCCTTATCATCAAGTCATGGTCATTCTTGTTTCCTCTGTTCCTACCCACTTCCTCACCCTCCAGGCATCATTTCGCTGCACCCCTTAAAACTTCTATCTATATATTTAAAGGATAATCATCACCACAAAAAACCACATCTAAAAATGCCAAACAGTTAATTCCCTTACTACCAAATATCTGGTCATTGCTCAGTTTCCCTGCTTGTCTCAAAATGTTTTTCGTTTGATGGAACTCATATGCACGTGGCATTCATACATTGCCATTAATATCTTTTTAAAGTATTTGAAAATCTTTAGGTTCCTACTCTGTTCTTATCTAATTCACCCCACTTGGCAAAGCCATATGGTTTGTTCTATATGCATTTTTCCATGGTTCAGATTTTGTTGATTGTATCCCCAAGGTTTTATTTAACAGGTCTCTCTTTTCCCTTGTATTTCTTGTAAGTAAGCTGACAGGTCCAGAGACGTGAACAAAATCAAGACTTGAACAACAAAAAAATTTTTTTTTCCGCTAAAATATATCCTAAGTGGTATTGTCTACTTCCATTCTGAGGTACACAATATTCAATTATCTCTGTGTGGTGTTAGTGGTTATTAACGATCGTTACCTAAATCCATTATCATTGACCCTTGAACAATAGAGAGGTTCAAGTGCTAACCATCATGCTGTTGAAAACCTGCATATAACTTTCCAACTGGCCCTCTATAACCACAGTTCCACATCCACAAACAAAACCAACCACAGAATTTATAGGACCATAGTAGTTATTGAAAAATATCCACTTATAAGTGGACTCATGCAGGTCAAACCTGGCTTGTTCAAGGGTTAACTGTATTTTATTAATGTTTGCAAAACAGTAATATTCTAGATAAATTCTTCATTTATTAGCAACAAACAAACAAACAAACTTCTGTAAAGAGAAACCAAACAATTATTTGGTAATCCTGAAGAAAAATTCCAATTGGAGAGCCAGGATAAATGTTTTTTTTTCTTTTTTCTCTTTTTTCAGGATCTTTGTTGTTTACTGTAGTAAGAACATTCAACATGAAATTTATTCTTAACTAAGCTTTAAATGCATAATACATAATTATTAACTGCTGCTGCTGCTGCTAAGTCGCTTTAGTCATGTCTGACACTGTGCAACCCCATAGACGGCAGCCCACCAGGCTCCCCTGTCCCTGGGATTCTTCAGGCAAGAACACTGGAGTGGGTTGCCATTTCCCTCTCCAATGCATGAAAGTGACAAGTGAAAGTGAAGTCACTTAGTCGTGTCCGACTCTTTGCAGCCCCACAGCCTGCAGCCTANCCCTGTCCCTGGGATTCTTCAGGCAAGAACACTGGAGTGGGTTGCCATTTCCCTCTCCAATGCATGAAAGTGACAAGTGAAAGTGAAGTCACTTAGTCGTGTCCGACTCTTTGCAGCCCCACAGCCTGCAGCCTACCAGGCTCCTCCATCCATGGGATTTTCCAGGCAAGAGTACTGGAGTGGGGATAATTATTAACTATCTGTAATGGCACCCCACTCCAGTACTCTTGCCTGAAAAATCCCATGGATGGAGGGGCCTGGTAGGCTGCAGTCCATGAGGTCGCTAAGAGTCGGATGACTGAGCGACTTGCATTGGAAAAGGAAATGGCAACCCACTCTAGTGTTCTTGCCTGGAGAATCCCAGAGACGGGGGAGCCTGGTGGGCTGCCGTCTCTGGGGTCGCACAGAGTCAGACACGACTGAAGCAACTTAGCAGCAGCAGCAGCAGGCTCAGTTTTTAACTTTAAGTTCGCTTTTTAATTATGTGAGACATTTACTTTGCCTTTTCTCCTTTTCAGTTTTCCTCGTGCACTGTTTAACGTAAGCTGCCTCTCAGCAGCAACCAACATACTGCCCACGCTCTCCCTCCTGGTTTCTACAATATCCTCTGCAGACTGCCCTTGTCTCTCTGGTTTTCCCTTCTCTCTCTCCTATTGTTCCTTCTCTCAAACCTGTCGATATACTTAATGGAGCTCCTCGGGGTTCAAACCAGAATCTTTTCTCCTGTCTACACCTTCCCCCCAGCAAGTTATCTGTTCCTACGCCATTAAATATCATCTCTATGCTAATGGCTGCAATTTTCTATCTCCAACCTGAAGCAAGCTCTCCTGTGAGCTCCAGACTCAGGTACCCAACTATCTATAAAACTTTGATGCTCGGGTGTCTAATAAACACCTCAAGCGCATACAAGGCAAAATCCTAAATCACTACCGTTTCCGCAACCGTGGGCCTCCTGTCTCCTCTGCTCAGGAAATGGCATCCAGTTACTCAAACTGATAACTCAAGCATCATCCTTGATTGCTGCCTCTGCTTCACACTTCTTACCCAATCTTGTTGTAAAGTTGTGGGTCTTCTACTTCCTATCCCCTCTTCTCTGTCTCCCATACCACTCCCCCCACCCAGCCCCCTTCTCCCCTCAGGAACCTCTACATTCTCCTCACAGGCCTCCAAGCTTCATGCCTCCCTCCACAGGAGGCATCATCACTCAGCATCCAGAGTGGTCCTCTTGAACATACCACCTGGAAGTGTAAAATGGACCAATGCCCTTCCTACATACTTGAATTCTATAGTCTTTCTCAAAGCCTACTAGGTCCTGCATGATCGACCCTGCTTTCCTTTCCACTCTCTTTTGTTACATTCTCCTGCTCTCTGCTTGCCCCCAGGGGCCTCCTCTCAGTCCTCAAGTGAAATCCTCCTCTCCATCCAATCTCTTCTCTCCGCCTCACAATCTCTGCACAGGTAGTTGATCAGCTTGCAAGCTCTTCACTGCACGCTTCTTCCATCTTCACATGGCTGGCTCCGCCTCATTCTTTAGCTCTCTGCTTAAATGTCACCTCCTCTAAGGAGCCCTCCCTGACAAGCCCTACGCCTATCCCTTCAGCTTACATTTAATTATGTATCACCACCCCATTAACTTCTCATGGAGGAAGGGTTTGCATACTGCTCCCTGCACTGGCTGATGTAATGCATTATATATATATATATATATATGTATATATATATATATACATGTATGTATATATGTATATGTACTATTTATTGAGCATCAGCAGATTTAATCCCCAAGTATTCCTTCTCTATTTCTGGCTCACTTTGTAACGGAGTCCTTCTGCTTCTTCCTTTACTCAAGAATTACAGAACACCCAGCCCATTTCTTAGTTTTATCTCATTGGACTATGTTCAGATACACAGGCCTTAAAAATGAAGCTTACAGTGACTTTTCTATTTAGAAAAGAGTCGTTTGGTACACAGATTCCCAATGAATCCAAAGAGAGATTTCAGAGGGCCATGAACTGGGGTGAGAAAACAACTCCACGTTTTTGTTCCAAACCTCAAATTTAGCATTCTCTGTCACTTTGAAGGTTGACTACAAACTAGTTGCAATACCTGTAACTTTGTCACCAATGGAAACCTTCAGATGTTTTCATATCTCATAATTTAAACATCGTGAAATAGCACTTAACATCATCACTACTTTGAAATTACAATTATTAAACATACTGCTAGATCAGTCAGGGCTGACCTAGCAGTATGTTTAATACTGCTGATCTAGCAGTATGTTTGTCAGTCAGGGCTTTAATGTAGTATACATTTTTAATATTTTGATAACTATTTCAATATAATTGGTTTCCTTTGTAACCCTTGTGTTTTATGCAATTAAAATTTTGCTTGGGTCCACATACTAGTGACATAATGAAGGACTAAGAGGTAAAAGAAATCCATCCTGATGGGGACAAGTATTCATTTATCGACTTACTCAGAACTGCCGGTGCATGGCGACAATGAAAAGGAGACTGGCTCTTTTGTCCATTTTAGTATTATTTTTAAGTTCTCTCCAGGCCATGGATCCCCATTTTATCCACTCCCAGAATGGACCACTCCCATCACCCTTCCCTTGGAACACAGTTACCTAGACTACCATAGACCTCCCCAGACATCCAACAGGCTCATGACACCCCGAAGGTTAAAAAACTCCTGAACTGGAACCTCCATATACCATATAGTGACTAGGTAGTTAATTTTAAAATCTTCGATACAGAAATGAAGTCAATGAAAAGTTAACCAAGAAAACAGAAGATATGGCCAAAAACGTTTTAAAATGAGAAATTTTTAAGCCACAAAAAAATGGATAATTTAACCCATTCATATACCACTAAAACTGACAGGAAGGAACCAGTACCCTATGAATACAGAGAACTCTTATAAATCAGAAAGAAAAAGATCCAATAAAAAATGTCAAAGGACACAAATTAGTAATTTAGAGAAAAACTTAACTGTCCACAAAATATGATAATTTTCTACTTCAGTAATCAAAGAACTGCAAACTGAAATAGGATATTTTCATCTATCAGACTAAAAAATCTTAAAGAAAGATAATAATAATGATTAGATAACATTATCAACTTAATGTACATGAATTCGAGTAAACTCCAGGAGATAGTGGAGGACAGAGGGGTCTGGCGAGCTGCAGTCCATGGGGTCACAAAAAGTTGGACGTGACTTAGAGACTGAACAAAAATACTACTTAATACAAGCAAAAAGTAAAGATAAATACCCACACACATTATATTGGTTTTCTAAAAGACAACATGGCACACACATGCAACATCTTAAAAATATATCAACTCTGTCTTCAAGCAATTCAACTTCTAGGAATTTATCCTAAGAGGAAGATCACAACTGTGTAAAGATTCATGTGAAAGGGTGTGATCAAAGCATGGTGTACAACTTTTTTAATGAATGAGAATAAAACACATGTGCAAAAAAAGTGAAATGAAATTGTTAGTCGCTCCTTCATGTCCAACTCTTTGTGACCTCATGGACAGTAGCCCGCTAGGCTTCTGTGTCCATGGGATTCTCCAGGCAACAATACTGGAGTGGCTTGCCTAGATTCATGTGAAAGGGTGTGATCAAAGCATGGTGTACAACTTTTTTAATGAATGAGAATAAAACACATGTGCAAAAAAAGTGAAATGAAATTGTTAGTCGCTCCTTCATGTCCAACTCTTTGTGACCTCATGGACAGTAGCCCGCTAGGCTTCTGTGTCCATGGGATTCTCCAGGCAACAATACTGGAGTGGCTTGCCAGTCCCTTCTCCAGGGGATCTTCCCAACCTAGAGATCGAACCCAGGTCTCTTGCATTGCAGGCAGATTCTTTACCAACTGAGCCACTAGGGAAGAAATTATGGAACATTCATACAATGTGCAATCATTTAAAACAAAAGCTTAGTTTTTCTGATGTGGAAAAGTATTTAAAATGTATTAAGTGGAAGAGCTAGATTATGAATTTATATGTCTCTTATGAGCCACATCTTGGTTTTATTTTTATGTACATAAAACCCTGAAGGCTATCAATATTTCCAGAGTAGTGTCACCTCTAGATCATATACAAATGGCTTTTTATCATTTAATTTTCTGGTATTTAACAAAATAACATTAATTTTTTAATAAAAAAGTATCCTTTAAAAATGAAATTACCATGTTTAAAATATTCTGAGTTATAGAGTAAGATGAAAAGCAAATATCCTCTTAAACAAGATGACTTCTAAAGACAATCATGATACATTCCACATACTTTCAAGTATCTTCAATCAAAGTGGCATGCCCTTCTGCTTACCTCATACCCTGGCCACATATGCCTTACTAAATATCCCAGGTACAATTAGTAATTACTCTCTTACATCAGTACCACCAAATACTTATCAAAAGCTGGGTGAAGGGGAAACAAGTTTGAGGAATCATGACCTGATGGATATGAAATCCATCTTTCTTTCCTATTATGCATCTAGAGTGAGCCAAAATCAGCAGAGAAGCAGTTTTGACCTCCTTTGTTCCAACCACCACCTCTGGGTATTAAACCTACCGCTCCCAGTCTGTTATAGACTTGCTTCTACTGACGGAGCATCTATGGAATTCCATCAGTCTGTATCATGGGAGTGTGGTACCAAACGTGCCTATGAAATTCATCATTGTGTCTATCGTGAGGGGAGAATCTGTCCCCCCTAGGAGGAATTCCTGCCTGGGATTAGCATCACAAGTCTGTAGTGTTTCTTCTGACTAAATTGTCTCTATCTCATGGCAGTGGTTTTTAACCTTAAGTGGGGCGGGGAGAGGGGGTGGGGAGGAGGGTATGGTCACATATGCTCCTGAGAATCTGATGAATGTTGTGCNCAACTTCAGCTTCTTCAGCATTACTGGTTGGGGCATAGACTTGGATTACCGTGATATTGAATGGTTTGCCTTGGAGATGAACAGAGATCATTCTGTCGTTTTGGAGAGTGCATCCAAGTACTGCATTTCAGACTCTTTTGTTGACCGTGATGGCTACTCCATTTCTTCTGAGGGATTCCTGCCCATAGTAGTAGATATAATGGTCATCTGAGTTAAATTCACCCATTCCAGTCCATTTTAGTTCGCTGATTCCTAGAATGTCAACATTCACTCTTGCCATCTCTTGTTTGACCACTTCCAATTTGCCTTGATTCATGGAGCTGACATTCCAGGTTCCTACGCAATATTGCTCTTTACAGCATCGGACCTTGCTTCTATCACCAGTCACATCCACAGCTGTGTATTGTTTTTGCTTTGGCTCCACCCCTTCATTCTTTCTGGAGTTATTTCTCCACTGATCTCCAGTAGCATATTGGGCACCTACTGACCTGGGGATTTCCTCTTTCAGTATCCTATCATTTTGCCTTTTCATATTGTTCATGGGGTTCTCAAAGCAAGAATACTGAAGTGGTTTGCCATTCCGTTCTCCAGTGGACCACATTCTTTCAGAAAGTGCCAATTGTCCTTGAAAACTTGATGATGGAATCCTGCTGTATACACCCTCCTTCACAGTTTGGTGGGTTGGACAACACCCAGGCTGTGATGGGCAGCTTAGGTCAGACGGTAGTTTGGCGGCCCAGTCAAGCTTTCAGTCTCCACTAAGACTCAGTAGTGGTGCAAAAGCCATTACTCACAAGGAGAGTAGTTATCCATAGGTGGTGGCAGAGCCTTACTCCACAATCTTAAAGGCCTGATCTGTGATTCACATAAAGCGTCCTAACAAAGTCTCCAAACAGCATCTCTATCCACCACTGACACTCTAGCATGATTGACTCACTGGGTTATGTGGCCCAAATGTCAGAGCAGCTTGCCTAGCAGTTGAACCCGTTGCAGCACCTTCTTTGTACAAAGCTCCACTCAAAACTAGCAGCCTTGGGGTCACTGAACTAGAGTAACACACCTCTGCTGCCTCAAAAATCCAAACAGGTCCCTCTAAGTATGGCACCTTTTCTTTTTTAGTAGGGACATTGGGTGCAAAAGTGTATCCCCTCACTTTAGAAGGGACAGATCACCATGCCCTCAATCACTGCATCCCTACAACTGTTATTGAAGTGGACAGACCCTGAATTTCCGTGGGATTTATTTATTGCTCTCTAGCATATAAGTGTTTTACCAATGTATCTGAATTGGTTTCTACGTCTTGCTCATTGGGTCCAGTCAGCGTAATGTCATCAGTGTAATAGACCAGTGTGTCCTATGGAAGAGAAAGATGATCAAGGTCCCTGGGACTAAATTGTAATGTAGGGCTGGAGAGTTGTTACATCCTTGAGGTGGGACAGTGAAGGTGTATTTCAGGCCTTGCCAGCTGAAATCAAACTACGTCTGGTGGTCTTCATTATAAGGGATGTAGAAAAAAGCACTTTCCAGAGCAATGGTTGCATACTAGGAACCAGGAGATGAGCAGATTTGCTCAAGCAATGAAACCACATCTGGTTCAGCAGGTGAAGTTAGAGTCACCCACCTGGCTAAGCTTGTGGTAATCCACTGTCATTCTCTAAGGTCCATCTGCCCTCTGCCTAGGCCTCATGGGAGAGCTGGATGGGAATTTGGTGGGAATCATCACCCTCAGTGTATTTCAAGTCCTTGGCGGTGGCATTAATCTCTGCAATCCCTTGAGATCTATCAAGGCATGTGGCATTGCTTTTGGTGCAGTTTTCCTGGATAGAGGCAGTTTTAGTGGCTTCCATTTAGTCTTTCCCACAATTAAAGACCTTACAAGGAGATCCAACCAGCCCATTCTAAAGGAAATCAGTCCTGAATACTCATTGGAAGGACTGATGCTGAGGCTGAAACTCCAATACTTTGACCACCTGATACGAAGAGCTGACTCTTTGGAAAAGACCCTGATGCTGTGAAAGATTGAAGGCGGGAGGAGAAGGGGATGACAGAGGATGAGATGGCTGGATGGCATCACCGACTCAATGGACATGAGTTTGAGTGGACTCCAGGAGTTGGTGATGGACAGGGAGGCCTGATGTGCTGCGATTCATGGGGTCGCAAAGAGTCAGACATGACTGAGCAACTGAGTTGAACTACACCATGGATCAGGGAATCACTTTGGGAATCCTGTCAGATCCTGGGTATGTCTGCTCCAGTTATGCATGCTGAAACTGGGAAAGTAACCAGACGACAAGCTTGTAGGCCCACTGGGCTCCTTGTGAGGTGAACCTGAGCCGTTCAGGGCTTGGCACTTAGCCAAGATCAAGTGTTTGCTTGATCTCCATGAGTGGTTACTCTGCTGGTGACCCAGAACGACATTTTGGGTCTCCTGGAATGAGCGTTAGGTTAGAACCAGTGTCCAATAAACTCCCAAAGTCTGATTATTTCACTTTCTCCAGTTCACAGTCACCCTGGTAAGTGGCCATGGGTTCCTTTAGGGCAGGCTGGGAGAGAGATGAACAGTAGTAATTTTTGGCAGGACAGAGGAATCCTTCCTCAAGAGCACTCAGATTCTCCTTCATTTGAGGGATTCTGAGTCTGTTACCTGACATATCTGGGAATTGGTTGATTGGTGGGGGACTTTCTGCTTGGGTCATTCAAGGCAGACTTTGTTTAGTAGACCTAGAGTTCTTTTTTTAAAATTATTTTTATGGACACATGTTCTGTTATTTAGGATTAAATGCTATGATAGACCTCTGGAGGGCAATAGCTGCAAAGACAATAATTCTGCCAGTGACAGGCGGCCATTTAGCTGTTGTCCCCCTTTGGACCCGTTCACTTTTTGAAAAAAAAAATTATTGGCATATAGTTGATTTCCTGAGTCTTATGCTCACACAGATCAGGTCAGAATTTAGCAGGCTTCCCATCTGTTTCTTTTTTAGGGACACCATGACCATAGGTGTCTGTGAGTTAGACCTTTCTGATCACTGCTTTCCTCGGCTGTCCATGGTGGTCACTAGCCGGGTATCGGAGGCTGCCCGTGATCTGGCCTCCAACCTGCTTCTCAGTTTCCTTCTCCTTTTGCCCTGAGCTCTGGGCTCCACCCACACTGGAGAGCATGTGCCCTTCTTTCTCCCCCATTCATCTCAAGGTGCTGCCCTCTCCGTCCACCACTCTGTGATTCCACTGTGACCCTCAGACCTCTCGTACATTCCTCTGACCCTATACTTGACCCCTATGTTTGGTGCTTGCCTGTCTGCTTGCCTCTTCCCCAGTAGGCTGGGAAGTTCCCAAGGATTCATCACTGCATCTCCATACAGTCCCCAGCTTGGCACTCAGCCAGCTGTTGGCAAATGCTTCTTCAACAGAAGTCCTGATTTAAATTCTGGTGCCCAGGTGTCACCTGATCCCTCTCTGACTGACCTGTCCAGGTGAGAGGTGCAGACATTTCAGTGCATCCTCATGTGTTTAACTGAAACGTAAAAGGCACATTCCCAAATTTCACTGAAGACTCTTTCCATTCTGCATATACAGTTGGTGGTGCTGGGGACTTGGCATACTCTGCACAATTTGTTGTTGTTGTTGTTGCTTTTGACAGCCTTTCTTGTCTGTCAGCATGATTCCCTATAAATTGTTCAAATTTTTAAGGCATTTCACACTATATGAGGCTGGCAGGAGCATGGGGAGGGGAGTGGAGGTGGGGAGGCCAAATTCTGAGGCTTATAAGACTGCTTGTGTTCAAACAGAATACTGGGGAGTGGCTGCCCCCTGGGCTGGGGCCTGAGATTAGCACTGGGCAGGAGCTGTAGTTAGAGGCAAGAAGTTGGCATTCCTGGGCTTTACCACTGCCCCCAGCTCCCAGTTCTGCATCCCTGGAAATTCCTGCATCAAGCAGTGAATTATTCAACAGGACAGGCAGGCAAACGAAGAGGAGAAGGTATTCACCTTAGGCCCAGCATGCAAGTATGCAGGTGAGCAGAGACTCCACAGTGGCAAGAAGCAGACACTTCATGCAGAAACAAAAATATTTACAATGCAAATGATTCTTAACCAGCCATATCCAACCAGAAGCAAAAAAAAAAATCAATGCACATTTTCCCTACTACTTTTGTTAGCCTACTGATTTATTTGTCTATCCTCATTGGGGTCCACTCTTGTAGCATATGTATTTATTTGTTTGTTTGCTCTTTGAGATTCTGTGATTTGCTGTTATTTTTAAGGTTATATGTTGCATGTCATTTCACAAAAAACCATGGAACTTTATTTACATATTTGACCATAAATTAAACTTTATAATATTAATTTATCTTATGAAGAAGTTGTTTCAATATTTAAAAGTTATGTCAGAGTTGGAGGAATCCATTATCATGGGCCTTTGGGGGGATTTTATATTCTTATTTCAGAGTTTAAAAAAAAAAAAAACAGGGAATTTTTTTTTCCTGTGATCATTTCTATAAGGAGATATATTAAAATATTGAGAGTGGGGTCTGTTTTCAGACTATTCCTCCTCCCTCTGTTGCTAGTGAATTGGAAGTTCTTGATGTCTCATCACAGAAAGAATTCAATGAGAGATGAAGTGATAAGTAAGATGTGGATTTATTTAGAGAGAAACACACTCCTTAGAGTGTGGGCCATCTCAGAAGGTGAGAGGTCCCAAAATATGATGTGGTTAGTTTTATGGGCTGGGTAATTTCATAGGCCAATAATTGGGAGGATTATTTCAATTATTTAAGGGAAGGGGTGGAGGTTTCCAGGAATTGGGCCACCACCCACTTTTTGGTCTTTGGTGTTTAGCCTTGGAACTATGGTGCTTATGGGTATTACAGTGAGCATATGATGAGGCTCAAGGTCCAGTGGAAGTCAAGTCTTCCACCATCTTGGACCTAGTTGGTTCTAACCAGCTTTTGTCATGTCCTATGGCTATGTGTCATTCTTTTAAAGGTTGTGCCCTGCCACTTTCCCTTCTGTTTCATCTCCACCCTTGTCTTGCCCTTGTCCAAGTCCTCTAGGAGATTGGGAGCTTTGCTGACCCAGCCATAGAGGATGTGAGTGATGCCCTTGTGGAATGAAAAAAATACATAATCTAAAACTTGAGAATTATGTGTTATTCGGCAAACATTCTGAGAACGTAAACCCAGAGACACAGCCACTCAGAGAGCTCTGTGAGATTGCTCTGAAGAGGTAAGGGAGGAGCTGTGATGTATAGGTGTTTTTCCAATAAAGACCAAGTAGTTGGAACATCGAAAGATTATGGTTAATTAAAGGAAACAGACATATGGAGTCATGCATTTAGCACTTCTCTAAGTGTGGGAAGACTTCATTTTTGGGGGCTCCAAAATCACTGCAGATGGTGACTGCAGCCATGAAATTAAAAGACGCTTACTCCTTGGAAGAAAAGTTATGATCAACCTGGATAGTATATTCAAGAGCAGAAACATTACTCTGCCGACTGAAGTCCGTCTAGTCAAGGCTATGGTTTTTCCAGTGGTCATGTATGGATGTGAGAGTTGGACTGTGAAGGCTGAGTGCTGAAGAATTGATGCTTTTGAACTGTGGTGTTGGAGAAGACTCTTGAGAGTCCCTTGGACTGCAAGGAGATCCAATCAGTCCATTCTGAAGGAGATCAGCCCTGGGATTTCTTTGGAAGGAATGATGCTAAAGCTGAAACTCCAGTACTTTGGCCACCTCATGCGAAGAGTTGACTCATTGGAAAAGACTCTGAAGCTGGGAGGGATTGGGGGCAGGAGGAGAAGGGGATGACCGAGGATGAGATGGCTGGATGGCATCACTGACTCGATGGACGTGAGTCTGAGTGAACTCTGGGAGCTGGTGATGGACAGGGAGGCCTGGTGTGCTGCGATTCATGGGGTTGCCGAGTCGGACACGACTGAGCGACTGAACTGAACTGAAGTGTGGGAAGATGCAAGAGCCTGGGCTCACTGAAATCATTTCCTTGACGTGTACCTCAGCTCTCTGGGGCCAGCATCCTGCGTTTTCTCATCCTGAGTACATCAGGTACATCGCTGGGGGTGGGTGTAGTGTCTGACGGCTGCAGTATCCTTTGTTTACCGATATGTCAAGCAGCATTCTTAGTCCACATCTCCAAGAAGAGTCATTAAATTATCTCTTAAGGAAAGGGCAGAGGACAATACACCTCTTTGGATATCTTAAGTTTCTCTGTTGAATTCCCATCACTTAAAATAAACGTCTCACTCTTCCCTTTAACATTGTACTGTCCATCATACAACTGGCTCTCCTTCCAAGGCTCTGCAGCAAACATATCCTTTGGGGCTGGTGCACTGGGATGACCCTGAGGGATGGTATGAGGAGGGAGGGGGGAGGGGGTGCAGGATGGGGAACGCGTGTACACCCGTGGAAGATTCATGTTGACGTATGCCAAAACCAGTACAATATTGTAAAGTAATTAGCCTCCAATTAAAATAAATAAATTTAAATTTAAAAAAAAGAAACAAAAAAAAACAAAAAAAGAAATAGTCTTTTCTCAGACACCTTAATTTCATCTTACACCGTTTATCTCCATTAATCTCATTCTCTTCTGTATTTATATTCTTTTATTTACATCCTTTATCTCTCTAGACTGCAAGCTATCTGACTGCAGGAACTGTGACTGGTCTTCACAAGACTAGTATAATTATTGCTAATGATAATAAACAGATGGCTTATCTATGTTTAATGATTGAGTGAGCAAATGAATAAATGGGATCTCAGATCTTAATATCCTATAAAAAATACTATCTGTTACATATTTATTTTTAGCCTAACAGTTAGCTCAGAGACAAGGAACAGGCACTGGCATGTTTATTAATTTGCAAGGAATTAGCAACATTTTCTATTATGAAAAGAGCCTTATATCTGACCATCACTTGTTGAATGTGTAAAGAAAGCATTATATTGAGAAAATGAGTGCTTTGGCTTTGCCCAAGGCTTGTTATAGGAAGGACCTTTTGGAATCTGAGTATCAGGGAAAGAGTGTGAAGTCAGCCTCAGTCACTCAGGTTTTACACAGGAGCAAAAGACCGGCTAAGCATGAACCAGACACTGTATGCACTAAATGACATTTGCAAGGTGTTGAGGGTATCCTGGAGAATTTGAAGTTCTTGATGTCTCATTGCAGAAAGAATTTAGTGAGAGACAAATGATAGGAAGGAAGATAGGTAAGATTTAGAAAGAAACATACTCTACAGAATGTGGGCCATCTCCGAAGGTGAGAGAGACCCAAAACATGGTATGGTTAGTTTTTATGGACTGGGTAATCTCATAGGCTGATGAGTGGGAGGAGTATTCCACTTATTTTGAGGAAGGGGTGGAGATTTCCAGGAATCAGGCCACCGCCTACTTTTTGGCCCTTTACGATTGGCCTCAGAACTGTCTTGAAGGGCTTTCCTGTTGGCTCAGATGGTAAAGAACCTGCTTGCAATGCAGGAGGCCCAGGTTCAATCCCTGGGTAAGATTCCCCTGGAGAAGGGAATGGCTACCCACTCCAGTATTCTTGCCTGGAGAATTCCAAGCAGGCTACAGTCTATGGGGTCGCAAAGAGTTGAACATGACTAAGTGACTAACACTTTCACTTCACTTTCAGAACTGTCATGGTGGGTGTGTATTGCACACAATAATGTATTGCAATGAGCATGTGATGAGGTTCAAGGTCCACTGGAAGTCAAAGCTTCCACTCTCATAGACCTGGTTGATTCTAACCAGTTTTTGTAATGTTTTATGGCTATGTCAGTCTTCTAGAGGGTGTGCCTTGCCCTCTTTCTTCCTGTTTCAGGAGGGGTGGCTATGGAGAATGCTACAGAAATATAAAATTTACTCATAATTAGGATAGATTTAGCAAAGACTTCATGAATAAAAAACAAACTGGTCAAGGGAAGCTTGGCTTAGGAAGGGAGGCAGATATGGTAGCAGGAAGTTCTAAGTAGTTGAATGAGTACAAGGCCATGCACTGTGTCCTGGGTTCTGGAGTCCTGAGCCAGCCTGTGGGAGTTTGAGCTGACTTTCCAGAAGTGGCAGCATCTGAGAGTTGAAAGGGATATAAGAGTTTGCTGGAAAGATAAGCATTTGCTGGAGAAAGACATCCTTGGAATAGAGAACAGTACAGGATAAGTCAGAAAGTGTGTGTGCCCACATATGTGTGTGTGTTTATGTGTACTCATGGGGAGGCCAAGGTGGTAGGGAGAGAGAAGATGGTTCATTTGAGGACTTAGGGGTAGTTTAGTTTTGTTGGATAGTATTTACTCTCAAAGAACACTGCTCTCCTTATTCATCTCCCACTGGTTCTGGAAGGGCTTGCCTGGGGCTCATAGAGGTGGATCACACGTGGTACTTTCACTTCTCAGCACACAGTTGTCACGTGGCTGTCATGTGCAAAGACTTCCTCTTGGTGCCAGGGACACAAAAGTGGGCAAAACACATGAAAACCCCTACCTGCAATGGGCCTACCTTTCATACAAAAACCAGACAAGAAACAACACAACTTAGAAAAATCTTGTATTGAGAGTCTGAGAATGACCAGTACTAAGAAGAAAAGCAAAGCAGGACAAAAGATAGAAGATGTGAAGGATGGGCTGGGACTGCTACTTTCAACCAGGTGATCAAGGAAGCCCTCCTCGAGTGGCATCGGAGTCGAGAGCTGAAAGAGGTGACGCTGTAAGGTACTTGTCCGTGATGTTGGATGTGCGAATGAAATTCCACCCCCATAAGACCAGCACTGCAGATTCTCTCACCAAACAACCAGCTTTTCTCTGTGTGACAAAGTTCACTAAAACAGAGGGCAATGTAGGGATTCACCTGGCTAGATTACCAAGCTTCCTGCCATTGTCTGAAGGCTGCTGCTTCTCTTGTCCTCAGGGTGGTGACCATTATAGGAGGATATATGCCTTCAGATCTCCACGATGTTCCACATACAGTGAGGAAAGCACTTCCTGACCTACAGGACTTGATCTCATCAGGGTCCACATATGGGTCTCTTATCTGGCTGAGTTGCTTGGCCTAAAACAGTCCTGTCCAATCAGACAACCTGTAATGAAAGTGTATCACGGAGGGGTGGTGGAGGTAGGGTGTGGGGAAGGTTCTATATGTGTTCAGTTCAGTTGTTCAGTCATGTCCAACTCTTTGTGACCCCATGAATCACAGCATGCCAGGCCTCCCTGTCCATCACCAACTCCAGGAGTTCACTCAGACTCATGTCCATCGAGTTGGTGATGCCATTCAGCCATCTCATCCTCTGTCGTCCCCTTCTCCTCCTGCCCCCAGTCCCTCCCAGCATCAGGGTCTTTTCCAATGAGTCAACTCTTTGCATGAGGTGCCGAAAGTACTGGAGTTTCAGCTTTAGCATTAGTCCTTCCAATGAACACCCAGGACTGGTCTCCTTTAGGATGGACTGGTTGAGTCTCTTTGCAGTCCAAGGGACTCTCAAGAGTCTTCTCTAACACCACAGTTCAAAAGCATCAATTTTTCAGTGCTCGGCTTTCTTCACAGTCCAACTTTCACATCCACACATGACCACTGGAAAAATCATAGCCTTGACTAAACAGACAGTGTTGCAAATACAGCTGGTGTGACTGAGAATCTACATATTAAATAAAATTTAAAGTTTAAAAAATTAAAATGGAAATAGCCACGTAAGACTAATGGCTACTGTATTGGACCATGCATGCCTGGAGTAACCCTTGGGAGACCTGGAGGGCGGACCTCAAGTGTGCTGGTCTGGGTTGAGATTGGGAGCTCCTAGTTTTACCCTTGTTAAGGACTTCCCTCTAGGTGAGACATTCTTCTTAGTGTGTAGCTACTGTATAACATGCACATCCCTCTAGGACAAAAACTAATTTCTGGAGAGTTTGCAGTCTACACACCTAAGGTGAAAGCTCCACACCCACGGTGAAGTTGGCAATGAGTATTCATTTTCTTATTCTCTTTTTTTCTTCACATTGTGCCCACTTAATCTCTTAATGTCTTCTTACTGACCTGTCCCTTGGCCAGAGCAAGGCCAACAGGAGCTTTGAGGCATATCTTTGGCTGTGTTTGGTGATAGGATGATGGACTGGTTAAAATAGCAGTGTAGCCTATGTTGAAAAGGGGCAAAAAAGAAAGACAGGGCCAGGAAAAACCAAGCCAGAAACAGGTCCCTAAATGCAAGCCATGGTGATGAACATACTCTGCAGTTTTACCGTAAGCTTGACTGCTGGTAGTCTGAGTAGACAGCTTAGACTATGAGAGTGGAGCCTGGGCAGCTGCACAGCATGAGTGCAAGGAGCATACTGTGGTTAGAAGCATGGATTTTAAATAGACCCTGTGTCACTCCAGCATCAGACGAGCACACCTGGACTCAGACTATGGTTTCTAAATGCCATTCTCCTCTAAGAGGAAGCTGCATTCCTTGGAGAAAGAGAACCCAAGGGCTAGGACAGGGAAAATACAAGATGAGCCTGGAACATTCTTGTGCCAGATTAGGACCATTTGAGCATCAAAATGAATGGTAATAGTGATAGATTATTGGATATGAAAAAATAACAATCCCTGAGTTCCTATTGGTAATATGTGATTAGATGGGGGGAAAAAAGAAAAACGGCCACAGTAGCAGCTCAACTCACAGGTGTGGAAGGAGTGGTGGAAATGATCCCTCCCAGCATCAGGGTCTTTTCCAATGAGTCAACTCTTTGCATGAGGTGCCGAAAGTACTGGAGTTTCAGCTTTAGCATTAGTCCTTCCAATGAACACCCAGGACTGGTCTCCTTTAGGATGGACTGGTTGAGTCTCTTTGCAGTCCAAGGGACTCTCAAGAGTCTTCTCTAACACCACAGTTCAAAAGCATCAATTTTTCAGTGCTCGGCTTTCTTCACAGTCCAACTTTCACATCCACACATGACCACTGGAAAAATCATAGCCTTGACTAAACAGACAGTGTTGCAAATACAGCTGGTGTGACTGAGGATCTACATATTAAATAAAATTTAAAGTTTAAAAAATTAAAATGGAAATAGCCACGTAAGACTAATGGCTACTGTATTGGACCATGCATGCCTGGAGTAACCCTTGGGAGACCTGGAGGGCGGACCTCAAGTGTGCTGGTCTGGGTTGAGATTGGGAGCTCCTAGTTTTACCCTTGTTAAGGACTTCCCTCTAGGTGAGACATTCTTCTTAGTGTGTAGCTACTGTATAACATGCACATCCCTCTAGGACAAAAACTAATTTCTGGAGAGTTTGCAGTCTACACACCTAAGGTGAAAGCTCCACACCCACGGTGAAGTTGGCAATGAGTATTCATTTTCTTATTCTCTTTTTTTCTTCACATTGTGCCCACTTAATCTCTTAATGTCTTCTTACTGACCTGTCCCTTGGCCAGAGCAAGGCCAACAGGAGCTTTGAGGCATATCTTTGGCTGTGTTTGGTGATAGGATGATGGACTGGTTAAAATAGCAGTGTAGCCTATGTTGAAAAGGGGCAAAAAAGAAAGACAGGGCCAGGAAAAACCAAGCCAGAAACAGGTCCCTAAATGCAAGCCATGGTGATGAACATACTCTGCAGTTTTACCGTAAGCTTGACTGCTGGTAGTCTGAGTAGACAGCTTAGACTATGAGAGTGGAGCCTGGGCAGCTGCACAGCATGAGTGCAAGGAGCATACTGTGGTTAGAAGCATGGCTTTTAAATAGACCCTGTGTCACTCCAGCATCAGACGAGCACACCTGGACTCAGACTATGGTTTCTAAATGCCATTCTCCTCTAAGAGGAAGCTGCATTCCTTGGAGAAAGAGAACCCAAGGGCTAGGACAGGGAAAATACAAGATGAGCCTGGAACATTCTTGTGCCAGATTAGGACCATTTGAGCATCAAAATGAATGGTAATAGTGATAGATTATTGGATATGAAAAAATAACAATCCCTGAGTTCCTACTGGTAATATATGATTAGATGGGGGGAAAAAAGAAAAACGGCCACAGTAGCAGCTCAACTCACAGGTGTGGAAGGAGTGGTGGAAATGACAGGGCACCCTGACCACAGCTGATGATTCAGGTAAGAAGCAAGAATGGATGCTAAAGAAATGGGTGGCAGTTTGGTGGTAACTGGCCATTTACATACTTTGAAAGCATCTCCCCACAAATTACTTATCAATTACAATGGGAAAAAAAGATGAGTGGAGAAAACTGGCAGTTATTGCCTTAACCTAATCATCAAAGTAACAGCACAAGAAAAGGGGCAATTCAGCATCATGTGCTTCCTGAAATCATGCATTGAGAAAATATCACCTCCAAGGATTCCTGACTAAAACGCATGCTCTGAATTTTATTATGAGAAAACATTAGAAAGACCCAAATGAGGGAAATTCTGAGCCAAAAAATTCCATGCTACACTATTTTAAAATATCAGTATAATAAAAGACAAGGAAAGGCCAAGAAATCATTTCATATTAAAAGAAATTAAAGAGATATGAAAATTCTGCACACAAAAAAAGTAGCAAAGAAGAATATTGTTGGGAAATTTGTGAAATTTTAATAAGGTCTGTAAAATGGAGGATACCATTTTGTATTGATGTTAAACTTCCTGATTTAGATAATCATATTTTGGGTGTGTAAGTGAAGGTTATTATTCTTAGGATTTTCATGTGTGCTGAAAAGGGATAAATGGATGTGTCAGCAATATACTCCCAAATATTCAATAGCTGACAGAGAGAGAGAGAATGATAAAGCAAAAACAGATTGAGGTGTTAGTAGTTGATACATACAAGTTCTTTTAAATATTCTTTCATTTTTTTTCTGTGAATTTGAAATTACTAAAAAATTCCAGCCTTCGGTGTCAGATTGCCTGGTCTGAATCCAAGCACTGTTTGCTACTGACTAGCGGTGTGTCTATGGGCAAGTTTCTTCACCTCTCTGGACCTTGCCTTCTCCATCTCTAACTTGAGAATAATAACACTGCCTTCTTCAGGGTTGCGATGAGATTGAAGAGCTAATATATGTAAGTGCTTGAATGGCTGGCATCTGGCAAACTGTGGACTAATGGTGGTTGCTGTTGTTTGTTTCTAAGAGAGAAAATCATGGCAACTAGGAAGGTGAGACAGGGATTTCTCCTGAGACTCTCAGAATGAGGAATGCTCTGGGGGGAGGGGCACTTAATGTCCCTCGACCCAGCCTCTGTCATCATCCTATGCCACTCACTCCTTGGCAGCACAGACAAGGGCCCTGACTGCCTTTGAGTCTGCCACTGTCTAGCAGGTGACTTTTGACTTGTTAACTGACTCCTCTGAGCTTCAATTTCACCACAGACAGAGGGGTTATAATCCCCATCTCTAGGTTTTCACTGTAGCAAATAATTATCAGGCAGTATTTAGGGAAAGGGCTTCCCAGGTAGCTCTAGTGGTAAAGAACCCGCCTGCTAATGCAGGAGATGTAAGAGACATGGACTCCATCTCTGGGTTGGGAAGATGCCCTGGAAGAGGGCATGGCAACCCACTCCAGTATTCTTGCCTGGAGAATCCCATGGACAGACGAGCCAGGCAGGCTACAGTCAATAGGGTCGCAAAGAATCAGACATGACTGAAGTGACTTAGCACCCATGCACCCATTTATGGAAAATGCTGAACGTGCCAAGCATTTGGGGTGGATTATCATCTAATCCTCAAAACAAATCTTTGAGGTAGGTACTATCTTTATCTCAATTTTAGACTAAGACCATTAAGGTTTAGAGAAGTTAAATTGCCCAAGGCTGCCCCTCCTCACACTGCCCTCATTGCTCCTGGCTTCTCTGGCATCCTTGTCCCTGCTGTTGTTTCTCAGAGCTGACTCAGGCTGGGGCAGGGCCAGGCCCAGGGCCAGGGGAGGAGCATTCCAGAATCTCCAAGGAGTTTGCTCCTTTACTTGAAGACTTTGAGGATATTCCTTAAGGGTGAAGAGATTTACACCCAGGTCTAGCAATTGAGCCATCCAAGTGATGTTCAGGGGATCAGTTCAGTTCAGTTCAGTCACTCAGTCTTGCCCGACTCTTTGCGACTCCATGAATCGCAGCACGCTAGGCCTCCCTGTTCATTACCATCTCTTGGAGTTCACTCAGACTCACGTCCATTGAGTCCGTGATGCCATCCAGCCATCTCATCCTTGGTCATCCTCTTCTCCTCCTGCCCCCAATCCCTCCCAGGATCAGTCTTTTCCAATGAGTCAACTCTTTGCATGAGGTGGCCAGAGTACTGGAGTTTCAGCTTTAGCATCATTCCTTCCAAAGAAATCTCAGGGCTGATCTCCTTCAGAATGGACTGGTTGGATCTCCCTGCAGTCTAAGGGACTCTCAAGAGTCTTCTCCAACACCACAGTTCAAAAGCATCAATTCTTCAGTGCTCAGCCTTCTTCACAGTCCAACTTTCACATCCATACATGACCACAGGAAAAACCATAGCCTTGACTAGCTGGACCTTAGTTGGCAAAGCAATGTCTCTGCTTTTGAATATACTATCCAGGTTGGTCATAACTTTTCTTCCAAGGAGTAAGCATCTTTTAATTTCATGGCTGCAGTCACCATCTGCAGTGATTTTGGAGCCCCCCAAAATAAAATCTGTTTCCCCATCTATTTCCCATGAAGTGATGGGATCAGATGCCATGATCTTCATTTTCTGAATGTTGAGCTTTAAGCCAACTTTTTCACTCTCCACTTTTACTTTCATCAAGAGGCTTTTTAGTTCTTCACTTTCTGCCATAAGGGTGGTGTTACAAGGCATTAAAAAATTAACAGGGAAAAGTCAACTGATGAAGAAGCAAAACCCTTCTTAATATTATGATGAGAAAATATTTCCTCCTGGATATAATTCATGAGTTTTCCCTGAGGGATCAGGAAGTAAATAAACTGAGAGTAAGTGACCAAGAGAAAGAATGAAGGGACACTATTTTGAGAAACATGAAAAATGGCAAAAGAGATGAATAATGTGGATTTTTCATATTTAAGAAAGATTTTCCTCAGATTTTAAACATTGAGATGTTACTATTTCAGACAGAAATGAACAAGAAAAAAAAATCATATGTACTCATTGCTTATGAAATTCAGTCAATATGCCTACTTTGAAGACAGGCCTAAGTAGAAGCCCCAGAGTCCAAATTGTCAGTAGTAATTCAGATTAGCCTCCAAAGAGCAGTCTTGAAAACACAAACATATAATCTTGATTCTGTATGTGTTATTATCAGCATGAGATAAAATAGCACTGTTTTTGTCAGCTGTGCATTGGAAGACCATGGTTAAGATAAAGGTTAATCAGAGTTATGATAGTACCTCTAGTTTAGTTCGGTCACTCAGTCATGTCCAACTCTTTGTGACACCATGGACTGCAGCACCCCAGGCTTCCCTGTCCATCACCAATTCCCAGAGCTTGCTTATACTCTTCTCCATTGAGTTGTTGATACCATACAATCATCTCATCCTCTTTGTCTTCCCCTTCAATCTTTCCCAGCATCAGGGTATTTTTCAATGAGTCAGTTCTTTGAAAAAAGTGGCAGAAGTACTGGAGTTTCAGCTTTAGCATCAGTCCTTTTAATGAACATTCAGGACTGATTTCTTTTAGGAGTCCAAGGGTCTCTCAAGAGTCTTCAGCACCATAGTCCAAAAGCATCATTTCTTCAGCACTCAGCTTTCTTTGTAGTCCAACTCTTACATCCATACATGAATACTGAAAAAACCATAGCTTTGACTAGATGGACCTTTGCTAGCAAAGTAATGTCTCTGCTTTTTAATATGCTCTCTAGGTTGGTGATAACTTTTCTTCCAAGGAGCAAACATCTTTTAATTTCATGGCTGCAGTCCCCATCTGCAGTTTGTGGAGCCCAAGAAAATAAAGTCTGTCACTGTTTCCATTGTTTCCCCATCTATTTGACACAAAGTGATGGAACCATGATGCCATGATCTTAGTTTATTGAATGCTGAGTTTTAAGCCAGATTTTTCACTCTCCTCTTTCACTTTCATCAAGAGGCTCTTTAGTTCCTTTTCACTTTCTGCCATAAGGGCAGTGTCATCTGCATATCTAAGGTTATTGATATTTCTCTGGGAAATCTTGATTCTAGCTTGTGCTTNTTGAATGCTGAGTTTTAAGCCAGATTTTTCACTCTCCTCTTTCACTTTCATCAAGAGGCTCTTTAGTTCCTTTTCACTTTCTGCCATAAGGGCAGTGTCATCTGCATATCTAAGGTTATTGATATTTCTCTGGGAAATCTTGATTCTAGCTTGTGCTTCCTCAAGCCCAGTGTTTCTCATGATGTACTCTGCATAACATACTCCTTTTCCAGTTTTGGAACCAGTCCATTGTTCCATGTCTCCTTCTAACTGTTGCTTCTTAGTTTGCATACAGATTTCTCAGGAGGCAGGTAAGGTGGTTTGATATTCCCATCTCTTTAAGAATTTTTCACAGTTTGTTGTGATATATACAGTCAAAGTAAAGAAGGAGAGGGCAACCCTACTCCAGTACTCTTGTCTAGAAACCCCCATGGATGGAGGAGTCTGGTGGGCTGCAGTCCATGGGGTCGCTAATCGTCGGACATGACTGAGTGACTTCCCTTTCACTTTTCACTTTCATGCATTGGAGAAAGAAATGGCCACCCACTCCAGTGTTTTTGCCTGGAGAATCCCAGGGACATGGGAGCCAGGTGGGCTGCCTTCTATAGGGTCACACAGAGTTGGACACAACTGAAGTGACTTAGCAGCAGCAGCAGCATACAGCCAAAGGCTTTGGTGTAATCAATAAAGCAGCNAGTTAAATAAGCAGGGTAACAATATACAGCCTTGACGTACTCCTTTTCCTATTTGGAACCAGTCTGTTCAGGGGATCAGCCTGCATTTTTGCTTCCCAAGAGCTGTTGTGTGTACCAGGTATTTATAAATAATGCCAGCTATGGTGATCCCCTATCCTGCTGGGGGCCAGCTGCTCCTCCAAGTCTTCATTCTGGAGACTGGGGTTCAGACACCTGACGTGATCTGCCTAAGGCCATTCATTAATATGGGGACCCCAGAGACTGGCTGGGTTTGGAAGTTGTGTGGGGAGAATGATACTTGCCAGTTTTCCTCAGTATCTGGAGACCACAGGAGACCCAAGAGATGGGAGGCATTCAGCTTGCAGTAAGAAAGATGCTTCCTACAGTTGGAACTTTCCTTAAGCAGTGACTTCCCCCTCCAGCAAGACTGCTGGCCAGAGTCTGGCTGGCCAGTGTGAGGGGTGCACAACGAGTGACACTAACTGAAGGCTGGACTTTCAGAGCCCCTGGATCTGAAAGGTAGGAGGCCAGACACTCAGTTCTTTGTATTTTAGTGAGAATTTGCTTCTCAGACTGACAGTCCTGCCAGTTTTTCCTTCGAAATATCTCTGGAGTCTCTCCACTCCTCTTCACTTCCTCAGTCACATGCTCCAAGTGCCAGACTGCTGCGGCCATGGCTTTCTAATTGATCTCCCAGCTTTCTATTTGGCCCTTTAGCCATCTTTCTCCAGTCGGCAGCCTTTTTATCACTCTTAGAAGCCTCGCATTGCCCTCCTCTCATGTTCCTCATTCCTCCGTGCTGGTCTGTGGAGCAGGTGTTTCTGGTGCAGTCTCACCCCAGGGACTTTGCATATGCTAGTCCTGCTCCTGATAACTCTCCACCACCTGCTTCCCTTCCACTTCCCCCCCCCGGGAATGCCTTCCCAACCTTCAATTCTTAGCTCAGGCATTGCTTTCCATGGACATTTTCTGAAGCATTCCTCCTCATTCCATCCTTACAGCACTTATGTCTTATTATAATCACACACTATTTATATGCTTGTTTTTTCCTCCAGCGACTGGTCTCTGTCAGCTGTGAGCTCCGTGAGACCAGGCACCAGTCTGCTTTGCTCACTACTTATCTCCAACACCTGGCAAAAGAAGAGCTGCACCAGGCGTACCTGCTGCATTCATTAACTGGCAAAGCCTCAAGGCAGTGAGGCCCAGGAGAGAGGATTTTGGGAGGTGAATGGCTAACCAGCCCATTTTTTTTTTTTTTTCTGTAGAAAAACTATAGTCAAAGAACACATTTAATCAGAGAAGTGAGAAAATGCAGAAACAAAGGAAAACAAGTAAATAGGACAAAATAATAATAATTTAGTCATTAAGCAAATTCAAGGACCTTTAGTTCCTCCTCAAGGGCTGTAGAATGTATTCTAAGCTATATCCTTTGAGCTGTTTTATAGATACTGAAACACCCACCAGATGGAAGAAATTAACTATGTGATGACCAGACTGTAGCCGTGACTTAACCTGTCACAGTTCTGAGAAATGGCCTCAAAGAAATGGGAACAAGACTGTAGCCATGACATAAGCTGCCACAATTCCGAGAACTGGCCCCAAAGAAATGGGAAAGAAATCTGGAACTGAAGATAAACTGTATTTAGAACAATCAAGTTGATACAGATAGACACATGACCAATTTCAAGATGACTGTCAGAGCTGACTGTGCAGTTTCTGTATATAGCCTCCTTCCTCTGTCTGTAAAAGCTCTTGCCCCTTGATTGTTGGGAGGAGGGAGAGTCAGCCTTGGGACAGGAGTCTGTCCTCCCCTTCCCACCCACCCCCCAACAGCCAGCCTACAAAATAAAGCAAACTTTCCTTTCTACCAACCTTGCCTCTTTATTGGCTTTAGAGTGGCAAGCAGCCAGACTCCACTTTAGGTAACAGTAATGCTAATTTGGATGAGGATTCTTATCTCCTTGTATGAATAAAATGATAAGATGGTTTGATTTCAGCCATAATGAGAAACTAGAAATCTTGCTACACTCTCTCCCTTTTGCTTGAGAATTGACAGCCCCTATATCTAGTTGACGGAAATGTGATCGCGTCAGTTACCTGTGCTAAGACCTGGGCTTCTGCTAACTCAGCTCTCCTAATTCAGCTAAATATTTAACGTGTGCACAGTTCATTTTATCTCTTCTACCTCCAGTTGGTTTATCCTGCATCACAATCTAATTCCAACTTTGCTTTGTTAAAGGGGCTTTCTTACAGAACAGAATGCCTTGGCGGGTTAAGTAGTGTACAGCAGTACTTCTCACCGCTGTCAGACCCAATCCCCTCTTCATAGAAAATATTTTGTAACCCTTCCTTTGGGGCTCCCAGGTGGCACTAGTGGTAAAGAACCCTCCAGCCAATGCAAAAGATGTGGGAGACATAAAAGACATGGGTTTGATCTCTGGACTGGGGAGATCCCCTGGAGGAGGGCATGGCAACACATTTCAGAATTCTTTCCTGGAGAATCCCATGGAGAGAGGAGCCTGTCAGACTCAAGCTCATCAGGGTAGCAAAGAGGTGGACATGACTTAGGCGCCTTAACAAGCATGAACAAAACCCTTCCTTTACTGCACTGAAATGGAATTCAAAGATAGGGTAGGGGATTCTCTTTGCTGGAAAGGGACTAAATCCTTTGTTGAGGGGTTGTATGTTTCTACCAATTCTCTTCCGGTTCCAGCCATCTCATCTCAATCTCTGTCTTTTCTGTAAAGATTCTTCTATACACAGAAGAATCAAAGCTAAATGGAAAATCAAACATTTAATTATTAGCTGGACAACCCCCTTACCCCCACTATTTGCCTCTATTTCCCCAAATGCACAATGCTTTAGTTAGCAGGGCTGGAGCACAAGGACTGGGGAAGTCCCAGCTATGACAAGAGAAAGTATGTGCCCTTTAAAAAGGCTATTTGCCCTAAACCTGTCACATAGGAATCTCAAGCCCACTTGGGTTTGGAAGGCAAGGTTGAATAATCCCCCGAATGAATGAAGGTCCCTTCACAGCCTGAGGAACTCTACTGGGATCTGAGTGGGTGTGCATCCTAGAATGTATACTGGCAGCAGCAAAGTTTGAGCATTTGAGGAGGCTTGGGGAAGTCTTAGGTCTCAGGATGTGCCTCTACATTCTGCTTCAGGGATAGGTTATAATGGCCAGGCTTTGACTTTTATTTGTGAGGGATCAGCCCTGGTTTCTGTGATATTGATACTGAAAACTTGCCCTCTGTGCACCAGTGGGGAATCAAATGTCACAGACAGAGTTTTGGATGAAGTAGAAAAGAGTAGCTTAATTTCTTTGCCAGGCAAAGGGGGACAGGGTAGACTCCTGCCCTTGAAAACTATGTGTCTCAGTCTGAGAGGATTTGACGAGGAGTTTTATAGCAATAGTTTAAGGTTGGCATTGCTGATAAGATCAGGCTGTGTGCAGGGCCTACACTCCTTTAATCTGGCCTCAGGTAATCTCTTGATCAGCTTCTCTGGTTCCTTTAATATGGCCTCAAGTGGTCTTCTCTAGAATGAGGAATGATAACTGCACTTGTTGGGGGTTTGGGTTCTGTAAAATCTCAAAGATATTGTTATGTGTATCCCTTGACAGGGGAACCGTAACCCTGCCCCAAGACTGCACTATTTTTTTAAATGTAATTTTATCTACTATTTATTTTTGTGGTGCCAGGTCTTTATTGCTGCACAGGCTTTCTCTGTCTGTGGAAGGCAGGGGCTACTCTCCTGTTGTGGTGTGTGCGATTCTCGTTGTGGTGCTTTCTCTTGTTGTGGAGCACGGGCCCTACCGCACACTGGCTTCAGCCGTTCAGGTTCATGGACACCATAGTTGTGGCTTCTGGGCTCAAGAGCACAGGCTCAATAGTTGTGGCACCCAGAATGTGGGGCCTTCTCAGATCAGGGATGGAACCTATGTCTCCTGCACTGGCAGAGTATTCTTTGCCACTGAGTCACCAGGGAAGCCCTGAAGGTGAAGGTGAAGTCGCTCAGTCGTGTCCTACTCTTTGCGACCCCGTGGACTGTAACCTACTAGGCTTCTCCGTCCATGGGATTCTCCAGGCAAGAACACTGGAGTGGATGGCCATTTCCTTCTCCAGGGGATCTTCCTGACCCAGGGATCGAACCCAGGTCTCCTGTATTGGAGGCAGACTTTAACCTCTGAGCCCCCAGGGAAGCCCTAAGGTTGTATTATTGTTTCTTGGCTGCTCCTCCCTTATCTCTACATCTCCTCCCTTCCCTGATTAGCAGCCATTTAAATCTGCCCTTTCAGACTCAAGAAGTTCATGGAGGCTGGAGTCTCTGTTCCTTCAGTTCAGTTCAGTCGCTCAGTCATGCCTGACTCTTTGCGACCCCATGAATCGCAGCACGCCAGGCCTCCCTGTCCATCACCATCTCCCGGAGTTCACTCAGATTCACGTCCATCGAGTCCATGATGCCATCCAGCCATCTCATCCTCGGTCGTCCCCTTCTCCTCCTGCCCCCAATCCCTCCCAGCATCAGAGTCTTTTCCAATGAGTCAACTCTTCACATGAGGTGGCCAAAGTACTGGTGTTTCAGCTTTAGCATCATTCCTTCCAAAGAAATCCCAGGGCTGATCTCCTTCAGAATGGACTGGTTGGATCTCCTTGCAGTCCAAGGGACTCTCAAGAGTCTTCTCCAACACCACAGTTCAAAAGCATCAATTCTTCGGCGCTCAGCTTTCTTCACAGTCCAACTCTCACATCCATACATGACCACAGGAAAAACCATAGCCTTGACTAGACGGACCTTAGTCGGCAAAGTAATGTCTCTGCTTTTGAATATACTATCTAGGTTGGTCATAACTTTTCTTCCAAGGAGTAAGCGTCTTTTAATTTCATGGCTGCAGTCACCATCTGCAGTGATTTTGGAGCCCAAAAAAATAAAGTCTGACACTGTTTCCACTGTTTCCCCATCTATTTCCCATGAAGTGATGGGACCGGATGCCATGATCTTCGTTTTCTGAATGTTGAGCTTTAAGCCAACTTTTTCACTCTCCTCTTTCACTTTCATCAAGAGGCTTTTTAGTTCCTCTTCACTTTCTGCCATAAGGGTGGTGTCATCTGCATATCTGAGGTTATTGATATTTCTCCCGGCAATCTTGATTCCAGCTTGTGTTTCTTCCAGTCCAGCGTTTCTCATGATGTACTCTGCATATAAGTTAAATAAGCAGGGTGACAATATACAGCCTTGACGTACTCCTTTTCCTATTTGGAACCAGTCTGTTGTTCCATGTCCAGTTCTAACTGTTGCTTCCTGACCTGCATACAGATTTCTCAAGAGGCAGGTCAGGTGGTCTGGTATTCCCATCTCTTTCAGGATTTTCCACAGTTTATTGTGATCCACACAGTCAAAGGCTTTGGCATAGTCAATGAAGCAGAAATAGATGTTTTTCTGGAACTCTCTTGCTTTTTCCATGATCCAGTGGATGTTGGCAATTTGATCTCTGGTCCCTTTGCCTTTTCTAAATTCAGCCTAAACATCAGGAAGTTCATGGTTCACGTATTGCTGAAGCCTGGCTTGGAGAATTTTGAGCATTATTTTGCTAGCGTGTGAGATGAGTGCAATTGTGCAGTAGTTTGAGCACTCTTTGACATTGCCTTTCTTTGGGATTGGAATGAAAACTGACCTTTTCCAGTCCTGTGGCCACTGCTGAGTTTCCCAAATTTGCAAATAAGAAACAGAGAACACAGAAAGTTTCTGGGCTCAGGAACCCCTCAGGGTCCTGCATGGTTTCAATATGAAAAAGAGATCTCAGGGTGAAAGCGACTGCCACAGAAGTTTGGGCCACCTCATTATCTGAGCATGTAGAGCCTATTTATTTCATGGAAAGCCATGTACTTGAACCCAGCTTGGAAAAGCAACATTAACTGCATAAAGTAAATTCCGTATACTTACCTTTTAAAATGTGGGTTTATTATTTGCAGTCAATTCTCATTATTATCTTCATAAAATTCTGAATTAAAGAACACATTCAGGTATTGTTACAGACTAATAACCTGGGTTGCTTGGACCCTAACCTGGCTCCTTGAATTAAACTCCAGGACCCCAGTAAGTGTTTTCACAAAACTTGAATTGGTCTGGATGCCTGTGCCTTAAATGTTATCTTTCTTGTCATCATGAGTCACCATTCTACCCATACAGGAAGCCCTAAATAAAACTCTCATAGACTTTAAGGACTCTCTTTAAGGGAACATATCCCCATGTCTCCAGTTGGGAAGGAAATTCCTGCCTGATTTAGGCACAGGGGAAAGCTTCTTTGATCTAGTTAGTTCAAGTGCAGTAAGGCAGGAGAATCATAAAAATAGCGTCTCTATTGGAAAGGAAAAAGTAAAACTACCTTATTTGAGGGAACATATCATCTATCCAAAAAATCCTAAAGAATCTTCAAATGAACACTAGAATAAATGAGTTTAGCAAGTTTGCAGTCTATAAAATCAATGTATAAAATCAACTGCATTTCTATATATTAACAACAAACAAGCAGAAATTAGAATAAAATATCTTTGAACAACAAAAAATTAAATACTTTGGGATAAATTTAACCAAAAGAATGCAAGACACATATCTTGAAAACAAAATAAAAGACATTGCTAAGAGAAATTAAAGATCTAAATAAATGTAGACATAAATGTTGAGCCTCAGTCAGAAGATTGAATGTCAGTTCTCTTCAAATAGATCTATAAATTCCTGACATACATATCAAAACTCATTCATTCATTAGTTTTACTTTGTAGAGATACACTACTGTTTGGAGTTCATAGGGGTTAAATTTCTAAAAGAGGGAGTGACAGAGCTATGGTTTATAACAGCAGATAAGAGGAATCAGAGGATTTTAGAACCAGAAGGGACTTTTTTAAAGGTACTAATTTAACTTCACAGAGTAGCAGTGAAAAAACCGAGATCAGGAGAGAGGAAGCAGCTTCCCAGGAACTCACTGTGAGTTAAATTGCTGACCTATCAGAGCAGAAACTGAACCGGTTGCTGAGTAACTAGCCCTTCTGTTCTTGTCTTTTCAAAAAAGATTTATTCCTAAAAATGGCTGCTTCTTATTACTTTATTTTTGCTGGGTGAGGAATTGAGGCCATACAAGAAAATGATATTCTCCTTTCCCTCTCCAAACTCAAAGCGTGAATGAATATGACACATGAGCTGTCACTCACCTGAGACGGGCAGCATTAAACTGCAATATGGAGCTGTACTAAAATACTTGATTTTGAAAGAGGAAATTATGTCTTGAGTCTGGGAAAAAAAACCCAGGCATAGAGAAAATGTAAAATCAGTCAACTTGAGAAAAACTATGGCAGCATCTAATTAACTGGCACTAACATGTGGAGTGGTAAATCACACATCTTTTCAAGTTGCTGGAGGACCTTGCAGCAGGAGATCCACTTGGCGTTTCACAGTTAGAGAGAGGGCTTCCCTTGTGACTCAGCTGGTAAAGAATCTGCCTGCAATATGGGAGACCTACACTCGATCCCTGGGTTGGGAATATCCCCTGGAGAATGGAAAGTCTACCCACTCCAGTATGCTGGCCTAGAGAATTTCATGGACTGTGTAGCCCATGAGGTTGCAAAGAGTCAGTCGTGACTGAGCAACTTTCATTTTCAGTGAGAGAGATGGGCTGAGAGTTTCTCACCAGCCCCCAAGGATGTGGGTCATAAAAGCTTGGAAGAGGGAGCTTTTTTGAAAATTAAACTTTTAATTTTAAGATAATTATAGATTTACATATAGCTTTCGAAATAATATAGTGATATCCATGGACGTTTTACCCAGTTTGGTGTAAGGTAGCCCCCTTGGAAAACTACAGTACCGTATTCTAAGCAAGGCATTGGCATTGATACAATCTAAAGGTCTTAATTAGATTTCCCCAGTTCTACTTATACCCATGTGAGTACACGAGTGTATATGAGTGTGAGTGTGTGTACACGCACATTTAGATAACAATGTTATCTCATGTGTAGGATCATATAGCCATCACCACAGTTTAGGTATAGAACAAATTCCATCAGCCCCAGGAACTCCTGGGTTACCCTTTAAAGAAATAGTTTATCAAGGTGGAATTCATATAAAATAATATGAATCAATTGGGAGTTTGGGGTCAGTAGATGCAAAGCAGTATATATAGAATGGATAAACAGCTAGGTCCTGCTACATAGCACAGGGAACTATATTCAATATCCTGGGATAAACCATAATGGAGAAAATATGAAAAAGAATGTATACATATGTATGACTGAATCACTTTGCTGTATAGCAGAAATTACCACAACATTGTATATCAACTATACTTCAATTAAAAATGAGAAAAAGAAAACTAACCATTTTAAAGTGAATAATTCAGTAGCATTTAATGCATTTACAATGCTTTGTAACTACCACTTCTATAAAAACAATTTCATCACTCCAAAGTAAAGTTTCTTGCCCATTAATCAGTTTCTCCTTATACCTTTTTCTTAGACTCTGACAAGAATCAATATGTCTTCTAGCACTATGGATTTATTTATTCTAGGTATTTATATAAATGGAATCACACAATATGTGACATTTTGTGTCTCCTTTCCCTTACCATATGTTTTCAACATTCATTAACACTGTAGCATTTATCAACATTCTATTCATTTTTATGACAATAATATTTCATTGTGTCTATAGACCATGATTCATTTACCCAGTCATCTGGTGATGGACATTTGTGCAGTTTCCATTTTTCAGCTATGTGGATAGTGGTGCTATGAACATGCATAAATATGTAACAGTATCTGCTTACAATTCTCTTGGGACTGGGGGTGGTGGTATATACTTGGGAATGAAACTGTGGATGATATATTAATTTAATGTTTAAAAATTTTAAGAAAAGCCAAATCATTTTTCACCATGCCTGAACCATTTTACATTCCCACCAGGAATACATGAAGGGCCTAATTTTTTCACATCTTTAGCAATACTTTGCTGACAAGTGCTCAGTTGTTTCCAACTCTTTGCAACCCCGTGGACTGTAGCCCACCAGGCTCTTGCCATAGGATTTTCCAGGCAAGAATACTGAAGTGGGTTGCCATTTCCTTCTCCGTGGGATTTTCCCAACCCAGGGATGGGCCCATGGTCTCTCGTGTCTGCTGCACTGGTAGGTGGATTCTTTATCACTAACACCACGTGGCAACACTTTGAGAGACTGTTTTTCATCTTATTTACTTGTTACAGGTGAATTAGTCTTCTGGGTCTTCAACATGTGAATGAAGGGGAACACAATTCAATGCATAACCTGGGTCTATTTGGATTTTCTATTTCTTCTTGAGTCACTTTGATAGTCTGTGTATTTCTAGGAATTTGTCTACTCATCTAAGTCGTCTAATTTGCTGTTGTATAATTATTCATGGTATTCTTTTCAGTTCAGTTCAGTCGCTCAGTTGTGTCCGACTTTTTGTGACCCCATGAATTGCAGCAGGCCAGGCCTCCCTGTTCATCACCATCTCCCAGAGTTCACTCAGACTCACGTCCATCGAGTCCATGATGCCATCCAGCAATCTCATCCTTGGTCGTCCCCTTCTCCTCCTGCCCCCAGTCCCTCCCAGCATCAGAGTCTTTTCCAATGAGTCAACTCTTACATACCTTTTAATTTCCATAAGCTTGGAAATAAATTCCCCACTTGCATTTCTGATTTTAGTTATCTGTGTCTTTCTCTTTTTTCCTTTTCCAGTCTACTTACATGATTTGTCAATTTTGGTAATCTTTTCAAAAAACTCACTTTTGGTTTCATGGATTCTTTTGTTTTTCTATCCTCTATTTCATTGATCTCCAGAGTAGATAGTCAACAATGTTCCCAAAGGTGATGTTTACCTGGGTGAGTTCAGAATGAAACAGGAAAGAAAGGGACAGTTCTCCACCCACAAGGAGATCCCAGGCTGATGGGGAAGACATGGCACAAATCTGGAAAAACATGGGGAGATTAGGATCCTGATCTCAGGACAAGGCCCCATGGTCCCTGTGCATGCTCTTGTGTGGAGCTGTGGTCTGTTGGCCCTCACAGCTAGCAATATCCCATTGTAGGACAAAGCACAATCTATATATCCAGGCTCCTGTGACAAACATTTAGTTGTTCTAGTTTGGAGATACTACAGACAATACTGGAATGCCCACGTTTGAATTCATCCTTTGTGCATGTATATACACATTTCTCTTAGGAATATACTGATAACCAGACTTTATGTGTTCAGCCTGAGAAGATACTACCAGTCTTTCAAAACAAGGTATGTATATATTTATATACTGGTGAAGGGGCTTCCCTGGTGGCTCAATGATAAAGAATCCCCCTGCAGTGCAGGAGGCATAGGAGCTATGGGGTTCGATCTCTGGGTCGGGATCCCCTGGAGGAAGGCATGGCAAACCCATTCCAGTATTCTTGCCTGGAGAATCACACAGACAGAGGCGCCTGGAAGGCTGCAGTCCTTCCAGGCTCACAAAAGAGTTGGACATGACTGAAGTGACTTGACTAGTTTTCTGTGAGTATGGTTTCAGTGTGTCTGCCCTCTGATGCCCTCTTGCAACACATACCATCTTACTTGGGTTTCTCTTACCTTGGGGTATTTCATGCAAAGATGGGCTCGATAAAGGACAGAAATGGTCTGGACCTAACAGAAGCAGAAGATATTAAGAAGAGGTGGCAAGAATATATGGAAGAACTGTACAAAAAAGATCTTCATGACCCAGATAATCATGATGATGTGATCACTAATCTAGAGCCAGACATCTTGGAATGTGAAGTCAAGTGGGCCTTAGAAAGCATCACTAAGAACAAAGCTAGTAGAGGTGATGGAATTCCAGTTGAGTTGTATCAAATCCTGAAATATGATGCTATGAAAGTGCTGTACTCAATATGCCAGCAAATTTGGAAAACTCAGCAGTGGCCACAGGACTGGAAAAGGTCAGTTTTCATTCCAATCCCAAAGAAAGACAATGCCAAAGAATGCTCAAACTACCGCACCTGTCTCTTATACACATCTGTCTTTTCCAATGAGTCAACTCTTACATACCTTTTAATTTCCATAAGCTTGGAAATAAATTCCCCACTTGCATTTCTGATTTTAGTTATCTGTGTCTTTCTCTTTTTTCCTTTTCCAGTCTACTTACATGATTTGTCAATTTTGGTAATCTTTTCAAAAAACTCACTTTTGGTTTCATGGATTCTTTTGTTTTTCTATCCTCTATTTCATTGATCTCCAGAGTAGATAGTCAACAATGTTCCCAAAGGTGATGTTTACCTGGGTGAGTTCAGAATGAAACAGGAAAGAAAGGGACAGTTCTCCACCCACAAGGAGATCCCAGGCTGATGGGGAAGACATGGCACAAATCTGGAAAAACATGGGGAGATTAGGATCCTGATCTCAGGACAAGGCCCCATGGTCCCTGTGCATGCTCTTGTGTGGAGCTGTGGTCTGTTGGCCCTCACAGCTAGCAATATCCCATTGTAGGACAAAGCACAATCTATATATCCAGGCTCCTGTGACAAACATTTAGTTGTTCTAGTTTGGAGATACTACAGACAATACTGGAATGCCCACGTTTGAATTCATCCTTTGTGCATGTATATACACATTTCTCTTAGGAATATACTGATAACCAGACTTTATGTGTTCAGCCTGAGAAGATACTACCAGTCTTTCAAAACAAGGTATGTATATATTTATATACTGGTGAAGGGGCTTCCCTGGTGGCTCAATGATAAAGAATCCCCCTGCAGTGCAGGAGGCATAGGAGCTATGGGGTTCGATCTCTGGGTCGGGATCCCCTGGAGGAAGGCATGGCAAACCCATTCCAGTATTCTTGCCTGGAGAATCACACAGACAGAGGCGCCTGGAAGGCTGCAGTCCTTCCAGGCTCACAAAAGAGTTGGACATGACTGAAGTGACTTGACTAGTTTTCTGTGAGTATGGTTTCAGTGTGTCTGCCCTCTGATGCCCTCTTGCAACACATACCATCTTACTTGGGTTTCTCTTACCTTGGGGTATTTCATGCAAAGATGGGCTCGATAAAGGACAGAAATGGTCTGGACCTAACAGAAGCAGAAGATATTAAGAAGAGGTGGCAAGAATATATGGAAGAACTGTACAAAAAAGATCTTCATGACCCAGATAATCATGATGATGTGATCACTAATCTAGAGCCAGACATCTTGGAATGTGAAGTCAAGTGGGCCTTAGAAAGCATCACTAAGAACAAAGCTAGTAGAGGTGATGGAATTCCAGTTGAGTTGTATCAAATCCTGAAATATGATGCTATGAAAGTGCTGTACTCAATATGCCAGCAAATTTGGAAAACTCAGCAGTGGCCACAGGACTGGAAAAGGTCAGTTTTCATTCCAATCCCAAAGAAAGACAATGCCAAAGAATGCTCAAACTACCGCACCTGTCTCTTATACACATCTGTCTTTTCCAATGAGTCAACTCTTACATACCTTTTAATTTCCATAAGCTTGGAAATAAATTCCCCACTTGCATTTCTGATTTTAGTTATCTGTGTCTTTCTCTTTTTTCCTTTTCCAGTCTACTTACATGATTTGTCAATTTTGGTAATCTTTTCAAAAAACTCACTTTTGGTTTCATGGATTCTTTTGTTTTTCTATCCTCTATTTCATTGATCTCCAGAGTAGATAGTCAACAATGTTCCCAAAGGTGATGTTTACCTGGGTGAGTTCAGAATGAAACAGGAAAGAAAGGGACAGTTCTCCACCCACAAGGAGATCCCAGGCTGATGGGGAAGACATGGCACAAATCTGGAAAAACATGGGGAGATTAGGATCCTGATCTCAGGACAAGGCCCCATGGTCCCTGTGCATGCTCTTGTGTGGAGCTGTGGTCTGTTGGCCCTCACAGCTAGCAATATCCCATTGTAGGACAAAGCACAATCTATATATCCAGGCTCCTGTGACAAACATTTAGTTGTTCTAGTTTGGAGATACTACAGACAATACTGGAATGCCCACGTTTGAATTCATCCTTTGTGCATGTATATACACATTTCTCTTAGGAATATACTGATAACCAGACTTTATGTGTTCAGCCTGAGAAGATACTACCAGTCTTTCAAAACAAGGTATGTATATATTTATATACTGGTGAAGGGGCTTCCCTGGTGGCTCAATGATAAAGAATCCCCCTGCAGTGCAGGAGGCATAGGAGCTATGGGGTTCGATCTCTGGGTCGGGATCCCCTGGAGGAAGGCATGGCAAACCCATTCCAGTATTCTTGCCTGGAGAATCACACAGACAGAGGCGCCTGGAAGGCTGCAGTCCTTCCAGGCTCACAAAAGAGTTGGACATGACTGAAGTGACTTGACTAGTTTTCTGTGAGTATGGTTTCAGTGTGTCTGCCCTCTGATGCCCTCTTGCAACACATACCATCTTACTTGGGTTTCTCTTACCTTGGGGTATTTCATGCAAAGATGGGCTCGATAAAGGACAGAAATGGTCTGGACCTAACAGAAGCAGAAGATATTAAGAAGAGGTGGCAAGAATATACGGAAGAACTGTACAAAAAAGATCTTCATGACCCAGATAATCATGATGATGTGATCACTAATCTAGAGCCAGACATCTTGGAATGTGAAGTCAAGTGGGCCTTAGAAAGCATCACTAAGAACAAAGCTAGTAGAGGTGATGGAATTCCAGTTGAGTTGTATCAAATCCTGAAATATGATGCTATGAAAGTGCTGTACTCAATATGCCAGCAAATTTGGAAAACTCAGCAGTGGCCACAGGACTGGAAAAGGTCAGTTTTCATTCCAATCCCAAAGAAAGACAATGCCAAAGAATGCTCAAACTACCGCACCTGTCTCTTATACACATCTGTCTTTTCCAATGAGTCAACTCTTACATACCTTTTAATTTCCATAAGCTTGGAAATAAATTCCCCACTTGCATTTCTGATTTTAGTTATCTGTGTCTTTCTCTTTTTTCCTTTTCCAGTCTACTTACATGATTTGTCAATTTTGGTAATCTTTTCAAAAAACTCACTTTTGGTTTCATGGATTCTTTTGTTTTTCTATCCTCTATTTCATTGATCTCCAGAGTAGATAGTCAACAATGTTCCCAAAGGTGATGTTTACCTGGGTGAGTTCAGAATGAAACAGGAAAGAAAGGGACAGTTCTCCACCCACAAGGAGATCCCAGGCTGATGGGGAAGACATGGCACAAATCTGGAAAAACATGGGGAGATTAGGATCCTGATCTCAGGACAAGGCCCCATGGTCCCTGTGCATGCTCTTGTGTGGAGCTGTGGTCTGTTGGCCCTCACAGCTAGCAATATCCCATTGTAGGACAAAGCACAATCTATATATCCAGGCTCCTGTGACAAACATTTAGTTGTTCTAGTTTGGAGATACTACAGACAATACTGGAATGCCCACGTTTGAATTCATCCTTTGTGCATGTATATACACATTTCTCTTAGGAATATACTGATAACCAGACTTTATGTGTTCAGCCTGAGAAGATACTACCAGTCTTTCAAAACAAGGTATGTATATATTTATATACTGGTGAAGGGGCTTCCCTGGTGGCTCAATGATAAAGAATCCCCCTGCAGTGCAGGAGGCATAGGAGCTATGGGGTTCGATCTCTGGGTCGGGATCCCCTGGAGGAAGGCATGGCAAACCCATTCCAGTATTCTTGCCTGGAGAATCACACAGACAGAGGCGCCTGGAAGGCTGCAGTCCTTCCAGGCTCACAAAAGAGTTGGACATGACTGAAGTGACTTGACTAGTTTTCTGTGAGTATGGTTTCAGTGTGTCTGCCCTCTGATGCCCTCTTGCAACACATACCATCTTACTTGGGTTTCTCTTACCTTGGGGTATTTCATGCAAAGATGGGCTCGATAAAGGACAGAAATGGTCTGGACCTAACAGAAGCAGAAGATATTAAGAAGAGGTGGCAAGAATATACGGAAGAACTGTACAAAAAAGATCTTCATGACCCAGATAATCATGATGATGTGATCACTAATCTAGAGCCAGACATCTTGGAATGTGAAGTCAAGTGGGTCTTAGAAAGCATCACTAAGAACAAAGCTAGTAGAGGTGATGGAATTCCAGTTGAGTTGTATCAAATCCTGAAATATGATGCTATGAAAGTGCTGTACTCAATATGCCAGCAAATTTGGAAAACTCAGCAGTGGCCACAGGACTGGAAAAGGTCAGTTTTCATTCCAATCCCAAAGAAAGACAATGCCAAAGAATGCTCAAACTACCGCAC
>SJYX01020024.1:11625-49619 GCA_006410675.1 Oreotragus oreotragus
ATATAGGATGCTTGGGGCTGGTGCATGGGGAAGATCCAGAGAGATGATATGGGGCAGGGGGAGGGAGGGGGGTTCAGGATTGGGAACTCATGTACACCCGTGGTGAATTCATGTCAATGTATGACAAAACCAATACAGTAGTGTAAAGCAAAATAAAGTAAAAATAAAAATTTATAATAGGAAAAAAAATAAAATGTACAAAGAATATCATCCACAAAAAAAAAAAAAATTCTGGTTAAAAAAATAAAAACAAATGGACTACAACCACCAAAACCAAAAATAAATATAAAACGCAAACAAAACAAACAAACAAAAGAAATAATATGTGTTTTATTTATGGTTAACCACTGCTGTATCTATAATTTGTTTATTTCTAGTAACTACTAACAATATTATAAACCTACAACTTTACCTGATGCAGTAGCAAACACGTAATTTGCATTCTAAGGTTTGAAAAAACAGCTTGATAAATGTATGATGCTCATGGATGTCTCTAATACTGACTTGAGAAAATAAATATATTGACCACAACTGATACTTAGCTTGTGACTTATAGGAATGTAGAATTAAATCCCTCTTTCAAACTTTAAGATAATATCCCTCATTTATTTCTAGGTGAAGAAACATCAGTGACATTTTCTTTTCATTTGGCTATTCCCTTAATAAGTGCTAATTTTTTATCTCTCCAAAATTCACATGTTGAAATTGAACCCCTAATGTATTTGGAGGTAGGGCCTTTGGGAAGTGGCAGAACTCTTATGAATGAGATTAGTGCCCTTATGACAGAGACCCTAGAAAACCCTTCTGCCCCTTGCACTGTGTTAAGACACAGCAAAATGTCAGCTGTCAATGAACCAGAAAGCAAACTTTCACTGGATACTGAGCCTTGCTCTTGGAATTCCCACCCTCCAGAACTATGAGACATACATTTCTGTTGTGTATAACCTATCCAGTCCCTATGGTATTCAGTTAGAGCAACCCAAAGGGACAATAAATTAATTTCACTTGTGGAATAATAATATGGGCTTCCCAGGTGGTGCCAGTGGTAAAGAACCTGTCTGCCAATGCAGGAGACATAAGAGACTCCAGTTCGATCCCTGGGTTGGGAAAATCTCCTGAAGGAGGGCAGCCCCTTCTAGTATTCTTATCTGGGGAATCCCATGCACAGAGGAGCCTGGAGGGCTACAGTCCACGGGGTCACAAAGGGTCAGGTAGAACTGAAGCGACTTAGTTCACATGCACACATAGAATGATAAGTGGAATGTATAAGTATTCAAATAAATAGTTACTGACTTAACATTGCACAAAAATAGGTATAGTTACATTTCATGGTGAGAATATTATCATGTGATCTGTATAGTGTCTCTGCATTGTAAGTATGGATCAATCTTGTGGGAGTATACACACATTTGTAGATCAGTGTTCTCAACAAATATTCATTGACTGACTAGTATAAGCTAAGCTTCTGTGTTCTGGAGCTATAGCAATGAGCAAAACAGCACTCAAATAAAAATGTGCATATGTGCATTGGATCCTCAGGAGTTATATTCTAGTTTGATTTCATGACCCTCTCTTAAGTTCTTTGCCTACATCTTCACATGCTCCCCATCCAGGAAGAGGATAGTACTGTTTCGCTCTCTCAGATTTTATCTTATTAAGCTTAGTTAGGCCTTGTCAGGTGGTGCTAGTGGTAAAGAACCTGCCTGCCAATGCAGGAGGCAAGAGAGACATAAGTTCAATCTCTGCGTCAGGAAGACCCCTGGAGAAGGAACCCACTCCAGTATTCTTGCCTGGAGAATCCCATGGACAGAGAAGTCTGGCTGGCTATGGTCCATAGGGTTGAAAAAGGTCAGATGCAACTGGAGCAACCTAGCACAAAAACATAGGAGGTTAGAGGTAGTTTACCATTCTAAAGAAAACACTGTATTCTCACAATACTTTGTAAGATATACCACACACATTATGCAGAGACAAGAGGAATACTTTTAAAAATTGCAAATACTGGATTGGAGTGTTAAAAAGGGGAAAATAGTACCAAGGTATAAAGAATATTTTTTGGAGCATAGAGGATAGCTGAAGAATGAGAAGGAAACTGGAGAAAAATGATGCAATGACATGCTCCGAGCTTTGGATAAGGTTTGTTACCCAAATTTGATAGAAATGTATCAGCTGACTAGTGGAGAGATTTAAGGGGAGTGATTTTAATGAAATACAATAGTGAATCAGAAAAATGTGATTTTAGTCATGTCATTTCGGCTTAATTAGACGGCAGCAGGTGTAGAAGCAGAGCCCCAGATAGGAAATATGTTTCAGCAATTCAGGTCAGCAATCATCAAGAGTTTGTAGAGATGGAAAGGAAGAAATAACTAATAGAAGGTTAGAGGATAGCTGAAGAATGAGAAGGAAACTGGAGAAAAATGATGCAATGACATGCTCCGAGCTTTGGATAAGGTTTGTTACCCAAATTTGATAGAAATGTATCAGCTGACTAGTGGAGAGATTTAAGGGGAGTGATTTTAATGAAATACAATAGTGAATCAGAAAAATGTGATTTTAGTCATGTCATTTCGGCTTAATTAGAGGGCAGCAGGTGTAGAAGCAGAGCCCCAGATAGGAAATATGTTTCAGCAATTCAGGTCAGCAATCATCAAGAGTTTGTAGAGATGGAAAGGAAGAAATAACTAATAGAAGGTGTCACTGAATTAAAATTATATATGAGAAATATAAAGAATAAAAGGTAATATAGAAAGTTGTTCACTGAAAGGACAAAATAGATGGTGTCATCCCCCACAGAGATGAAAATGCTACATAGAAAAAGAGAAATTTCATTTTTTAGAATTACTTTTAGCTCTACAATGGGCATCCTTTAGATTTCTTTATGGAGAAGTGTTAGTTGCCATTAGAATTTTTTTAAGTTGTGAAAATACTGAAATGCATTATAGAATAATTTCATCCCCTATCTAGACTAGGAACAGTTGACATGTTATTAAGAGTTTTGGTCGATAATGCAATATAGGATGGGGGAAGAAAGGTTAACATTCCAAAAATATACAGTATTCCAAAAATACACAGCAAGTCTTGGCAAACTTCGCCACTTATCTAAGTGCATCTAACAGATGGGGATTCCTTAGTAAAGTAGAGGGCAGATTTAAAGAACAGCTTTGGCCAACTATTAGACACAAGTATTTGTTTCCTCTTTACAAAAACTGTTCCTGACAATGGTGAAGGAGACCATTGGAAAGACTCAAATAGCATACTGGGGCCAAGGTAATAAGAACCTGCTAGCACAGGTCAGTGGATTTTTTTTTTTTTTTTGGTCTCCCACATCCATTGCAGGCACATTCCTTACCAGTTGAGCCACAGGGAAGACCATTTTTATGTATGAATGCTAAATATTCAGGAGAGACGTTTTTATTTGTAAGCTTTAGAAAAATTTCATCTCATATTTAATAAACTAACAACTATGTGAGAAATACCAATTTTTACCAAAACCATAATTTTTTTCTTCCTGACTATATTGAGGCAGATTGAACATTTCTGACTTAATTATGCACACTTCTCATTGGGGCCATCAGACAGTCCAGTGGCACTCAAACCTACTACACGTTAAATCTGTCTGGGGCACTTCAAAAACACCTGGGCCACACCCCAAGAGAGCCTGATTTAATTAGTCTAAGCTAGATTTAAGCCATATTTTTTTTCCCTTAAGTCGTCAACTGATTTTAATATGCAGCCAGGTCTGAGAACCAATGAGATGGATACATGTCAGAGTATCAGTGCTAACTAGTACAAAACCATATTTTTCATAGGACAAGTAACTCCAAGTATTGAGTAAAATGCATAGAAAGGATGGAAGCATTGGAAAATAAACTACATTACAAATTTTTACTTGTAAGATTCTACTACTTGGCTTGATAATAGTCACAGGAGAAGAGAAATACTGCTTGGCATGCTGTGAGTGTGACTCAGTGTCCTTGTAGGGGAAGAAAGTTTCTTACTTGTGGGTCTGCTATCATCCAAGTCTGCTTTACATGGATATTCATATTGCCTTCTCTCTCTCCAACCCCCACCCCCCAAAAAAGGAAATCATAAACTTTCAGGAAATTGCTTTTTAGAAGTTTCTATTTTATTATGTGAACATGTGGGAGCATGTGAGAGTACCTAGCCCACTGTGCTGTGCTGTGCTTAGTCACTCAGTCATGGCCAACTCTTTGAGACCCCATGGAGAGCATGAAAGGCTTCACTGGCCTGCCAGGCTTCACTGTCCATGGGGATTCTACAGGCAAGCATCCTGGACTGGGTTGCCATGCCCTCCTCCAAGGGATCTTCCCAACCTTGTCGCTGTATACGCGAAATATGCAAACTGTGGCTTGCTGGACAAGTCTGTCCTGCCACTGATATTTAAAAATAAAGTTTGAGGGGAACACAGCAATGCCCATTCATTTACCAATTGTCTGTGGCTGCTTTTGTGGTAAAAGTGTAGAGTATTTTCTTTGTGAAATTAGTTTGTTTACACTATTGTATTAATTTCAGACAAGAGTGATTAGCTATATATACACTTGCTTGCTAAGTTGCTTCAGTCATGTCTGACTCTTTGCAACCCCATGGTCTGTAATCCATCAGGCTCCTCTGTCTGTGGGATTTTCTAGCCGAGAATACTGGGGTGTAGCCATTCCCTTTTCAGGGAATCTTCTTGACCCAGGGATTGAACCCAGGTTTCCTGCATTGCTGGCAAATTGTTTACCGTCTGAGCCACCAGGGAAGGCCATCTACATATATATGTGTACATATATGTGTGTGTGTGTGTATATATATATATATTCTTTTTCAGATTCTTTTTCATTATCGGTTATTTAAGATATTGAGTATCTTGTAAAGTTCCCTGTGCTATACAGTAAGTCTGTGTTGTTTATTTTTATATGTTGTTATCATAGTAGTGTGTATCTGTTAAACCCAAACTCCTAATTTATCCCTCCTTTTCCCTTGCGCCTTTGGTAACTTTGTTATCAAAGTTTGTTATCAAAGCCTTTGGTATCAGTTTGTTTCCTATGTTTGTGAGTCAATTTCTGTTTTGTAAATAAGTCTCTCTTTTTTTTTTTTTTTTCCAGATCCCATATATGATACCATGTGATATTTGTCTTTTTCTCTCTGACTTAGCTTACTTAGCTTGGTACCCTCCAAGACCATCCATGTTGTTGCATTGGCATTATTTTGTTATTTTTTATAGCTGAGCAATATTCCATTGTGTATGTGTACCATATATTCTTTACCCATTCATCTGTGGATGGACGTTTAGTTTGCTTCCATGTCTTGGCTACTGTAAACAGTGCAACTATGAACACTGGGGTGCATGTATCTCTTCAAATTCAAGTTTGTGTCTTTTCTGGATGGCCAGGGGAGGGATTGATGGATTATAGGCCAACTCTATTTTTTTAGTTTTTTTTTTTTTTGAGGAACCTCTATACTGTTCTCCATAGTGGCTGCACCGATTTACACTCCTCCCAACAGTGTAGACAGGTTCCCTTTTCTCCACAGCCTTTCCAGCACTTGTTATTTGAGGACTTTTTGATGATGGCCATTGTTACTGGTGTGAGGTGATACCTCAGTAAGTACTTTTGACAGAGACCATGAAATGCTTAGTATTCATCCCTTGACGATTCAAGCGTGCTGACTCCCGCTGTGTATCTCCAGTCACTCTTGGTGTGGTCAGGCTTCTCATTGTGCCATTTCTGATAGAGATCTAGAATTTTGTTTTGATTCACTTGCATTTTCCTCACAACCAGTGATTCTGAACACTATTCCATATCTTTTTTGGTCATTTTAACATATTCATTTGGTGAAGTCGCTTGATCATTTTTCTATTGTCTTCATCCTTTTCTCATTGGGTTCTTTACAAAATCTGGTTATAAGCCTCTGGCCAGTTAGACAGCTATTACTTTCTCCCTTTCTGTGGCTTCTCTATTCATTCTCCTGATAATGTTTTCAATGAACAGATTTTTTTTTAATTTATTTTAAAGTAGTCAAGTTGAAAAGTTTTTACTTTTAATTATATCATTTTGTGTCCTATTTAAGAAGTTGTTCTTTATCCCAAATAATAAGTAGTTTTTGACATTATCTCCTAGAATAGTGGTTCATCGCTGAAGGCAATTTAGCACAAGGGGACATTTATCAATGTCTAGATATATTTTTGTTGTCATAACTGACAGTGTGTTACTGGCATTCAGTGCAGAGAGGCCAGGGATGCTGCTAGACATACCATAATGCACAGGACAGCTTCCCAAACAAAGAATTATCTGGCCCAAATAGCAATAGTGCTGCTGTTGAGAAACTCAGTCCAATAAGATGTATTCATTTAACCTTTCACATTATCTATAATAGGGAATTGAACTTATGAATGCTGTGAAATAGGATTCAAGTTTCACTTTTTTCCATGTGCATTTCTGATTGTCCCAGAGCCATTTACTAAAATGACTGTCAACCTATCTGCTTTGTGATAAGTCAAGTGTTATGTCTACTAAACTGGGTTTCCTAAGCTATCCCATTAATCTATCCTTATACCAAAACACCCTCTCTTAAATATTACAGCTTTATCTAAATCCCCAATATTAGTTGGAACTCCCAATACATTCTTCCTATTCAGGAATTTATATAATTTATTTCCATTTTAATGTTTTTCTGTCAAGTACTCTATGCATTGTTTTCATTGAAAATACATTGTGTTTTCATATTTGTGATAGGAGTTTCACATTTTGATGCCATTAAAAGTGTTGTATCTTTTAAAATTCTGTTCCTTAGTTATTTATTTCTAGCATAAATGTTTGAAAAAAAAAGATATTTTAAAAAACTAATACCGTAACATCTAGTCCCATCGCTTCATAACAAATAGAAGGGGAGCAAATAGAGGGAGTGACAGATTTTATTTTCTTGGGCTCCAAAACTACTGCAGATGGTGACTACAGGCATGAAATTAAAAGACTCTTGCTCCTTGGAAGGGAAACTATGACAAACCTAGACAGAGTATTTAAAAGCAGGGGCATCGTTTTGCCGACAAAGATTCAGGTAGTCAAAGCTATGGTTTTTCCAGTAATTATGTTCAAATGTGAGAGTTGGACCATAAAGAAGGCTGAGTGCCAAAGAATCGACACTTTTGAATTGTGGTGCTAGAGAAGACTTTTGAGAATCCCTTGATTGCAAGGAGATCAAACCAGTCAATCCTTAAGGAAATCAACCCTGAATACTCAGTGGAAGGACTGATGCTGAAGCTGAAGCTCCATTGCTTTTGCCATCTGATGCAAAAAGCCAACTCAGCGGAAAAGAACTTGGTGCTGGAAAAGACTGAAGGCAGATTGGGGCAGCACAGGTAGCATTACTGAATCAGGGACATGAATTTGAGCAAACTCCAGGAGATAGTGGAGAACAGAGGAGCCTGGCATGCTGCAGATCATGGGGTCACAAAAGACTGGACACGACTTAGTAACTGAATAACAAAAAAGCATAAATATATGACTTTGAACTTTTGTATGCATTGACTTTAAATATAGCAACATTTCCAAATTCACTTACTAATTCTAATAACTTATATGTACACCAGTGCACTCTTTCTGCCCCCTTCTGATGTATGTGTCAGAAGTTTTCTCTATCTCTTTTATACTTTAATAAAACTCTATTGCACAAAAACTCTGAGTGATCAAGCCTCGTCTCTGGCCCCGGATTGAATTCTTCTCCTCCGGAGGCCAAGAAACTGGGCGTCTTTTTGTGGTTTAGCGACAACCTTTCATCTTGGGCTTATCCAGGATTCTTCAGGACAAGGTAAGGATGCTTGGAGCTCTAGTTATTTGTTCTCCTAGCGAACATGTTTTCTGCTGTACTTTACTAACTCTACAGTGTGCTTGTGTGAATGAATGACACGTCCTGGGTGAAGCTAGTGAGGAGCCCTGCTCTGTGGTTTGGTGGTGACCTCGTGTGGCTTATGGTAGAAACCCTGTTGGGGGTTCATACCGACTTGCCAATGGACTTCCCTAGTGGCTCAGACAGTAAAGCATCTGCTTACAATGCGGAGACCCAGGTTCAATCCCTGGATCAGGATGATCTCCTGGAGAAGGAAACAGCAACCCACTCCAGTATTCTTCCCTGGAAAATCCCATGGATGGAGGAGCCTGGTAGGCTACAGCCCATGAAGTTGCAAAGAGTCGGACACAACTGAGCAATTTCACTTACACTTTCTATATGTACACCATGTTGGATACCATACATTCACAATGATAGTATGTTTGAATAGCAACACTGGTCTCTATTATCCTTCTTGTCCAAGTCTGATACCTTTTATTTCCTCTTTTCCCCTTACCTCACTACTCATGAATTATCCTATAATTTTTTTCAGTATAGCCAACCATATTTAATTAGACACATTCTGTCTAAAGTATTGCCTTGGAAGTTGTTATAGAAGTAAACTTTTCTAACCAAATATTTCTTTTATCAACAATTATTTAATGAATATCCATTATGAGTTAAGAATTCCATTAGGCACCAGTGAGGGAGCACAGTGAGCAAGATATGGTCCTGGGATTCAGGGAGTTTACATTATGATGGAATGTAAAGACTAAAAAGAAAGAAATGGGGGAATGAATTGCTTCATTCTGTATATATTCTTCTCCCTTAACTTTTAGTTTACTAATGTTCATTTCCATATTGGATAATATGCTGGTAAACATATCTTTTGAGTTTTTAGTTTAGATAACTGTAATTTCCAGTTCTAGACTTTCAATCTGATTCTTTTTCAATCTACTCTGTCCTTTCTTTGTTAGTCTCTACTATGTTGTCAAAATTCTTAGTGTCGTATTTTATTTCTTGAATTATTTTAAAGTACTTATGTTGCTTTAATATCTAGAGCGCCTATGGAGTCTGTTATTTTCTAGGTACGCTGTGGGACTGGGGTGTTATGACCCACTTTTGGTGTTGCACATACTATGATTTTGCATAAATGTATGATGTCATGTATTATGTACCAGATCTTATATCTGAAAATATTTGCATAAGGAAGTTAGGGTCTAGGATGTTTCTATCATCCTTGATAGAGGGTTTTTATTTGTTTCTGTTAGTTGTCTGGGTACTAGCTACCCTGGATCACCTTTACCCGATTTAAAAATGAAGATGATTAGATGATACATTACTATTCCTGGAAGGATTTCTCTACTTCTGGCTAGCTTTTATCCTTGTAGGGGTGGGGAAAGGAGGTTGTGCAATTCTTTGATGTTTCAGTCTGAAGGATGGAGTGTTCACCAGGGAACTCTTCTTGGTGAACCCTGAACATCACAACTGTGCCCTAGCTAAGAGAGGGTGCCAGGAAATTCTCCAGCAGCCCTCTCAGGAATCAGCAAATACCTGCAGAGGAAGAGTGCCACCAAGTCCATGACTTTTTTTTTTTTTTTTTCTAAATCCCGACTCAGTAATCCTCCCCTATCTGATCAGATCTCAGATTTCTTCAGAGGCTTTCATAACTTCTAAAAGTACTTAGTAGGAGAGTTGGTCAGAATTACCAAATTCACTGTAACTGAAAGGGAAGTCTCCAAGAATTGTTTATGCAAAGGACTAATGAGTGCTGGAATGAAGTTTTCTCAAAAGCTTATTTTTTTAAACATTTTATGTATTATTTCAGAAGTTGTGAATTAACTATGCACATATACATATCTAATCTTATTAAATTTTACATTAAATTAGCATGTATGACATGTTAACTGTTTTGCTGTATAATTAAAATGTAAGCCCTATACCTTTATCAAAGGATTCTTTTAATTTCATTCTTGAATGAAATATACTTAATACAAAAATTATTATTTAGTCTATATCCTCCCTATTGCAATGTTAACAGCATGAAGTCCAGCCTCATGTCTTTCTTGTTGACCCTTTAACCCCAGTACCTAGTGAAATGCCTGTTCTACATTGGAAACTCAAATGAATATTTGTTGAATAAATGAATGCTGTTGTTCAAACTACTTGTTTCTGTAATCATGCCTATTGCAACACTTTTGACAGGTTGCATGCTCAATAAAAATGGTTGATGATCATACTGGAATAATTTTCTAACATAAATTATAGGCATAGTTGAGTGTGAGGCCATTTTTCATGATTTACTGGGTTCTAAATGTATGCAAACATATCTTTTTTTAGCTTAAGTTTTACAAAGTATGGTAAAAACCACAGATAATCTCAATGATACTTGGATTCTTGATAGAAAATAATAAAAATGTTTCTGGGAAATTTATGGATACTTATCATGAATCTGAGAAACCCATGGGATTGTTGTACAGTTTTTGTGGGACAATTTTCAGACCTTAGAACTTATTTTCTTCCTTATCTGGATATGTGGAAAGGAACATTGATTTTTACAGCATCAATATAGAAGTTGTTTCACCAAGATGAATATATAAACTTTTTAATTATCCTAAAATATGAGGAAACCCATATTAATTATTTCATTAGTGAAATAGTAGAAAATTTCCCTGAAAATATTATTTAAATCCAAACAGCATAAAGATTAATATATTTTGCAATGCCAGGCCTGAGACTTCTAAGATAAGGTAATAAAAAACAGCAACAACCAAAAATCAGGTAATATTCATTCATTATTAGGGCTTTAGAAAGAAATTATAGCTATTTAAAATAAGTATTTTTCTTAAGTTTAAGATAGGCCAACTCCTATCTTGTTGTAAGCCTATTCCTTTACCTCATTCATTCATTACTGTCAAGGTGTGTGTGTGTGATTCTATATAAATAGTTTAGTTTTTTTTTTTAACTTGAGGCATAATTAACATGCAATAATCAGCCATATTTAAAATATGCAATGTGGTAATTTTTGGACATATTTATAGACCTTAGAAGCCATCACCACAATCAAAAATAATATATCTATCTGTCACCACTGGAAAATTTGTACATACTCCTTTTAATCTTCATTCCTGTACCTCCCCACACCATATGAGTTATCTGAAAACAATCGTTAACTTTTTTTCCTTTACTATAAATTATTTTGGGCTTTCCTGGTGACTCAGATGGCAAAGAATCTGCCTGCAATGTGGGAGACCTGGGTTCAATCCCTGGGTTCAAAAGATCCCCTGGAGAAGGGAACATCTACCCACTCCAGTATTCTTGCCTGGATAATTCCATGGACATAGGAGCCTGGCAGGCTACAATGGGGTCATAAAGGGTCAAACATGACTGAGTGACTTTCATATAAATTAATCTGCATTTTTCCATTTTAGGAATTGCACCAAATCTTTAGGCAAAGTTTGTGGGAATTGATATTCTCGTAATATTTAATGTTAGGAACTACAATGGCAATGTATCTCTCCATTTATATAGGTCATTTTCAATTTCTCTCAAGCAGTGTTTTGTACTTTTAAGTGTACAAGCCTTTCACATCATTTATCAAAATATACTTAAGTATTTTGGTCATATTGTAAATAGTATTTTTATTTTAATATCTAATTATTCACTGCTAATATATAGAAATTCAGCTGATTTTTAATACTTTGTATTCTATTGTACAACAATAGTAAACTCATATGAGCTATAGTAGTTTTTTTTTTTTTTCCAAATCCCATGGATTTTACTTCTTCTCCAGTCTGCATGCTTTGTTGTTTTTTTGTGTGTTTACTGCACTAAACACAGTGGGTTGAACCTCAGTACAATGTCAAATGAAAGTGCTGAGAGTCAACATTCTTATCTTACTTCTGATCCTAGGAGGAAAGTATTCAGTCCTTTACCATTAAATTTAATGTTAGCTGTCGGCTTTTGTTAAATGTTTTTTATCCAGTTGAAAAAATTTTCATTTCTCCTTTGCCAGGAGTTTTTATCAAAATGTATAGACTTTATCAAAAACTTTTCTTTATCCACTGAAATGATCAAATGACTTCTCATTTTTGGTTTGATAATGTCATAAATTACTTTTATTTTAAACAAATGCTTCATTCCTGGGGAAATATCCATTATATATAGTCTTGAATTCTATGTTCATGAAGGGCAATGGTATGTAGCTTTCTTTTCTTGTATCACTGTTTGTCCATATCTGAACAATATTGGCCTCAGAGAATGAACTAATTCCTACCTGTTAAATTTTCTAGAAGAGTTTTATTGGGTTTTTATGTTTCTTTTCTCTAAATGTTTGAAAGAAATCACCAGTAAAGCCATATAGTCTTAGAGATTTAAAAGTGGGAGATCTTGCAGTATAATTTCAAGTTCTTAATAGATAGATGTAGAATTATTTGATTTTCTGTCTCTTCTTGAGTAAGTTTTGATGTCTTTAAAGGAATCATTATTTTATCTAAGTGTTTGAATATATTGGCATAAAGTTATTTGTAATATTCCCTTATTATCATTTTAGTAGCTTTGAGATCTATATGATAACATTTTTGACTTTGCCAATTTGTGTCTTTTTATTATTTATAATTATTCTGGCTAACGGTTTACCAATAGTATTAGCTTTATCAAAGAACCAACTTTAAGTTACATTGATTTTTCTCTGTCTTTCTCTTTTCTATTTCATTGATTTCCACTGTAATCTTTATTGTTTCCTTTCTCTGTTCACTTAGAGTTTAATTTTCTCTTCTTTTACTAGTTTCTGACGGTAAAAAGTAAAAGTCTTATCTTCTCCTTCTGAGACTCCAGGGACACAAATATTAGATCTTTGTTTGGAGTCCCACATATCCCTGAGGCTCTGTTCATTTTTTCAGTCTATTAGCATAGGACTTCTACTTCTGAAAAAGAGTAGACACACTTTCCCTGAATCCTCCTACTAAAAACAACTGAAAATTCTGGGTGTAATGTAAAGCAAACATAAGAAAATTCTAAAAGATGGAAAGACTTTTGATTTAAAAGAATGTATTGGCCAGGATGGTAGTGACTATCCTGGGCTTTTATTTTTTTGCCTCATAAATCCCAGACTGAGTAATTCTAACAGTTAACCTGGACCTTACAAAGAGATAGGAATCTCTTCACCTGAATTGTATGTACATTTCCACCCAATGGAGCAATGTCAGAAGAGGCCTGCTACAACAGAAGATTAATCAGAATCAGAATTTTATAACATAACACCCTATAATCCAGGATTTAATAAAAAATCACCTCATAATAATAATTAGGAATGTATCAAGCTGAATTAGAAAAAAAACAATGAACAAATTCCAATATGGAGCTGACATAGATGTTAGAATTATCTGACAGGAATTTTAAAGCAGTCACAAAGTGCTTCAATGAGCCCCTATGAGAACATTTGAAACAAATGAAAAATAAAAAATAGAAAGTCTCAGCAAAATTTGGAAGTCCCAACCAAGATATAGATGAGATCAAGACAAATCAAATGAAAACTGTACAGCTAAAAAGCACATTAAAAGATTTCAAAACACACTAAAAAACACATTAAAAGCAGAATAGATAAAAACAGAAGGAACAATCCATAAACTTATAGAACAATAGAAATTGCTTCATCTGATGAGAGAAAATAGACAGTATCTGATACACTTTTATCAATGTATATATTTGTTTCTTCCCAATCTAATTTATACATTTATTTCTTAACATTAAAGCATATGATGTTTTTGTCTATACATAGCTCTTTTCTCCTTAAAATGTTGTAAGTGCTGTATACCAGATGTCCTGATAGCATGACAAAGATGCTGTAACTGTTTGAAAAGTCTGTGTTGCTATCACAAGTCTCCTGTTCTATGCACTGTGACTCGCCACTCTGGACACTCTACAATGGACTCATAAGCATATCCCATATTTGAAGGTAAGGAGAGTAGACCAGACTAGTTCCTTTGTCTCAGGATTACTTTGGCCCAGGATTGTCAAGTAGAAATTTCAGAGACTCTTTCACATTCTTTATTTTACTGTCTCTATGTGATTGTCTGATAGGTATCAGAGAATTAGAAGACACTCAGATAAGTCTAACCAGATTTCCCTTCCTTTATGTCAGTTGTTTTTTGGAGATTTACTCCTGCCTGGAGGATCCCATGGATGGAGGAGCCTGGTAGGCTGCAGTCCATGGGGTCGCAAAGAGTCGGACACCACTGAGTGACTTCACTTTCAATTTTCATTTTCATGCATTAGAGAAGGAAATGGCAACCCACTCCAGTGTTCTTGCCTGGAGAGTCCCAGGGACAGGGGAGCCTGGTGGGCTGCCGTCTATGGAGTCGCACAGAGTCGGACACGACTGAAGCGACTTAGCAGCAGCAGCAGCAGCAGCTGCAGCAACATAGTGGTAATGAGGGAAACGAGATTCTCAGAGTTTAAATTTCACCACTCTCACTTTCTAAATGTGTGACATTGAACAAGATAACTAACTACTTGCTTGTGACTGACTCTTCCATGTATAAAAGTACAACCACTATGGAGAACAGTGCAGAGATTCCTTAAAAAACTGGAAATAGAACTGCCTTATGATTCAGCCATCCCACTGCTGGGCATACACACTGAGGAAACCAGAACTGAAAGAGGCATGTGTACCCTGATGTTCATTGCAGCACTGTTTACAATAGCCAGGACATGGAAGAACCTAGATGTCCATCTGCAGATGAATGGATCAGAAAGCTGTGGTACATATACACAATGGAATATTACTCAGCAATTAAAAAGAATACATTTGAATCAGTTCTAATGAGGTGGATGAAACTGGAGCCTATTATACAGAGTGAAGTAAGCCAGAAAGAAAAATACCAATATTGTATCAGTTCAGTTCAGTTCAGTCACTCAGTCGTGTCCGACTCTTTGCGACCCCATGAATTGCAGCACGCCAGGCCTCCCTGTCCATCACCATCTCCCAGAGTTCACTCAGACTCACGTCCATCGAGTCCGTGTTGCCATCCAGCCATCTCATCCTCAGTCGTCCCCTCCTCCTCCTGCCCCCAATCCCTCCCAGCATCAGAGTCTTTTCCAATGAGTCAACTCTTCACATGAGGTGGCCAAAGTACTGGAGTTTCAGCTTTAGTATCATTCCTTCCGAAGAAATCCCAGGGTTGATCTCCTTCAGAATGGACTGGTTGGGTCTCCTTGCAGTCCAAGGGACTCTCAAGAGTCTTCTCCAACACCACAGTTCAAAAACATCAATTCTTCGGCACTCAGCCTTCTTCACAGTCCAACTCTCACATCCATACATGACCACAGGAAAAACCATAGCCTTGACTAGATGGACCTTAGTCGGCAAAGTAATGTCTCTACAACACATATATATGGAATTTAGAAAGATGGTAACGATAACCCTGTATGCAAAACAGCAAAAGAGGCACATGTGTATAGAACAGTCTTTTGGACTCTGTGGGAGAAGGCGAGGGGGGGATGATCTGAGAGAATAGCATTGAAACATGTATATTATCGTATGTGAAACAGATCGCCAGTCCAGGTTTGATGCATGAGACAGGGTGCTCGGGGCTGGTGCATTGGGATGCCCCTGAGGGAAGGGATGGGGAGAGAGGTGGGAGGCGAATACACAATGGGGATCTTCCTGACCCACATGTACGCCCATGGCTGATTCATATCAATGACAAAAACCACTACAATATTGTAAAGTAATTAGCCTCCAACTAAAATAAATAAATTTTTAAAAAAGTCAAGCATGTTGAGAAACATGTTGGTTATTTAATAGATGTCAACTTCATTTTCTATTTTATGAAAAAATAAAAAGGACAATGTTACAAACTTGAAGAGCCAGGACGACATATAAAGCAAAATCAGTTTGAAACTACATTAAGACAAAATGATATAAGACAACTATTTGCCTGTTTTTTAAAATTTGAACATAAATAATGTTGTATCATTAAAAATAGGTAAGGTCTTCCAAGACTGTTTTTCTATACCAATACCATGGAACTCTCTGAGAATAATAGAGCATTTTGGTAGAGTACCTCTACCCATTATGAGAGTTTTACCATTTTGTTAGAGTAACTTTCAAATAGGAATATACATACACATTACTCTATTGTTAACTTGAACATTTGACATACAACAAACTAGAAATATTACGTAGAGCATGCCAGTATTAATGTGTTATGTCTCCTCTTTCAGAAGCTGAGAAAAAAAACTTCTTATCCCTTTGAGTCCAAGATAATGAGTTATTGTGTTTATTTGAACTCCCAGAACAATGTGTGTAAGCGTTGATCACTTTTGTACCCTTAACACTCTTATCCCATTTTGTCTTGGACAAGAATGGTGGGTTGTGTACTTGGTTCTTTTATTAGTGTTTAATCCTTTGCATATGTGAATTATTTACATTATACACAGGTCTACTTCAAATGATTTCTGAAGGGACTTTACATCTTTCCCATATGCTTAGCAAAAGTTTTCCTCTGTACTTTTGCTTGACCAAGGAGTGATTCTCTCTGAATGAGAATTCATTATCTGTTTTTTTCTGTCTATTCTGTGATTAATATTCTCTCTACCCATTTAGTTGTTTTGTTTTTTTCCCCTAAATCAACTTGGGACAAAATAAATGTTAACTTTACAAGGAGTCATGTCTCATGAAGGAATATAGTCAATCATCACTCACTTTATCTCTTTCTTCCCAGCTTATGTCTATGCATCGACTTTATTCTTCTTTGTAATTCTCCACATCCCAACCCTCAGAGCTCTGTGTTACTTGTAAAGGTCTTCCATTAACCTATGAAAGTTAATTCTATTAGATGTGAAGTAAAAGTCACTCAGTTGTGTCTGACTCTTTGTGACCTCGTGGACTATACAGTCCATGGAATTCTCTAGGCCAGAACACTGGAGTGGGCAGCCTTTCCCTTCTCCAGGGGACCTTCCCAACCCAGGAGTCGAACCCAGGTCTCCCACATTGCAGGTGGATTCTTTACAAGCTGAGCCACAAGGGAAGCCCAAGAATACTGGAGTGGGTAGCCTACCCCTTNCACTGGAGTGGGCAGCCTTTCCCTTCTCCAGGGGACCTTCCCAACCCAGGAGTCGAACCCAGGTCTCCCACATTGCAGGTGGATTCTTTACAAGCTGAGCCACAAGGGAAGCCCAAGAATACTGGAGTGGGTAGCCTACCCCTTCTCCGGTGGATATTCCTGACTCAGGAATTGAAACAGGGTCTGCTGCATTGTAGGTGGATTCTTTACCAAATGAGCTAGAAGACGTCTCTACATATAAACAATGACTCTGGACTCACATCTGATCACCTGCCAAAGTATTTTATACCTCTAATATCAAATCAGTGTTGGGGAGGAAAAACTTTTTTCCTACTCTCTTAGATTCTATGCCAGGAACCAGGCTAAGTGAACTAACAAATGTCATATTAACAGGAGAAGAGGCACACAATCTTTATCAAAATGTATGTGCACCAGAGGTTACAGAATAGAAATGCAACTAAAAGAAATGGTTAGATTTAGGGATTATGTACCTTTAAAAAAAAAAAAAGTAAGGAGGAGTTGAGTTTCAAAGGAGGATAAATTGTCGAGAAATGATTAGGAAGTATATGGAGGGATCTAATGGAAGGTAGGGCTATTTTAGTAGGTCCTATTTATGCGAACTCATCTTAGTATTGACTCCCTGTCTTCCAAGATGAGAGTTACTTTTCTCTCCCTGGTACAAAGTGGGGGTACCCTCTTCACAAGGAAATATGTGTCCTGCTTTTAGGCAGATAAGGGGAAGAGCAGAGACCTAGTCCAACATCTTTTGATTTTAAATTGCCTTCACCTGAAAGTAGTCTTTATACCAAAGTGGCATATTTTGGGGTGGCATATTCCAGTTTTAATAAGTCATGAAATGTTCCATAAAACTCCAGTGGCAAATGAAACTCAATAGCTAAGGGACTTTGTTTCCTGTGGTTTAGTTAAACTGTTAATAACCACGGTATTCTATCGCTGCTAAGGAATGGGAACTTTTTTTTTTATTCAGTTAAACACACCTTAAACATTGCAGACACACAGTTACCTAAGACTGAAGGTTGCTGAATTACAAATTTTATGGCAGAAATATACACGTACAATTTGGCTAAGGACACTCCTATATTTTTCAATGACCCAGATTAAATGTTGTTATCCTGAAATGATCCTTTCATTCAGATGAAGTAGAAGACACAAGATACTATTTCATTGCAAACAATAATCTACATTCTCTATTTGTTCCTTCTTGAATTACTTTCCTGGTCTAGCACTGGTTTAACCTCTCTGTTGTACAAATTAGTTTTTTTTTAAGTCCCACATCTTACTGTGGAGAGGAGCAAAAAATGACCTAAATTGTGATTTCCTTGTATTTCATAATACCTTTAATTGCAAATACAAAATCCTGAAGCCTGCTGATAGTGTAAAAGGTTGCACACTGTCTTGTCAGCAAGATTTTTCTTTTTATATCCTGATTATGCTAGAATATCATCATTTGAACAGTGTTCTTATGAAGGGAGCATGAACTGATGAAGAAGAATTTAAAAAAAAAACACTGCTGTTAAATTAGCCAGGGTGAATTAAAGATACTTAAACTCTGTAATTTATTTACTGTTTTGTTTTAAGAAAGACAAATCAAACAATAACTTTAGAAAAATAGTTAATTGAAAAGGCAGGCTTTTGATGATAGCATATGAAAAATTAAATCAAATACTCCACCAGTACCCTGGGCATTAATGCATTATGAAGGAATCCCTTTTGTTCTGACAGTTGAAACAGGAAACTATTTCCTTTGTCTTGCCCTCAGTCTCTGCAGTGTTGCCTAGAAACCCAGTTTCCTAGAGGCATTTGCCCATCAAAGTGCAGTTAAGGTAATATATCTGGTTTTCAGATAGAAATGATGAGAAAGAAGTGGAGTAAAGGTAGATTAAACAAAATTAGTTTTTGTTTGTTTGTTTGGTTTTGGTCTGTTTGTTTATATGCATGTAGAGCCTAAAATTGCTCACAATACCTGAGTACAAATACAGAAAAACTGAGTAGAATTACAAAAAGGAAAAAACTATAGTGTAATTTCTTTTTCAAGAGAACAAAAATATAGGCTTCTCAGTAGTTAAAATTGTTAAGGAACAATGTATAGAAGCTTATTATCTGCACAGTAAAACAATTAACAATTGACTATGTGCCAAGCACTTCCCTTTGAATGTTCCAAGATTAACCTAGATTGGTTCAGATTGGCCAACTATATTGCTGATCCAAGTGCTTTGTGGAGTCACAACAAAGACACTTAAAGAGTGTGGACAAATGATGAGGTTGTGTTTGTATGTGGATTATCTTATGTTGTTTCTGCTGCATTTGGCTTTTTTTATAGCTTTATCTTCTTTCCAATATTAGAGAATAACTAATAAAGCACTGTGAAAATAAAATTATAGCTACAAATTCCACTGCCTGGGCTTACCAGATAGAGAAAAAAAATAGTAAGTATCTTCAACAAATATTTCACCACAAACATACTTAATATTATATTCACTTCCTAAAACTCCATTAGTTCTAGGCAATAAATGCATTAAATATATATGTGTGTATATATATATAGGATCAGACAATGGCTGCCACTGTAAAAACCCAAAAGGTTATATATTCTTTCACAATTGGTTCCATCATGCTTGAAAAAATTTTGTAAGTCGTTAATCGACCTTGTTGATTTGTTCTGTCTGTTCTCTAGAGAAAGCAGAAATTGCCTGCTTCTTCCAGCTACTGCTCCCACGCTTTGTTCTTGAGGGCGCTTGCCGTTACAACCAAAACAGTAATGGCCAAAAGAATACTGAATCTTGTAACTGGTAACTGCCCTCAAATTTTGGAGAAGGAGATGGTTCTTACTTCTAACGAATAATGTGTATTAAGATCCAAGTGGGACATTAGTAGTGATTGAACATCCAGATGACTTCTGAGTTACCTCAAGTCTATCACTGTGAAAGTGTTCTTATGGGGCATTTGCCATCCATGGACATCAGAAAACGTCTAACTTCTCTTATAAAACTCTTTCTGTTGAATCCGATTGCGTTTATCACAGTAACTCTGACATGGACTTCCCCGCAACATTTCTAATGAGTGCTGCAGTAAATGAGTTGCTGCTGTCTTTTGTGCATTGTTATGGACTTGGAGGGATCAATACTTGGCGTTTGGTGTTGTACCTCATACCAGTGTTAAAGAACAGCTAAGAAATGCCACCGTTCGCTGTTGTCACATTGAATAAGATACACTGAAATACCCTATTCAGTGATAGGAAGGTCAAAAGTATGACTTGACGTGATCCAATTGTTTTCAGTTTCCTTAGTTCTGTCATTTAGCCCAAGACACACACTCAATTTGAACTAGCTATGAAATGGCAGCTGAATAGGACACAGGAATGTCTGGCTTCTTTGAGAGGTGACTTAATCTTATTTTACCAAATGGAAAAGACAATAGTAAATAATGCATGTGCTTGGAAGGGCCAAAATAGAAGGATGGTGAAAACTCCAGATGCATTTCTGCAGATAGAATATAGGAAGAAAGATTTAAATCATTGCCTGCATGACCTAACCAGGGTTAGGTTGCTTAGCAATTAATTCCCTTGTTCAAGTTAAATATTACTATGTGCTACCTCAGAAAGAATAATTTTTTGTCTTTGTTTTGAACATATAAGTGAGATAAGCACACTCAAATTATGCTTAATAGCTTATTCATGCTTAATTAATAAATGAACTTAAATTTGTCTTTGGTCTTTGCCTGCAAAGAAAATCAACACCCAAAAGAAAACAACAAGAAAAATAGCTCACTTGCAACCTAGATCAAATATCCTCTTTATTTTACTGTTCTCAGCAGGATCGGGACTGCATTGAGCCAAGACAGCCGTGCTGTGTTGAAGTTGTTTGTCTTTTAAGGTTCAGTGAAAACCCTGTGAGGTTCTGACCTTTCCTACAGACAGGATGCATTTGGGGCTGTTTTAGCATTTGCTGTGTGTTCCTCAGGATCCTGTTATAAATGGTTGAGCAAATCTCCAAACCCTCAACTTCATGACATACAAAAGAAAATTAGTTTCAAAATAATAATTCCCATATGAGAACACACACACATTTTAGCAAACCAGTCCGGAGAAAATAGTTGAATTTGAATGCATTCTTTTTTTTTTTTTTTTCCCAGATCTAGAGTTTAAACATTTCTGTTGCCAATGCTGATAGTCAAGTAGAATACACACCTGTGCTCTGTTTGGATGGACTATTACTATGAATACTGAATGACAAATAATAAAGAGGAGAATATGCGGTCACTGATCTTACAGCTGGACAAGTGTAGTGGGACANTATAGATTGACTACTTCAAATAAGATTTTATTTTCTTGGGCTCTAAAATCACTGCAGACAGTGACTGCAGCCATGAAATTGAAAGAGACTTGCTCCTTGAAAGACAACCTATAACAAACCTAGACAGGGTGTTAAAAAGCAAAGACATCACTTTAACAACAAAGGTCTGTGTCGTCAAAGCTATGGTTTTTCCAGTAGTCATGTACAGATGAGAGAGCTGGACCATAAAGAAGGTTGAGCACTGAATAATTGATGCTTTTGAATTGTGGTGCTGGAGAAGACATGTGAGAGACTGTTGGACAGCAAGGAGATCAAACCAGTCAATCCTAAAGGAAATCAACCCTGAATATACATTGGAAGGACTGATGCTAAAGCTAAAGCTTTAATACGCTGGCCACCTGATGTTAACAGTCGACTCTTTAGAAAAGACCCTGATCTGGGAAAGACTGAAGGCCGAAAGAAAAGAGGGTGGCAGAAGATGAGATGGTTAGATAGCACCATGAACTCAATGGACGTGAATCTGAGCAAATTCTGGGAGATGGNACTGAATAATTGATGCTTTTGAATTGTGGTGCTGGAGAAGACATGTGAGAGACTGTTGGACAGCAAGGAGATCAAACCAGTCAATCCTAAAGGAAATCAACCCTGAATATACATTGGAAGGACTGATGCTAAAGCTAAAGCTTTAATACGCTGGCCACCTGATGTTAACAGTCGACTCTTTAGAAAAGACCCTGATCTGGGAAAGACTGAAGGCTGAAAGAAAAGAGGGTGGCAGAAGATGAGATGGTTAGATAGCACCATGAACTCAATGGACGTGAATCTGAGCAAATTCTGGGAGATGGTGAAGGACCGGGGAGCCTGCTATGCTGCAGTCCACGGGGTCACAAAGACTCAAACATGACTGAGCAATGGGGCAACAACAACAAAATGAGAACTTAGCGTCTGAATTGGGGTGATATAAAATCACCTACACCGGATTTTGAAGGCTTGATATGGAAAAAAGGATGAGAAGTTATTATAGGTAAGTTTTTCTATTGATTGCACAGTGAAATAGTAATATTGGGTTGGCCAAAAAGTTCGTTCAAGTTTTTCCAGAACATCTTACAAAAAAACTTGAATGAACTTTTTGGCCAACCCAATATTTTTAACATGATGAGCTAAGTAATATTAAATTAATGTCACTTGTTTCTTTTTAGTTGTCTATAGTCACAGCCAGAACATTTTAAATGCTCTGTTTGACTTCCTTTAGATTTCCCTTTGATGGTGCTGCTCATTCAGAAGTTAGCTAGGTGCATGAATTCAGAGACTTGATCAAGCTCACTCAGAACAACTTGAAATGGAGTCTCCAGTTCCCCAGATTCCCACTCCTTCTTTCTTTACTCACCACCACCTCCTTTATCCCACTCTGTGCTTGCTCCTCACGTTCTTCTGTCCACCTAAGGACAGACACATTCCTCCTGGGAATGAGCTCTGCAAACTCAGAGGACAGGGAGGAATATCTGTGTAGAGGTTCTGTAAAGGCAGTAGCTGGTGGGAAACAGAGCCCTCTCTAACAGAGAAAAGTCAGTGATCTAGTACACCAAATCTCGGAGGACCCTTCATTTTATATTTTGCTGTTCCTGTATCTCTTTTCTGAGATCTCCAGTCATCTCAATGAACATTCTCATTCTGAAAGTTCTTTCAGTAAAAGGGTGGTTTTACACTTCTGGGCAGATTTCTTGCCATCCCCAGGACTCTGGTGACACAGAACAGACAGGAGTAAGGCAGGCTGTGTGCACACAGCTGGAGGATGACCAAGAGACTGCGGCCACCCACGCTGCTTGCCAGAGACGCGCAGCACTCCCGCGGCCTGGGGAGCAGGCTTTCGTCAGACTCTCTGCCAGATGATTTGTTCGAACTCCACTGAGTCCATTCTCCCAGATGGCAATCATCACATAACGGCACTTTTCCCGTGAAACATGCACAAAGCCAGCTGGGCCTGTGAATTGTACAACGAAGCGAAAGCGCTGTAATTTTGCGTTTTCAATTTTATATCCTCATGTTGATGCTGGAAATATCTTTCATTCAATAGACATACATTCAACAGATACTTTTTGGATACTTGCTATGTACTAGGCAATGTCATGGAGAAGGAAATGGCAACCCACTCCAGTGTTCTTGCCTGGAGAACCCCAGGGACGGGGGTGCCTGGTGGGCTGCTATCTATGGGGTCACACAGAGTCGGACATTACTGAAGCGACTTAGCAGCAGCAGCCGCAGGCAATGTCAGTTGCCGAGATAAACTAATACATACAGATTTATTGGTATACTATACATAAATTACTGAACTGTATGGATTTATTGAACTATACATAAAGTACTTATTTAGCTGAATTAGAAATAAATGGTGTACAAATTTACATGAACTATCTGAGGCAAAGAGAGGCACAGATAATTTTTTAAGAGCATAATCCACAGATGCATCTTCATATAAAATAGTTCACTTGCCATCTTGGTTCAAAATCAAAATCTCTCTGAATAACTTTGTCTCTGACAGTGGCATTAATGTACTTCTAGGAATCTATTCTAATGAAATAATCAGCTGTATGGTCAAGATTTATATGCGTGGGTAGATATTGCACTGTCATTTAAAGGAGAAAAAATGCAAACCCACCCTCTAAATGTTGAATAAGAGAGGTGTGATAAAATTTGAGACTATCCATATCATAGCAAGTCATTACAGACCAAGTTTTAAAGAATATTTCATGATATGAGAAAATGTTTCCCTTTATGCTAAGATTTGAAACTCAAGATATTAAAATATAGGTGGCAGATGTTTTTCGTTCAGAGGAATAGCTATAAATGCAGGAGGAAAGAAGACGGATAGGCTATATACTGAAATTAACAGTGTATCCCTGGGGGTGAGATTATGCATGGATTTTAATTTTTTCTGTATATTCTATGTTTCAAAAATTATATACATAATTGCTTACAATTTTTGTAATGGGAAAAAAATAACAAATTTTAAAAGAAGTTTGGGGGGTTTCCCTGGTGACTCAGTGGTAAAGAATCTGCTTGCCAATGAAGGACATACAGTTTGATCCCTGGCCTGGGAAGACCCCACCTGCTGCAAAGCCACTAAACCCGTGCACCGCAACTATTGAGCCTGTGCTCCAGAGCTCAGGAGCTGCAACTGCTGAAACCCAAGCACCCTAGAGCCCACACTCCACAACAGGAGAGGCCATGGTAATGAGGAGCCCCCACTCGGCACAACTAGAGAGGAGCCCCCACTCACCACAACTAGAGAGGAGCCTCCACTGACCACAACTAGAGAGGAGCCCCCACTCGCCACAACTAGAGAGGAGCCCCCACTCGCCACAACTAGAGAAAAGGTTACACAGCAATGAAGACCCAGCACAGGCAAAGATAAAATAAACAAATAAAATTATATTTAAAAATGTTGATACAGTAACATTAATTTCTTCTATGGAATTAATTTTTAAAGCTAGTCTCCCGCTAACATTTCTGTTTCCTTAAATATTCATTCTGTACCTGACATGCTTACCTTTACTAAAATTTTTGAATCAATTTGTAACATTGTCACAAATCGTGCTTATGACACATCCAATGGGCAATTAACTCCTTAAATTTACTTCTTGGGATCACATGGTATACTGCCACTTACCTCCCTGAGTTATTGGGAAAACTGGGTGATACAAAGAGTGTGAGGAACCTCATCCATTGCTGACCCAGGATGAGCCCTCACCATGATTCCACCCCACTCTGCCTGGGTTTACTCCCCTCACTACTCTCTGCCTTGGAGAAAGGAAATGGCAATCCACTCCAGTATGCTTGCCTGGGAAACCGCATGGCACGCTGCAGCCCATGGGGTCACAAAGAGTCAGACAACGGCTTAGCGACTAAATCACTCTCTGCCTTTGTTGTTGTTTCTTCTCTAAGTTGTGTTCAACTCTTTGTGACCCCATGGACTGCAGCACACCAGGCTTCCCTGTCCTTCACTATCTCCCAGAGTTTGCCCAAACTCATGCTACTGAGTCTATGATGCTATCTAAACGTCTCACCTTCTGCCACCCTCTTCTCGTTTGTCCTTCAGTCTTCCCAGCATCAGGATCTTTTCCGATGAGTTGGCCCTTCACATCAGGTGGCCAAGTATTAAAGCATCAGCTTGAGCATCAGTCCTTCCAAAGAATATTCAGGATTGATTTCCTTTAGGATTGACTGGTTTGATCCCCTTGCTGTCTGAGGGACTTTTAAGAATCTTGTCCAGCATCATAATTCGAAAGCATCAATTCTTCAGTGCCCGGCCTTCTTTATGGTCCATCTCTCACATCCGTACATGACTGCTGGAAAAACCATAGCCTTGACTATATGGAACTTTGTGGGCAAAGTGGTATCTCTGCTTTTTAATATACTGTCTAGGTTTGTCATAGCTTTTCTTCCAAGGAGCAAACATCTTTTATTTTCATGGCTGCAGTCACTGTCTGCCATGCATTATAGATACTCAATAAATACTTGATGAACTCACAAATATATAGAAACTCCAATACTTTGACCACCTGATGCAAAGAACTGACTCATTTGAAAAGACACTGAGGCTGGGAAAGATTGAAAGCTGGAGGAGAAGGGGTCGACAGAGGATGAGATGGTTGGATGGCATCACTGACTCGACAGACATGAGTTTGAGTAAGCTCCGGGAGTTGGTAATGGACAGAGAAGCCTGGCATGCTGCAGTCCATGGGATAACTAGTGGTTACCAGTGGGGAGAGGGAAGAGGGAGGGGCAAGATAGGGATAGAGGATTAAGAGGTACAAAGTACTATGTATAAAATAAGTAAGCTACAAGGATATATTGTACAGCACTGGGAATATAGGCAATATTTTATAATAACTTTAAATGGAATATAATCTATAAAAATATTGAATCACTGGTGTATACCTGAAACTAATATTGTAAATCAACTGTAGTTAAAAAATGTTTAACATTAAAAAGTGTCTTTTCTAACTTCTAGAAACTCATTTCCACTTTTAATTTTTTTCTTCTCTTCCTCGTTCTTCCGTCAGCTTTCATGAACTGTGATTGAGTAGACCTCTGCTAATAATTTCCATATCTCTCATGATTTATAAACTTTGCTCATGTTGCTCCTTATTTTAGTGTCATTCAGCTGTTCAAACCTCAGACAATGGGGTCAAAAAGACCTGGCCTAAGTCCTGGCCTTGCTACTTACATGACCTTGGACATGATGATAACCTCTTGTTTCACATTTTTATTGCTGTATAACAAAATACTCCAAGATTTAGTGCTTTGAAACAATAACCATTTTATCATTCATTTCAATTCTGTGGGTCCACTGGGTCACTTCTTATACTCCACATGGCGTTCACTAGGTTCACTCATATGGCTACACTAATTGGTGAGCTTGGATAGGGTTGAAAGGACCAAGACCTCTTTCAGATTCCTGACATCTCAGTTGAGGTGGTTGGAATTGCTGGGAACTGGCTGGGCTTTTCTTTCTTCTTCAGTTCAGTCCATTTCAGTTGCTCAGTCATATTCAACTCTTTGTGACCCCATAGACTGCACGCCAGGTTTCCCTATTTATTACCAACTCCCGGAGCTTACTTAAGCTCATGTCCATCGAGTCAGTGATGCCATCCAACCATCTCATCCTGTGTCGTCCACTTCTCCTCCTGCCTTCAATCTTTCCCAGCATCAGGGTCTTTTCAAATGAGTCAGTTCTTCACATCATGTGGCTAAAGTACTGAAGTTTCAGCTTCAGCATCAGTCCTTCCAATGAATATTCAGAACTGATTTCCTTTAGGATGGACTGGTTGGATCTCCTTGCAGTCCAAGGGACTCACAAGAGTCTTCTCCAACACCACAGTTCAAAAGCATCAGTTCTTCAGTGCTCAGCTTTCTTTATAGTCCAATTCTCACATCCATACATGACTACAGGAAAAAACATAGCTTTGACTAGACAGATCTTTGTCTTTATTCTTAGATTCTCATAAAAACTGGCCCCCTTTTCTATGAGGCCTCTTTCTTTCAACAGCACAGTTAGGCTTATTTCCACAGCAACTGGCTTCCAAGAGAACAAAAATGCACATTACCTTCTGTCTTAGAACAAGGACCAGCATCAGCACAGTATCACTTCCAATCTATTCTAGCCAAGAAAATAGCCACAGGCCAGGAAAGATTCAAGGGAAGGGCAGGACTTGCCTGGTGACCAAATGGTTAAGCATTCACCTTGCAATGCAGGAGACACTGGACACAGGTTCAATCTGTGCAGGGAACTACTATCCCATGTGTTGAGGAGCAACTAACCTTGAGTGTCAGAACTAGAGAGTTCTTCCACAGGAAGGAAGGATCCCGCATGATGCAACTAGGACCTGACGCAGCCAAATAAACAAATATTTATTTTTAAAAAAATGCACATTACCTTCTGTCTTAGAACAAGGACCAGCATCAGCACAGTATCACTTCCAATCTATTCTAGCCAAGAAAATAGCCACAGGCCAGGAAAGATTCAAGGGAAGGGCAGGACTTGCCTGGTGACCAAATGGTTAAGCATTCACCTTGCAATGCAGGAGACACTGGACACAGGTTCAATCTGTGCAGGGAACTACTATCTCATGTGTTGAGGAGCAACTAACCTTGAGTGTCAGAACTAGAGAGTTCTTCCACAGGAAGGAAGGATCCCGCATGATGCAACTAGGACCTGACGCAGCCAAATAAACAAATATTTATTTTTAAAAAAAAAGACTCAAGGAAAGGGGAAATAAGACTGTATCACTTGGTGGGAGGAGAGCCATGTGCTTACTGGGAGGGGAGGAATTGGTGACCGTACTGGCAAACAACCCATCTTTAAGCCTTTGTTTCCCCATCTGTAAAACTGGAGATAATGATAGGTGCTATTATTATATGCAATAATATAATGCATAGTGTGATAATGCATGCTATATGTTCACTAATCATTACTCCAATCATTATTATTATTGCTATTTTATTCCAATCAGGGTGGAAATTGTTCAAGCTCATTCTGAAACTTCTCTTTCTTTAATAAGATTAACACACACACTAATCATCACCACGAAGAAGACAACAAACACAAAAGTTTTATTTTCCCTGGTACCAGTCAGCTCCCCACCCCGCCCCAGGAATACTCAGGGCTTTCCAGTCTCCATGCCTACTCCCCACTTCCCTTTTGAGGTGTGGCTCTTGGGGTAAAAGATCATCAGTGTTCTTTGGAGCCCACTTTCAAAATGCAACAGCTTTCTGAAATTTGTTTTTATGAAATCAGCATGTTGCTTCTTGGAAAAATGTACTACCTTTTTCTCTTTGAACTTTGAGATTTCCCTATGTACCTTCATGAGAGAAAAATAAAAAGCAGAGGGTAACACAAAATGCTCACTTCATAACTCAGATATTCAAAGAAACAAATCAACTCCATGCTGATGTGGTGTTCCTCACCAAATTGTGTCCATTGATGAGAGGGAGGAAAGATTTGCTCAGAAGTGGGTCTGCATTAAAGAGTAGTCTGCAACCCACTCCAGTGTTCTTGCCTGGAGAACCCCAGGGACGGCGGAGCCTGGTGGGCTGCAGTCCATGGGGTCGCTGAGGGTCGGACACAACTGAGCGACTTCACTTTGACTTTTCACTTCCATGCACTGGAGAAGGAAATGGCAACCCACTCCAGTGTTCTTGCCTGGAGAACCCCAGGGACGGGGGAGCCTGGTGGGCTGCCATCTCTGGGTCGCACAGAGTCAGACACGACTGAAGCGACTTAGTAGCAGCAGCAGCAGGGCTTCCTCGGTGGCTCAGTGGTAAGGAGTCTGCCTGCCAATGCAGGACACACGGGTTCCATCCCTGGTGCGGAAAGATCCCTCATGTTGAAGAGCAGCTAAGCCCGTAGGCCACAACTCTCTCAGAGCCTGAGAGCTGCAACTATTGAGCCCACGTGCTACAACTACTGAAGCCCACATGCCCTAGATCCATGTTCCACAAAAGGAAGCAGGGAAGCCACTGCAATGAGTGTTTGCCCGTGTACTGCATCTAGAGAACAGTCCCTGTTTGCCACAACCAGGGAAAAGCCTGTGTAGCAGCGAAGACGCAGCAGTCATAAATAAATAAATGTTATTTTGTTAAAAAGTAGTCTAATCTGATCATTTATACAGTTCCTTTTAGATGGGTTTCATGTCCTATAGGCACTCTTTCCCTCCTTCTGATTTCCTTCCTAAACCGATCCCGTATGTCTACTGATGCTTCCTGGATATAGGTAAGAGCCAGGGAAAAGAAGATGCCCATAAGGGCTTTTTGATCCTGATGCCCTTTACTGGGGCTGGAAGAAGGTACTTTTTTTTTCCTTCGATAAAGCTTTAATTTCTCCTCCCTCTTGGACACAGTGCTTCAAGTGGCCACCACTACTCAGGAACAATTTCCACTTTTGTTTTAAGAAGGTACATTTTCAACAGTTCAATTTCTTCCATGGTGACTGATTTAATGTTTTTCACATCTTGGACAAATTTTGTTTACTTATATATTCCTAGAAAATCGTTCATTTCATATGGTTCACATGTTCATTAGTATAATTTGTTGATAATGCTGCCTTTACATAGTACCTTCTAGGATTTCCCTGATGGTCCAGTGGTTCAGACTTTGGCCCAAACAAACAAACAAAAACCAATAAAGGTTTCTGAAGCCTTAAAAATATATATTTTTTTAAAAGTACCCTCTCTATGTGTATATTTCCTACCTCTTCATGGTTGATATTACCTATTAAGTATATTCTCTTCTTCATCAATTATTCTAGCCAAATAATTTTTTTACCTTAAAAAAGCAAACCTGAGGCTTTATCGATCAAATTTGATGAATTTTCTCCATTTCATTATTTTCTTCTCTCTATATTACTTAATTCATTTCTTACTACTTACTTTGGCTTCATTTTTTTTCTTTTTCAATCTTCTTTATGTTCCAATAAGTAAAGTAGGGCTAGCGTTTTCCTCTGAAAACTGCTTTGGCCATATCCCATTGGTTTTGATGTGTGCTGTTTTCACTGTGGTCCTGTTCCAAGCAGCTTATTTCCTCTTTAAACCAAGAGATCTTTAGAAGTGTGTTTTTCTATTCTAGGAGTATAGATTTTTTTCTTGCTCCCTGTTTGTTAATTTCTAAATTTATTGCATTCTGGTCAATGAATGTGGGCTATATAATAATAGTTTTTTAAAGTGTGTTGTTATTTCCTTTGGACAAAGAACAGAATCAATTTTTGTGAGCTCTGCATGTGTGCTTTGAACTAAAAAAGAAAGACTTAATATTGCATTATTTTTACCTTCAAGTATTGTCATAGCTTCTGATAACATTGAACTCATTTATTCAACAGATCTTCCCTGAGTATGTGCATGTTCTAGGCACCATAGGTTTTGGGAGACAGGAAGATGGACAAAAACAGACACAGTCCTCCCTTGTGAGTTCATGATCTAGTGGGAGAAGCAGCACAGACCTCAGAGAGTCCCTTGAGTGAAACAATGGGCTCAAGGAAAAAAAAGTGTTGCTTTCTGAATGCATTATCACAAAAGATCTTTTCCAAGGAATAGCTCTCCTGAAATCTTAGCACAGAGCCGAAAGGGGAGTGGAAACTAACTAGGAAAAGGGCTGGGGAGGGAGAGGGAGAAGATCATGTCATAAGGTTCTTTGTGGAATGTGATCAAGTGTATGTGGTGGGGCCCTGGGAGCAGGCCAGGGTTGGCTGCAGTACCCACCAGGATGTTCATGGTACTGAGTAAAGCTGGGAAATGTGTGTGTGTGTGTGTGCGCGCGCATGCGCGCACATGCACATGCATGTGTCAGGGGGTGCAGACCAATATTTATCTTTAAGAAAAACGGAAAGTCAGTAAAATAATTTAGATAGGCTTATGGGACCATATTTCTGGTTTTAAAAGATATTTTGTAATGTTTACTCCAGGGAGTTTTTTGTTCTTGATGTTGTACATATAGAGGTCCCACTTCCCTTCTTGCCCTTTTGCAATGTTGACCTAAATGTATTTAAGAAAAATAATCCCCAGGTACATTTTCTATTAGAGGTCTATAAATTACCCTGTACTTTTGGAACTAAGTCTGTACTACTAGTAGATTATAATTATAATCATAACAATAACAATCACGTAATAATAGCTACCATTTTTTGAGCATTTGGTCTATACCCTAGTTCTGTGCTAGGTCCTCTACAAGTTTCATCTCATTTGATCATCACAACAACCTTATGAGCTTTTTTTTTTTAAACCACATTTGCTAATCACCATGCCTGTCATCCTTCATAAGGGAAACTCCCTACCTACCACCTTCTTTGAATGAGGGTGTCTGCAGTGGCTCTGATTTACCTGATGTGATTATCCTCAAACACACACACACACACACATACACACACACACACTTCTGATTAGATCAGGGCTGAGCCTGGGCCCAAGAGCAACAAGTCCATTAGCCAGCCATCAGTTTTTAGGACATCATAACACAAAAGCCTTGTACAAATAGATTCTTGCTTTGAGACACTTCAAGTTGGGATGTATAAAACAACTCAGTTCTGAAGTTGAAAACTGAAAGGCCTGTGAGGTCATCATTGGTCTGAGTAAGCTGAGGGCATAAGTAAGGCATAGGTACAAAGAAGTACAAGCTGGAAAAACTGGTTCACAGAGGGAAGAGAAGCAGATTCAAGAAGCCAATCTCGAACTTCCTTGGGGGCCCAGTGGTTAAGGGTCCGTGCTTCCACTGCAGGGGGAATAGGTTTGATACTTGGTCAGGGAAGTTCCACATGCTGCATGGTGCAAACAAAAAATAATAATAATAAATTTTTTTAAGAAGAAGCCAACTCTTGGGCAACAGCTTAGCCAAGTGAATGATGGGCACTAAGGAAAAGATCCCTACATTCCTGCGCTGGCATGCAGTTCTTATCTCTGAAGCCCAGTCATAGGGTGGTGCTTCCTCTCAGTTTTGCATGAGATACCTGCCTTGCCTGTCAGGCATCATCAGAGGCTCATTACTAGAATGCAGATGGAGCCATCTCTGCTCCCTAAAACACAAGAAACTCAGCATTATGAAGAAACAGGGACTCAGAAAATTGAAATAAATGTTCCAAATTGCCACAGCACCTTAGCGGAACAGAAATTCAAACTCAAATGAGTATAAAGCCTCCATCTTTAAGTGTAGTACCATTAATAATACAGCAGTGGGAATTATCCACTCAAAAATATTTGCTCAGATCCTTACCTTCTTTACCTTGAAAATAAATGTCAGGGGCACACTGCTTTCAAATTAGTAAACCAAGTGACTTGACATTATTGGCCTGTTGTTAAACATCAGAGCTTAAGAATATTTCACGTTAGAGGATGATTACTTTTGAGTGGACCACATGAAAGCAATGTTTTGACCTAGGCAGCAATTTGAGCAGGGAAGGCAATGGCACCCCACCCCAGTACTCTTGCCTGGAAAATCCAATGGACGGAGTAGCCTGGTGGGCTGCAGTCCATGGGGTCGCTAAGAGTCAGACAGACTGAGCGACTTCACTTTCACTTTTCTCTTTCATGCATTGGAGAAGGAAATGGCAACCCACTCCAGTATTCTTGCCTGGAGAATCCCAGGGATNGACCCCATGGACTGCAGCCCACCAAGCTCCTCCACCCATGAGATTTTCCAGACAAGAGTGCTGGAGTTGGGTGCCATTGCCTTCTCTGTCAGTTTCCTCCTGCTGCTATTTAAATATTGACACCCTTTAGGGTTTTATTCACAGCGTTTACCTCTCTGCTTTCTACATATTCTTCTGCAGATGTTTCGTTTGCTGTCATGACTAGATGTGTATAAGAGACATCTTTATACCAAAGTGGCATATTTTGGGGTGGCATATTCCAGTTTTAATAAGTCATGAAATGTTCCATAAAACTCCAGTGGCAAATGAAACTCAATAGCTAAGGGACTTTGTTTCCTGTGGTTTAGTTAAACTGTTAATAACCACGGTATTCTATCGCTGCTAAGGAATGGGAACTTTTTTTTTTATTCAGTTAAACACACCTTAAACATTGCAGACACACAGTTACCTAAGACTGAAGGTTGCTGAATTACAAATTTTATGGCAGAAATATACACGTACAATTTGGCTAAGGACACTCCTATATTTTTCAATGACCCAGATTAAATGTTGTTATCCTGAAATGATCCTTTCATTCAGATGAAGTAGAAGACACAAGATACTATTTCATTGCAAACAATAATCTACATTCTCTATTTGTTCCTTCTTGAATTACTTTCCTGGTCTAGCACTGGTTTAACCTCTCTGTTGTACAAATTAGTTTTTTTTTAAGTCCCACATCTTACTGTGGAGAGGAGCAAAAAATGACCTAAATTGTGATTTCCTTGTATTTCATAATACCTTTAATTGCAAATACAAAATCCTGAAGCCTGCTGATAGTGTAAAAGGTTGCACACTGTCTTGTCAGCAAGATTTTTCTTTTTATATCCTGATTATGCTAGAATATCATCATTTGAACAGTGTTCTTATGAAGGGAGCATGAACTGATGAAGAAGAATTTAAAAAAAAAACACTGCTGTTAAATTAGCCAGGGTGAATTAAAGATACTTAAACTCTGTAATTTATTTACTGTTTTGTTTTAAGAAAGACAAATCAAACAATAACTTTAGAAAAATAGTTAATTGAAAAGGCAGGCTTTTGATGATAGCATATGAAAAATTAAATCAAATACTCCACCAGTACCCTGGGCATTAATGCATTATGAAGGAATCCCTTTTGTTCTGACAGTTGAAACAGGAAACTATTTCCTTTGTCTTGCCCTCAGTCTCTGCAGTGTTGCCTAGAAACCCAGTTTCCTAGAGGCATTTGCCCATCAAAGTGCAGTTAAGGTAATATATCTGGTTTTCAGATAGAAATGATGAGAAAGAAGTGGAGTAAAGGTAGATTAAACAAAATTAGTTTTTGTTTGTTTGGTTGGTTTTGGTCTGTTTGTTTATATGCATGTAGAGCCTAAAATTGCTCACAATACCTGAGTACAAATACAGAAAAACTGAGTAGAATTACAAAAAGGAAAAAACTATAGTGTAATTTCTTTTTCAAGAGAACAAAAATATAGGCTTCTCAGTAGTTAAAATTGTTAAGGAACAATGTATAGAAGCTTATTATCTGCACAGTAAAACAATTAACAATTGACTATGTGCCAAGCACTTCCCTTTGAATGTTCCAAGATTAGCCTAGATTGGTTCAGGTTGGCCAACTATATTGCTGATCCAAGTGCTTTGTGGAGTCACAACAAAGACACTTAAAGAGTGTGGACAAATGATGAGGTTGTGTTTGTATGTGGATTATCTTATGTTGTTTCTGCTGCATTTGGCTTTTTTTATAGCTTTATCTTCTTTCCAATATTAGAGAATAACTAATAAAGCACTGTGAAAATAAAATTATAGCTACAAATTCCACTGCCTGGGCTTACCAGATAGAGAAAAAAAATAGTAAGTATCTTCAACAAATATTTCACCACAAACATACTTAATATTATATTCACTTCCTAAAACTCCATTAGTTCTAGGCAATAAATGCATTAAATATATATGTGTGTATATATATATAGGATCAGAGAATGGCTGCCACTGTAAAAACCCAAAAGGTTATATATTCTTTCACAGTTGGTTCCATCATGCTTTAAAAAATTTTGTAAGTCGTTAATCGACCTTGTTGATTTGTTCTGTTCTCTTGTGTCTGTTCTCTAGAGAAAGCAGAAATTGCCTGCTTCTTCCAGCTACTGCTCCCACGCTTTGTTCTGGAGGGCGCTTGCCGTTACTGACAACCAAAACAGTAATGGCCAAAAGAATACTGAATCTTGTAACTGCCCTCAAATTTTGGAGAAGGAGATGGTTCTTACTTCTAACGAATAATGTGTATTAAGAACCAAGTGGGACATTAGTAGTGATTGAACATCCAGATGACTTCTGAGAGTTACCTCAAGTCTATCACTGTGAAAGTGTTCTTATGGGGCATTTGCCATCCATGGACATCAGAAAACGTCTAACTTCTCTTATAAAACTCTTTCTGTTGAATCCGATTGCATTTATCACAGTAACTCTGACATGGACTTCCCCGCAACATTTCTAATGAGTGCTGCAGTAAATNATTGATACATCTGATCTTTTTGATATTAAAACTTAGATTCTTCAAAAGATACTGTTAAGAGAATGAAAATTCAGCCTGCAGAACAGGAGAAAATATTTGCCAGTCATGTCTATCAAATGACCCATCTCTATCCCTGTCTCTTATACACATCTCATGGACTTCCCCGCAACATTTCTAATGAGTGCTGCAGTAAATGACTTGCTGCTGTCTTTTGTGCATTGTTATGGACTTGGAGGGATCAATACTTGGCGTTTGGTGTTGTACCTCATACCAGTGTTAAAGAACAGCTAAGAAATGCCACCGTTCGCTGTTGTCACATTGAATAAGATACACTGAAATACCCTATTCAGTGATAGGAAGGTCAAAAGTATGACTTGACGTGATCCAATTGTTTTCAGTTTCCTTAGTTCTGTCATTTAGCCCAAGACACACACTCAATTTGAACTAGCTATGAAATGGCAGCTGAATAGGACACAGGAATGTCTGGCTTCTTTGAGAGGTGACTTAATCTTATTTTACCAAATGGAAAAGACAATAGTAAATAATGCATGTGCTTGGAAGGGCCAAAATAGAAGGATGGTGAAAACTCCAGATGCATTTCTGCAGATAGAATATAGGAAGAAAGATTTAAATCATTGCCTGCATGACCTAACCAGGGTTAGGTTGCTTAGCAATTAATTCCCTTGTTCAAGTTAAATATTACTATGTGCTACCTCAGAAAGAATAATTTTTTGTCTTTGTTTTGAACATATAAGTGAGATAAGCACACTCAAATTATGCTTAATAGCTTATTCATGCTTAATTAATAAATGAACTTAAATTTGTCTTTGGTCTTTGCCTGCAAAGAAAATCAACACCCAAAAGAAAACAACAAGAAAAATAGCTCACTTGCAACCTAGATCAAATATCCTCTTTATTTTACTGTTCTCAGCAGGATCGGGACTGCATTGAGCCAAGACAGCCGTGCTGTGTTGAAGTTGTTTGTCTTTTAAGGTTCAGTGAAAACCCTGTGAGGTTCTGACCTTTCCTACAGACAGGATGCATTTGGGGCTGTTTTAGCATTTGCTGTGTGTTCCTCAGGATCCTGTTATAAATGGTTGAGCAAATCTCCAAACCCTCAACTTCATGACATACAAAAGAAAATTAGTTTCAAAATAATAATTCCCATATGAGAACACACACACATTTTAGCAAACCAGTCCGGAGAAAATAGTTGAATTTGAATGCATTCTTTTTTTTTTTTTTTCCCAGATCTAGAGTTTAAACATTTCTGTTGCCAATGCTGATAGTCAAGTAGAATACACACCTGTGCTCTGTTTGGATGGACTATTACTATGAATACTGAATGACAAATAATAAAGAGGAGAATATGCGGTCACTGATCTTACAGCTGGACAAGTGTAGTGGGACAAGGGGGTACTCTGGAGTCAGAAAGACCTAGACTTTAAAATGAACTCAGTTAGTAGATATGTGAAATTGGTCAACATACACATCTTTATGAGATTCAGGGTCCTCACATGTCAAATGTACGTAATCATTCCTCATAAAGTTTTCAAATAAGCACATAGCTAAGTGTCTACCACAAAACAGGGACTCAAAAATTCAATAATAAAATAAGGACAAAATTAAATTATATTATTTAATATATGATAGTAATATATTACTATTTTATAAACTCTTTGGCATTATTTACAATATTGTTTTCATGCTCTTATATTTGTGTGTGTATATAATGTATTTTTTATTTACACACTCTATAATTATTAGGAGGAAATTGCTCCGACCAAATATACCAGTGAATACCTGATGACCAAATACAGTTGTCAGTTTTCAATGCTCCTCTAACTTGGGCCCTCTGTAGCAGTTAGCACTTGTGAGTTTTTTTCTTCTTAACTGTCTTCTCCCCTGGAGTATGTGGCAGAATGTATTTTCCAAGAATTCTTGCAGCAATCACTCCCATTCCTCATGCCATTTTTAGCTAAGACTTCATGTTTGTTCCATGGAGAAGTCGTGTCTCTGTCCCCGCCCTTGAAATGGGGAGGGCTAATGTGATTGTTGTTAGGACTTCCTGGTGTCTCAGATGGTAAAGTGTGTGCCTACAATGCAGGAGATCTGGGTTCGATCCCTGGGTTGGGAAGATCCTCTGGAGAAGGAAATGGAAACCCACTCTAGTAATCTTGCCTGGAAAATCCCATGGACAGGGGAGCCTGGCAGGCTACACTCCATGGGGTCGCAGAGAATCAGATACAACTGAGCAACTTCACTAATGTGATTGTTTTGACCAATAGGGTATAGCAGTAGTATGCTATGTGATTTTTTTTTTTTGAATTATTTTATTTATTATTTTTTTTTTACTTTATTTTACTTTACAGTACTCTATTGGTTTTGGCATACATTGACATGAATCTGCCACGGGTGTACACGAACTCCCAAACATGAACCCCCCTCCCACCTCCCACCCCACATCATCCCTCCAGATCATCCCCATACACCAGCCCCAAGCATCCTGCATAATTGGAGGCTAATTACTTTACAATATTGTATTGATTTTGCCATACATTAACATGAATCCACCATGGATGTACGCGTGTTCCCCAGCCTGAACCCCCCTTCCACCTCCCTCCC
>SJYX01020024.1:50026-132700 GCA_006410675.1 Oreotragus oreotragus
ATGCGAAGAGTTGACTCATGGGAAAAGACTCTGATGCTGGGAGGGATTGGGGGCAGGAGGAGAAGGGGATGACCGAGGATGAGATGGCTGGATGGCATCACCGACTCGATGGACGTGAGTCTGAGTGAACTCTGGGAGATGGTGATGGACAGGGAGGCCTGGCGTGCTGCGATTCATGGGATTGCAAAGAGTCAAACATGACTGAGCGACTGAACTGACTGACTGACTGACTATCCTAAACTACCATACTAGGCAAAAGCTAAGACTAGCTCTTTGGAGAAGCTCTGATAAGATTTGAGAAAACTGAAAGGACTCAACTAGCCTCAGTGGCTGCAGCTTCCAGCTGTGCTTGTTCTGGCTGCTGTCTGACTGCAACCTCGTGAGAGATGCTAAACCAAAATGATGCTACTCATCCTTTCCCGTGTTCCCGAATCACAGAAACTGTGAGCCAGTAAACTGATTTTGTTGCTTTAAGCCACTGAATTTGGGATGGATGCAGAAATGCAAAAGCAGAACAGACTCTTTGCTGTAAGAACTGGTCTTGCCTGTGTCTCTGGCATGCCTCTTCTCTAGCATGATCACAAGTTTCAGTTTCCTCCTCCTGCTGCTGCTGCTGCTAAGTCGCTTCAGTTGTGTCTGACTCTGTGCAACCCCATAGACGGCAGCCAACCAGGCTCCCCCGTCCCTGGGATTCTCCAGGCAAGAACACTGGAGTGGGTTGCCATTTCCTTCTCCAATGCATGAAAGAGAAAAGTGAAAGTGAAGTCGCTCAGTTATGTCTGACTCTTCGCGACCCCATGGACTGCAGCCCACCAAGCTCCTCCACCCATGAGATTTTCCAGACAAGAGTGCTGGAGTTGGGTGCCATTGCCTTCTCTGTCAGTTTCCTCCTGCTGCTATTTAAATATTGACGCCCTTTAGGGTTTTATTCACAGCGTTTACCTCTCTGCTTTCTACATATTCTTCTGCAGATGTTTCGTTTGCTGTCATGACTGCAAATATCACCTAAATTTCATTGAGTAACATACCAGGAGAAAAAGAGTAGACAGCAGAATTATTTGAATAAATCCTAGCAGAAAATTTTCCAACTTTGATGAAATCTCTATAAGCCTACAGATCCATGAAGCTCAATAACTTGAAGCATGAGACAGAGAAAAACAAAAGTTTACCAAAGTACTACATAGTAAAATGTGGTAAAATCGGTGACAAAAGGAAACTCTTAAAGTAGTCACAGACTAAAAGACATCTTAGATACAGAGGAATAAAGTGGCATATTTCTCACTGGAAGCATGCAAATGAGAGCTTAGCCCCAACTTTAAGGGATGGAAAGAAAATAACCTGACAACCTAGATTCTCCCTTCAGTGAAAAAATCTTTTGGAACTGATGGCAAATTAAGGCTTTGTTTAAGAAACGCAAAAGCTGAAAGAATTAATCACTTAATATACTTGCAGTTCAAATGTTAAAAGAACTCCTTCAGGCCAAATTATAATTGTATAAGATTGAATCTGGATCTGCACAAAGGACAGAAAGAACTGGAAGAGGTAACTACATGACTAATTATACTGTTTTTCTTAATTTTCAAATCTCATTAAAAGATTATTGACTAAAGCATTAATGATAACCATATTGTGGACTTTACAGCATATTTGAAATAAAATGTATACTATAATGCAGAGCCTAGAATTTAGTATGATATATAGTTCTTATAGCACATGTGAAATATTACAGTATTATGTAAAGATAGAATATGATAAGTTAAAGATGCACAATAATAGTGCACACTGAAGCAAGCTGCAGTGTCTGTATTAATATCTGTCAAAGTATATTTCAGAGCAAAAAATATTACTAGGGATAAAGGACATTTTGTATTAATAAGGGGAGGTCAATTCATTAAGAGAATCTAAACTCACGAATGTTTATAGATCAATAGCAAAGCTTCAAAATATATAAAGCAAAAATCAATGGAACTGAAAACCTCAAATCCACAAATATAGTTAAACATTTCAACACCTATCTCTCAATAAAATGAAAGTCAGTAATGTTGTGAAAGACGTCAACAATGCTACCAAATTTCTCACCTAATTGTTTTTTTTATAATATGCCAATCAGCAATATCAAGATACAAATTATTTCTAGATACACATAGAATGTTTATCAAGACAGACCATCTTGATAAATTTAAAAGCATACAAATCTTATAAAATATATTCTCAGGATCCTATCATGCACTTTCTGAATATGATACAATAAAATTAGATAGAATATCAGAAAGGAATTTGGAAAAACTTCAAATATTTGAAACCAAGATAACATACTTTAGGAATAGATAAAGGTTATCTGTTAGAGAAAAAAAAAAAAAAAACCACTACAGTTGACAGTATATTTATTGTGAAAGACTAATTGATTTGTCACTATAATTAATAACAAGGCACAGATATCTGGTCTTACCACATCTAATCAATGTGATACTAGAAGTTCTGAAAAATGCCATCTGTATCTACATAAAGGACTGAATTGCTCTAGAAATGATAATTATATTAGGAAAGTCTTTTTTTTTTATTCAATTGGATAGAAAAAATTAAAACTATGTACACTTGCATATAACACACCTTATATGTAGAAAGTCTGTGGAATATACAAAAAGCTAATAGAACTAACAAGTATGTTTAGCTGGATTATAGGATATAAGCATGATTTATGTATAAATCAAGTGTATTTTGTGTACTAGTAACAACCAGGACATGGATTTTTTCTTTTTTACTTTTTTAGGAAATGAAATTTTAAAGAAAATATGTAAAGAACTGAAAATAGTCTCACAAATATACTAAATATTTGCACCCCAATAGACAGTTCCTGGGCTTCCCAGGTGGCACTAGGGGTAAAGAGCTTGCCTGCCAGTGCAGGAGACAAAGGAGACATGGGTTTGACCCCTGGGTTAGGAAGATTCCCTGGAGAAGAAATATACAAAAAATTGATACATCTGATCTTTTTGATATTAAAACTTAGATTCTTCAAAAGATACTGTTAAGAGAATGAAAATTCAGCCTGCAGAACAGGAGAAAATATTTGCCAGTCATGTCTATCAAATGACCCATCTCTATCCAGAGTAAATAAAGAACACTCAAAATTCAAGAAAAAATAAAAAATCATGAATAAGAGATTTCAATACACTCACTGCCAAAGAAAGTATACAGTAGAAACTAAGCACCTCAGTTAGTCATGAGAAAAATGCAACTTAAAACCACAATGACATACCAGTACACATGGATAAAATGGAAAAAAAAAAAAAAAAAAAACAAAAGTTAACAAGGATATAGAGGTACTGGAACTATCATACACTCTTGATGAAACTATAGAATGTTACAATCATTTCAGAAAATTCATTAGTTTCTTTAAAAGTTAAATATACACCTGTTATAACACAGCTGTTCTATGCCTAGATATTTAAACAAATGATGTTACAGTCTATGTCAATGCAAATAATTGTACTTGAATGTNGGATAAAATGGAAAAAAAAAAAAAAAAAAGCAAATGTTAACAAGGATATAGAGGTACTGGAACTATCATACACTCTTGATGAAACTATAGAATGTTACAATCATTTCAGAAAATTCATTAGTTTCTTTAAAAGTTAAATATACACCTGTTATAACACAGCTGTTCTATGCCTAGATATTTAAACAAATGATGTTACAGTCTATGTCAATGCAAATAATTGTACTTGAATGTTCACAGAACTTTATTTGTAATAGCCTAATATGGAAAATGACCAAAAAGTCCATCAATATGGATGAACAAACTGTGGTATATCTATACAATAGAATATTATTAAACAATAAAAAGAATAAATGATTGATGCATACAATATACATAAATCCTAAAATAATTATTCTGAGTGAAATAACCCAGGTAAAAAATACATACCTATTGCATGACTTCATTTGCACAATATTCCAGAAAATTCAAACAAATATATTTTGACAGAAACAAACTAGTAACTTCAGGAGGCATGGATACTGAAGGGTTCTAGAGGGTTGCAAAAGATTACAAGTACACTTTGAAGGGGTGATTGATAGATTCCTGGGCTTCCCTGATGGCTCAGATGGTAAAGAACCTGCCTGCAATGCAGAAGACTCATGTTTGATCCCTGGGTCGGGAAGGTCCCCTGGAATAGGAAATGACAACCCACTCCTGTATTCATGCCTGGAGAATTCCACGGACAGAGGAGCCTGGTGGGCTATAGTCCACAAGTTGCAAAGGGTAGGATACAACTAAGCGATTAACACTTACACTTTTAGGTGTATTCATTTTCTTGATGATAATCATGATTTCACACATGAAAACATATCCCAAAATTTATTAAATTTTTACCTTAAATATAAGCAGTATTGTATGTCATTTATGCTTCAGTAAATCTGTGGACTGGAAGAAACACAAGCTGGAATCAAGATTGCTGGGAGAAATATCAATAACCTCAGATATGCAGATGAGACCACCCTTATGGCAAAAAGTGAAGAGGAACTAAAAAGCCTCTTGATGAAAGTGAAAGAGGAGAGTGAAAAAGTTGGCTTAAAGATCAGCATTCAGAAAACGAAGATCATGGCATCCAGTCCCATCACTTCATGGTAAATAGTTGGGGAAACAGTGGAAACAGTGTCAAACTTTATTTTTGGGGGCTCCAAAATCACTGCAGATGGTGACTGCAGCCATGAAATTAAAAAACACTTACTCCTTGAAAGAAAAGTTATGACCAACCTAGATAGCATATTCAAAAGTAGAGACATTATTTTGCCAACAAAGGTCCTTATAGTCAAGGCTATGGTTTTTCCAGTAGTCATGTATGGATGTGAGAGTTGGACTGTGAAGAAAGCTGAGTGCTGAAGAATTGATGCTTTTAAACTGTGGTGTTGGAGAAGACTCTTGAGAGTCCCTTGGACTACAAAGAGATCCAACCAGTCCATTCTGAAGGAGATCAACCCTGGGATTTCTTTGGAAGGACTGATGCTAAAGCTGAAACTCCAGTACTTTGGCCACCTCATGCGAAGAGTTGACTCACTGGAAAAGACTCTGATGCTGGGAGGGATTGGGGGCAGNAATAACAATCACGTAATAATAGCTACCATTTTTTGAGCATTTGGTCTATACCCTAGTTCTGTGCTAGGTCCTCTACAAGTTTCATCTCATTTGATCATCACAACAACCTTATGAGCTTTTTTTTTTTAAACCACATTTGCTAATCACCATGCCTGTCATCCTTCATAAGGGAAACTCCCTACCTACCACCTTCTTTGAATGAGGGTGTCTGCAGTGGCTCTGATTTACCTGATGTGATTATCCTCAAACACACACACACACACACATACACACACACACACTTCTGATTAGATCAGGGCTGAGCCTGGGCCCAAGAGCAACAAGTCCATTAGCCAGCCATCAGTTTTTAGGACATCATAACACAAAAGCCTTGTACAAATAGATTCTTGCTTTGAGACACTTCAAGTTGGGATGTATAAAACAACTCAGTTCTGAAGTTGAAAACTGAAAGGCCTGTGAGGTCATCATTGGTCTGAGTAAGCTGAGGGCATAAGTAAGGCATAGGTACAAAGAAGTACAAGCTGGAAAAACTGGTTCACAGAGGGAAGAGAAGCAGATTCAAGAAGCCAATCTCGAACTTCCTTGGGGGCCCAGTGGTTAAGGGTCCGTGCTTCCACTGCAGGGGGAATAGGTTTGATACTTGGTCAGGGAAGTTCCACATGCTGCATGGTGCAAACAAAAAATAATAATAATAAATTTTTTTAAGAAGAAGCCAACTCTTGGGCAACAGCTTAGCCAAGTGAATGATGGGCACTAAGGAAAAGATCCCTACATTCCTGCGCTGGCATGCAGTTCTTATCTCTGAAGCCCAGTCATAGGGTGGTGCTTCCTCTCAGTTTTGCATGAGATACCTGCCTTGCCTGTCAGGCATCATCAGAGGCTCATTACTAGAATGCAGATGGAGCCATCTCTGCTCCCTGAAACACAAGAAACTCAGCATTATGAAGAAACAGGGACTCAGAAAATTGAAATAAATGTTCCAAATTGCCACAGCACCTTAGCGGAACAGAAATTCAAACTCAAATGAGTATAAAGCCTTCATCTTTAAGTGTAGTACCATTAATAATACAGCAGTGGGAATTATCCACTCAAAAATATTTGCTCAGATCCTTACCTTCTTTACCTTGAAAATAAATGTCAGGGGCACACTGCTTTCAAATTAGTAAGCCAAGTGACTTGACATTATTGGCCTGTTGTTAAACATCAGAGCTTAAGAATATTTCACGTTAGAGGATGATTACTTTTGAGTGGACCACATGAAAGCAATGTTTTGACCTAGGCAGCAATTTGAGCAGGGAAGGCAATGGCACCCCACCCCAGTACTCTTGCCTGGAAAATCCAATGGACGGAGTAGCCTGGTGGGCTGCAGTCCATGGGGTCGCTAAGAGTCAGACAGACTGAGCGACTTCACTTTCACTTTTCTCTTTCATGCATTGGAGAAGGAAATGGCAACCCACTCCAGTATTCTTGCCTGGAGAATCCCAGGGATGGGGGAGCCTGGTGGGCTGCCGTCTATGGGGTCACACAGAGTCGGACACGACTGAAGTGACTTAGCAGCAGCAGCAGCAGCAGCAGCAGCAATTTGAGAGTGAAGGTAGGATAGGGGTAGGGACAAGTCAAGAGATGGGTGTATACTTTCCCTTTCAAGAACTGATCAGAGCCTTACAGGTCAAAGACCTGATTTTCACTTCAACCAGGGAATGTCCATGGTGAACTGGATCATGCAAAAGAAACTTCTAGCAATCATTGAGACATAGACTTCTGCTGATCCAGGTTTTGGTCATGGAGGAATAGTGCTGGGCACCCAATCAACCTTAATTGTGGCCTTCTATATGGAATATCCTCTTCCTTGAAAAACGGTTTCCAAGTGAAATGTGCAGGGAGTGAGTCCACATTAAATTTACTGAAAGCCTATTAAGGATGAGGCCTGTGCCTGAGGAAAGGGTGAAAAAGGTTCAGGGTCCTAGGTCCACAAAGCCTGGAGCAAGTCCCCTTTGCTGTGACGTAGCAGGAAATCTCTGACATTGCAGTTCTCTGGTAAACCACCAATACTTTCTCTCCCAGACCCATCTCACGTGTGTGCACTGTCTCAACGGCCTCTCCAGATGGTCCCAGGTTCTATGCTGAGGGTGGCGGAGATCTTCCTCTTTGGTGTCTCTTCTCAGCATGCCCTTGTCCTGAGCAAAGGAATTGAAGACAATTCCTTTTCTTACTTTTGCCAAACCATCTTTTACCTAATTCCTGGTGTTTGCCCTGTCAAGAAGGGGTGTGGCCAGAACCCAGAGACCAGACAGACCCATGGAGGCAAGAGAGATTAGGAAAGTCCCATGGGATGCCACAAGCCCCAGCACCATGTCCTGTGAGTCTCGGCCAACAATCACAGAGTCCAATGACAAAGATCAAAACAGAGGCTTGAGGGCAGGCTGTAGATTCCACAGATCGTCCCCCGGGTCTCACTTCACTCTTCCTTCCTTCTCCATATATCCACCATTACTCACAGAAGTTTTTTCTTTTTAAAATTCACTTTTAAACTTAAAGAAGTAAAACTGCATAACAGTAAATGAAAGATGAAGGTCACTTGTCAAAAATAAAAGAGAAAGCCTTAAAAACAGATTTAGGAACTTCCCTGGTGGTCCAGGGAAAGACTGAGGGCAGGAGGAGCAGGGAGCAACAGAGGATGAGATGGTTGGCTGGCATCACTGACTCACTGGACAGGAGTCTGAGCAAACTCCGGGAGATAGTGAAGGACAGGGAAGCCTGCTGTGCTGCAGTCCATGGCATCGCAGAGTCCGATGCAACTCTGAACAACAGTAACAACTGGTGGTCCAGGGGTTAAGAATCCTTATTCCAATGCAGGTTCAATCTCTGGTCAGGTAACTAAGATTCTACATGCCACAGGGCAGCTAAGCAACTGCGGAGCCGGTGCTCTGGAGCCAGCAAGCCACAAGAGAAGCTGTGTGGTGCAATGAAGACCCAGTACAGCCAAAAGAAGAAAAAAAAGATCGTCACGGCAAAAATCTGTCTGCTTTTTACCTAAAATTGGAGCTCACAGCCATTCGGGGGTGCCTGCCTCACCTTGGCCTGCCTTGGGCTGTCCAGGCCTGATCCAGAGTCAGCCCTGCATGTGAGGCCTGTTTCCACCACGTGTGTTTGAGAGACTGGAGAGAGGGCACTGCAGCTAGCTGGATCTGTTTCCTTCCCCACTGACCAGGGGAAACAATAGTACCTCCTTCAGAGGGTTGTTGCAAAGATCAAAGGTAATAATGCAATAGAACTCTTAGCACAAGGCCTGGCACATATTATACATGCCATAAATTCTGTCTATTTTTTCCCCTATATGTCACTTGTGATTGTCAGACCATTTATCCCAGTGTTTGTTTGGAAAACATGGTTTTTATCAGTAAGACCAAAGTTCAAGTTGAAAGAGAAGGCATCTATGTTATAAAACAGTGAGAAAAAATATAATTACAATGCTATTATTGCTTGGAATGAGAAACAGTAAACCAGAATCATGGTTCATATGGTGCAATCGGCCAAGATTAAATGCATCTTTATGAAGGGCATCAGGGCTGTCTCCGACGGAAGGTGCTGGCCACAGCTCCCCTGGCTCAACCCCCTCACCCAAACAGCCCTTTAGCGGAACTTAACTCTGGATTCTTGGCAGCAAAGACTGGAAACGAATCAGGTCAGCCTGATTCCAGAGTCCTGAGTCCTCAGCCCCACTTGGCACTGCTTCAGCCACAGGCCTGGGTTCACAGTCATGCCTGGTCCAAGGTAGAGGCCTGGCTCCCGGCACTCAGAGTGCCTCTCAGCCCAGGGCCTCCAGCACAGCAGCTTCCAGACATTCTGCCACAGAATTTTCCCAAATGAAACTTGCCCCTTCCTGTACAGCTTGGCTCTCACTGCCTTGACCTCCTCTCACTTTCAACCACTTCCTCTCTTTCTCAACACGAGCTTCCTTCCACATGCCCTGCGTTTCTTCACAGTGTCTCTTCACCCACCTTCCAGGACACGAATCCACCTTTTCCCTCTCTCCTCCCGCTTTCTCTGTTTCATCCTACCTTCTCCTCGCCTCCGTATATTCTTTACTTCACAAAGGTTTCTGGAGCATTTACTAAGGGCTAGGTATCCTGTTAGAGATTGTTGTTGTAGTGAAATCGTTATGTGATGTTTTCTCTAAAAGGAAAGACCAGCACTAACAAGTAATTTCTTGAATAATTATTTTATTACACTCATAATAATGCTGGGAATAAGGAAGTCAAGTGGGCTAGATCCTTCAGAACTCACTGGACACTGTTCATATCCACCTGGTATACAACTAATGTGCCAGACTGGGACTGCCCTGTGGAGCAAGGATTATGTCTGTTTCTCACTGTGTCTCCAGGGTCTAGTACAGGGCCTGGCACAAACACAGTAAACACCCAACAATTACTTATGGAATCAATGAATAACGTGCTTTTAAGGTCTTAGCACTCATTTAGACATGGGAATCATGAGGGAAAGTCTCCATTCTCAATATCCCCTACCCTATCAACAATCAGGTAATTGATAGCATCTAATTAGATGCTAACTGGAAGAGGCATGGAAACCCACTCCAGTGTTCTTGCCTGGAGAATCCCATGGACAGAGGAGGCTGGCAGGCTACAGTCCCTAAGGCTGCAGAGAGTTGGACACAACTGAAGCAATTTAGCACACATGCACGCAATTAGATGCTAAAGGAATAAGATGTCAAGGACCAGATGAAGGTCAAGCATTCTCCTAGATTCTCAGTCCTTAGCTCTCTCACTGAGAAAAATGGACCCAGAATGTCCCTTCTAGGAATCCCTAGCTTTGGGGATAAAAAAGGACAATCCTGCCTGGCTTCACAATTTCTTTGGTGTGGAGGCATGCTGACTACTCTTCGCCATGCTCAGATAAGTGTCTTTCAAATCACACCCACTATGGGATTTGTTGTTCTAACTGCTTCAATTATGTAGGAAATATTAGGTTACTGAAAATCATGCTAATATGAACAGCTATGAAAAGAAATTAATCCAAAATGAGGGGTGGGGTATAAATTCCAGCGGTAAGTGAAAGGAGAAAATATCCAGAACATGTTTACTCCATCACATTTTCACTTTGAACTGGAAAATAATAACCAAAAAAAGAAAAGAAAACTCCAATGATGGCAAAGTCACCATTCAGAGGGTGGTGAGGGGCAGCATGCCACTATCACCCCCAGACCCTCAGGAAGATGGATGGAGGTCACGATGGGTGAAAAGGGAGGAGATGGGCCACCATCCAAGAGATAACTGGCCTTGGAATTGACTCAAACTTGATCTGGCTCTGACAAGAATCTGTCCAACTTGGCAGTGATATGAGAGTAAATTCCATGGATTTGAAGAGCACAGTTAATGCCAAAAAACTTGATTGCATTTTTGGACAGAATTATTCTCATTGTTACCAGACTGGACCAAAGGAAAAAATGCAAGATAAGTAGAGTCTCTAACTGCCTGGCACTGAACACAATTGGTCCCTTTCTCCCTGACACCCAGGGGAAGCAGGCTGATGTAAGGGCTGCTGAGGTCACCTTCAACGCACTGTGTGTGCCCAGCAGGCATATCAGAGCTAAAGAGAGATGGCTGCTCAGCCCATTTTAGGACAAGCAATGGCTCAGCATGCTCGATTCATAAACACAGAATTTTATAGTTGTAAAGGATGTTAGAAACTGCCCAGTCCAAAAGTCCTGAACTAGTTCAACCCCATTGTTTCCAGGGTGAGGCTGAGGTCAAGACAGGGGAAATGAGTTACTCAGAGAGCGTTGCTAAATTGTTAGCAGAGCAAAGACCTGCTCAAAGTTGCCTTCTTCTACTTCCATTTCCTCACACGGTTAAAGGTCAGTAAGTGTTAGCCATCATCATCCCCATTAATATTATATGTACTTTGCACACCTTATGGCAATTAGATAGCTTTGTGATGCAGAAAGCAGGCAATTTACAAAGGGCCACACAGTGAACAGGTAGAGCAGCCCTGAACGCCAGTGTTCTGATTCCACCTCCATGCTCTCTTTGGTCCTCACCTGTCTCCACACACATTGTGTCCTGTGATCACTATCCTGTGAAGCTCTGCGCCTAGAAAGACCGTGTGCTTGTTGGTTCTAGAGAAGAGCTCTGCTTTGTCTGCACAGTGGCTGGGCGGTTGGGATGTTCCCCATGCGGACACAATGGGCCACCTGTTCAGTGCAGCTCTTTTCTTTCTCTCTGTTGAGTGTGCAGCTGGGGACTATACTGGGAAGCAGAACAGTTCAGACAGGATGCTGGAGAGGCGGATGGGCAGCAGATCTCAGAAGGCCCCTGCCCAGGTTAGGGCACTTGGATTTTAGTCTACCTTTGGAAATGCTGGTGAGATTTGAACAACCGAATGCTATGGCAAGATTTGTGTTTGAGGTATTTCACTTTGGAGGTCAGGTGAGGGATGGTTTTGAGAGAGTTGGAGGAGAGGTAGGGAAGACTAAAAGGAGGCAGCAGCTTAGGTGAGATGATGGGGCCTTAAACAATGGTTGCAGGGAAGCAATGAAGAGGCAGATGGAGGGCATAAAGGGAAAGTCAGGTTAGGTCTCCAGTTCGCAGCCTTGATGGCTGAGGCAAATGAGTGGAAAAGACGAGTGGGGCTGGGAGAAAGACTGAAGTGAAAGTCGCTCAGTTGTGTCTGACTCTTTTTGACCCCATGGACTATATGTAGCTCACCGGGTTCCTCTGTCCATGGGATTCTCCAGGCAAGAATGTTGGAGTGAGTAGCCATTTCCTTCTCCAGGAGACCTTCCTAACTCAGGGATCAAACCCAGGTCTCCTGCATTGCAGGCAGATTCTTTACCATCTGAGCCACAGGGGAAGGGCTATGAGTTAGGATTTAGACAGTTTGAGATAAAGATTCCCAAAGGATATGTGAACCTGGATTCCTCCAAAGCAAGGCCCAGGCACAGATTAATGTGCTGGCTGTTTATCTGGGAAGTTTATCTCAGGGAACAGGAGTGAGAGGGTAGGGAGGATAATATACGGCAGGATGGAAAGTCAATCAAGGATACGTATCATGTCAGCTTCTCCATGGAACACTAGCACTGGATCTTTGTGGGGCCTCCTGAGGAACTTACACTGCATCTCAGGATTGTCCACTGAAGAGATAAAAGGGAGAAGTGTTATCTGCTGGTTCTTGTACCTCATTGGTCCAGGGCTTCTTCATGCAGTTGTATGCTTGTCCCGTGTCCCCACGTTTGGCTTGCACTTGCATAAATATCAGGCACTTCCAAAGGTGCCTGGGATGAATGACTAGGTGTCCAGGAGCAACAGAGGAACCCCAAGGCAGGAAGCAAGGTGAAAGCTACTTGCTCAGGTAAGCTACTATGTGAACGGAGTCAAAGCCAGGGGAGGATGCCTGTCAGAGCTGCTTCAAGACTCTGAGGCGAGGCCAAAGGGCTGCGAGACGGTGCAAAGAGGCATCCCGTCCAGGAGACATCTAGATTGTCCAGTGGGTGGCTACGTGAATCACCCAAAGCTCTGGAGAGAGGCTGGGGCTGGAGATCAAGATTTGGGAATCATCACGGTATAGGAGGTAGCTGAAACCAGGGAGAAAGTGTTTTGAGTGCCAAGAGCACTGAGCTGAGGACAGCAGCCTGGGGAACACGTCAGGAGGAGGCAGAGGCAGAGGAGCCCATGGAAGAGAAAGAATGGTTAGAGAGATGGAAGGAAATGGGCAGGCAGACTGTGGTTCCAAGGGAGCCAAAGGGGCAGAGAGGGGATTGGTTTGAAGGTCTCTAAGTCATCACAGCCCCTTAGAAATTCCACCGTGTCTGGGATTCAGGAGGTAGTGGGCATCATCAGAAAGAAGTTCAATAGAACTGTGGCATCAGAGTCCAGAAATCAATGGGCTGAGGTATGAATAGGAGGTAAGAAACTAGAAGGAATAATACCACCTGCAGAATCACAGGGATTGCCCTCAAATAGGATGAGGATAACAGAGAGGTGAGAACAGATTTTAGGTCAGAGAGTGAGGGGCTGCAGGAGACCAGACAAAAAATTCCTTGATGAACAAGATAATGTACTGAGAATGGGGAAACACATGAGCTAGAATTGGCCATTGCCTCTTTCCACTGTGATCTTCGCACCTGAGGATCACAGGAAGTTTGCGCTAGCATTTAGTTAGTATAATATTTACGGGACCTCATGCAAGTAAGTGAGGATGATGCAAGAATGACTGTGATCCAATTTCTCCTTGTCAGGAGCTCTCACGCTTAGAGCCTGGGAAGTAACTATGCTCCAGAGGAAGTTAGAAACCAAGCTGGGTCAGCAGTGCTGATCTGGAGTCCAGAGATACTTTCGTTCATTCAACAAATTTGCTATGGGGCCATAATCAGCCAGGATTTAGCCAGGTACCAAGAATACATCAGAGGAAAAAACAGACCAAAATCTTGCTCTTATGGACTTTATATTTTAACAAGATGTACTAGCCAGGAGAGTGTGCAAAGCATCAGTGGCTTAACTAAACAATGCTTCATTTATTTCTCTTTCACACAAAGTCCACCGTGATCTTCTAGGGCAACTGTCCTTCAGGCAGTGACTCAGGGGCCCAGAGGCTTCTGCTATGGCAGTGGAGGAGGAGAGGTGAGAACTTGCCCTGGGCTGGACAGCACTGCAGGAAATCCCCACCCCACTTTGCCTCAGGGACTCTCATCACATGACCTCACCTAATGACACAGAGGCAAGAAATCTGGGGGAGCAAATGGAATATCTGGTGAGCAATACTGTTTCTGCTCCTTGTAGGGAGACAGTCTATGAGCATAATAAACAAGTTATATACTATACAAGTAGGTGGCATGTGTGATGTGAGAAAGGAGAGCAGGGTAAGATGGATAGGCAGTGATGGGGTCGGGGGAAGCATTTTTAAACAAGATATTCACAGTAGGTTTCACTGAGAAGGTGGCAATTGAGCAAAGCCTTAAAGGAGGTGATGGAGCCATTTGACCACCTAAGAAGCATGGTCTCAGCAGAGGTACCAGTCTGTACGATGGCCGTGAGGTGGGAAAGTGTCTTGAGGAGGAGAGACTAGTACTATGAAGTGAAGTCTGAGAAGTAGTGGGGGGAGAGGAGCAGCCTGCACATTGTGTAGGGCCTTAGAGGCCATCTGTCAAACGTTGAGGGGAAAGAAAGCCACTGGAGGATTGGAGCAAAGAGTATGAAGCTTGCACGGAACTCCTCTGGTTGTTCCGTGGAGGATAGACTGTCAGGCAGCGAAGCTTCAGGGAGCCCAGAAGGCAGGTTCAGGGAACCAAGCAGGAGACAATGGAGTCTGGGACCAAAAGGGTAGGTAGCACTGGTGAGAAGCAGTTCAATTCTAGGCGTTTTGGAAAGTCTGTGTTGTGGGGTGGAGTTTCTGGAACATTATGCTTCATGGGCTCTGATTGTGACGGTCACGACAGCCCAGAGATCCTGAGATGAGAGTGATTCCTGGGGCGGGGATGAGTGGGGAGACCAGTAGGTAGAAGAGTGAAGGTGGAGGGAGGGGACAGGTAGAGAGTCCAACCCTCTCTGCCCCGCCCCCCCCCGCCCCCCCCTGCGCTGAGGGGCTGAGAAGCTGAGAACTNAAGAGTCCCTTGGACTGCAAAGAGATCAAACCAGTCAATCCTAAAGGAAAAATCAGTCCTGAACATTCATTGGAAAGAGTAATGCTGAAACTGAAGCTCCAATACTTTGGCCACCTGATGCAAAGAGCTGACATTAGAAAAGACCCTGATGCTGGGAAAGATTGAAGGCAGGAGCAGAAGGGAATGACAGAGGATGAGACTGTTAGATGGCATAAGCAACTCGATGGACATGAGTTTGGGCAAGCTCGGTGAGTTAATGATGGACAGGGAAGCCTGGCATGCTGCAGTGCGTGGGGTCACAAAGAGTCAGACATGACTGAGCCACTTGATTTAACTGAACTGATGTGATTTTTCAACAGTTATTTAATCTGTGCCCCTCTGTTTCCTTAACTGTAAATTTGGATAATTATATGTAGCTTGTTGTGTGCTTTGATGTTTATTAAATGAGCTAATGTCCATAAACCTCTTAGGGTTCCTGGGATGCAATATAAGAATTAGTTATCAACTATACTTATTTTGTAGGGAAATAACAATAAATTCCTCACAGCTAATAGATAACATATTTTCCTGATTTAATGGAAGTCTATTCCTTCCTCTATTTCCATGGAACAAAGCATAGCTACATGCTTGTAATTTAAGAATTTATTCAGAATATATTTTATTTAGGCTTTATTTCAAGAAAATTGAATATTAAAGACATACTTTTGTAGGTTTTCTAAAGACATTTTCCATATTTTGTCATTTATTTTCTTCTAGATCGTATGCCAATATGGTATGCTTGAGCTCAATAGAAAGCCTCTCTGTATCCCTATATCATGGATCCAGCAGTTTTTCCATTGCTAGTTATTATTCAGCAATTTTACTGTTTTTAAGAATTTTTCATTCTGAAATTCCACTTGTATCTGAAGTACCATAAACTATAAAGTTTGTAAACATAAATTACTATGGCCAGCACATCTTACAAAAATAGAAAATGGCTTAAAGAGCTAGAGACATGTTTCAGCCCAACCCCAGATTGCTGGCAATAACAAGGATTCTTCTGTGCTATCCACAAGGTTTATTAACAGTATCACTGGGCTGAGATGCCATATCTGAGAGACCAACTAAGTATGCTTGTTGTTTTTTTTTTTTTTAGTCGAACTGAAAGCAGCTGCTGCATTTCTGTTTGAATTGCTCCCTGAGCTCTCCTGCAAATATATAAAAGGATGTTATAAATAAGTTAGGAGGTGATGATTCTCATTTGTCAGTGAAGGCAGCCTAAGTGAAAGCTGCAGCAGGAAAGCACAGAGGCAAAATATTAGGAAATCCTTCATAATTGTAGACTGAGTTAATCATTCAGAGGATATTCTCAGGGAACCTGAGGAAATACTTGAGGCTAAGACTAATATATTTTTGTTGGGAGAGATAGAAAGAAGGAGATACATCTTTTCTGAGATGAGGTGCAGGATGCTATAACTTGAATCTCTGATATTACTAAATCAATGAAAACAAACTGAATGATGCTTCAGCCCTAAAAGTATGTACATCTGTGAGGGTGCTCATGTGTGCCTATGTGCTGATGTGGGGTTGTACATTATATACAAAGAGTGGAGAATTTGCATAGCTTGCAAAGCTTTTACTATCCAGCCCTTACCCACATGTTCTACCAGAACATGGCTCCAACTCACCCTCATAAGTCCTTCAGTTTCAGCAGAAACTGCTACATCTCTGTTTCCTAAACATGAACTTTTGACATCCATCTAGTTCTGCATGTGAACGCCTAGTCTTCCCGATTGTATCTCCATTCTTTGCTTAATTATCTGTTCCAGTGTCGTATTATCTGTGATATCTTCTCTGGTCTCTCTAGGTGACATGGGAACTCCCGCCTCTCTATTCGCACAATATTTTATATGTGCTTCTATTGTGGCCAGCTCTTCACCAGAATCGCTGGGGTTGGCTCTTTCCAGAAGGGAGCTTTTGAAGACATGGGTCACATTTTCTTTTTCTTTTTCTCATTGGTGCTAACCCAGTGTTTGGCATTGTAGTTAGTGTTCTTTATAGGCTTGTGGAATGAATGACTAAATGGACAAATGAACGACCATGGGACCTCAAGAGGCAGAAAACAAGTGTAACACTCCAGGAGACTTAAATGAGCTGGTGCTGGCACTGGCGACAGCCGTCCATTTACTGTGCTGATCTCTAGCAGCTACTCCTGACCTTGCTTCCAGAGCTTCTCATGTCTCTCAGCCAATGCTGAATTACTGGGGAGCCTGGCCTTATAATCATTTAAATATGTTTTTCAAAAAATACTTGATATTAGAAAGAATCAGCGGCAGGAACTCAGCTAAAATAAGATGATTTACATGGTCAAAGAGACACTAAAATCAAGTCGATGAAATCAGGAAATGAAAAATTCAAGGTTGTAATACCTCTAATGGAAAAGAATCTGAAAAAGTATGCATGTATAACTGAATCGCTTTGCTATGCACCTGAAACTAACCTAACATTGTACATCAACTATATTTCAATAAAAAATGTTATATAAATTCAAAGGAAAATATATTTAAAAAGAGACTATTCAATGAAGACAAATATTTTAATTTTTTTTTAAATCTTTAGGTAAAATGTACAAAATGAGTTGTGTACATACGTACTCAGTCACTTCAATTGTGTCCAATTATTTGTGACCCTGTAGACTGTAGGCTTCCAGGCTCCTCTGTCCATGGGATTCCCCAGGCAAGAATACTGGAGTAGGTTGCCATGCCCTCCTCCAGGGGATCTTCCCAACCCAGGGATCAAACCCATGTCTCCTGCATTGCAGATGGTTTCTTTACCCACTGAACTACCTAGGAAGCCCATAATATAAGTTACCAAATTCAATTATCTTTAAGGAAAATTAGAATAATTTTAAAATTATTAGAATAATCTTTGATGAAATGTACAATATATAGAATTGTCCAGGTTTTTTTTTTTTAACTTTCTTTTATACTATAATATTCCAGAAAATAGCCCAAGTTATTTTGCAAAAATTTCTATGGAAATATATGAGCATCATGGACTCATTCTCACATGGTATGTGTGATCACATGTTCCCACTATCTATCCCTGTATAACAAACTATCCCCAGATTCTGTACTTTAGTGACTTACAAAACCAGTCAGTTTATCATCATCTCTAATACAGCTTGGCTCCGCTCAGGCGGGCTCTTCTTACTTGGATCTTTCATGTGGTTGCCATCAGAAGGTGGCTCAGGTTGCAGTCCGAGCTCTTCAGTTGACATCCCCCAAAAGCTGCTTCTCCTGCATCTCTTTCTGTCTCTTTATTGTATCTCCATGTGGTTTCTCCAGCATAACAGACTCAGGTGATATTCTTACTTGGTGGCTTGGAGCTCCGAAGTTGTGTATCCCCAAAAAGGTGGAGGCCCATTTCTTTTGTGGCTTCAGAAGCCATGCAAAGTCACTTCCACTACATCTACTGATCAGGACCATCACAAAAACTCTCAGGTTCAAGGGAAGGTGGCAGACTCTTCTGTTGATGGGCAGACATTTTGGAATCATCATACCCTTTTCAAGTACAGGTCAAAACACACAGACACACACACAAACAGACATCCACACAATTCCTTTCAAGCTTTCCATTACTGAGTGCCATGAATTTTCAGTATGATTCAAACACGCTTTTAGAACTGCTCTTGTCTTGCTAATATGCATGACCTCCATAGGTGTTTAAATGGAACTTTATCAAGTGAAAATGGCAATAAATTAGAATGAGATAATAACTTCTTTACTACCTATTTTTAGAGAGATCAATTCCTAGAGAGATTTTATAAAGTGCAAATGATTGCAGTGGGATTGAGACACTCTCTTTGACACTCTATCACAGGCAGAGGTTGCTTGGGAAACAGAAATTGCCAACTGTTTTGCATCCAGGGGCTTGTTTGACGGGATAACTGATTTCTCCTGGTCCCTGTTCTCTCTTTACTTGCTGCAATATCTCTGGCCAGATTCCCACATGTAGATTTTAGATTCATGCCTTATTTTCAGCTCTCTTCAGGAAAATAAAAAAATGACTGAAGTTGCTATCACTCCACTGCAAATCAAAATAAAGCCATGAAAGTCGAAGCAGTCACTCAGATTACTTTACTGAAAATCATTTTAGAAAGAAATTACTGTTCGTTGAGACCATCACAGACACCCTACAGCAGTGTCATCAATCCCCGCCCCCCAGCCCCTAAGAATTCCCTTTTTTTATGAAGTTTACCACACATATATCTGTTTAAATTGTATTTATATCTGTGCATTATACATAAAAATAATAAGATTTTTTTTCACCCTCCCACCCAGAACTAATTTGGGGCAAGGCCATCTCTGGTGATATGCATGCCCTATAGGTTTATATTTAATCTAATTAAATTAATTAAAACAGCAAATTAGAGACACCACTGCTGTCTGAAATGTGTGCATTTACATATTAGCATCTTCAAATTATTTGTATCCAATTCATTTATATAACTGAGTTCCTGTATCTAAATATTGTACATAAGTTCTAACTCTACTGCCAGCCAAAGAGAACCAGAGGAAGATGTCAGGTTACATAGTTTAGACACTGAAGTTTATTAGTGAAGGTCAGAATCAATGTTCAGAAAGAGTACTTTGAGAGATGTGAGAAAAAGAAATCATTTTTGGGCCATAGGATACAAAAACTCCTATCAGCTCCCTTCTTAATCTGAATAGTCATCTTTGTTTTTTTTTTTTGTTTTTTGTTTTTTTTTTAAGAATTAACTGTTTATTCTCGGAGGTCTAGTAGGCTTCACAACTTTGTATATACTTTGAACGTTGCCATGATTCAGATCCAATCATGTTGTTGTTACATGGAGGTGCGTTCCAGGTTAAATGGTCAAATCATTTTCAAGTCAGAATGTTATGGGATGTATCATTAGCAGTAAAGTGAAGTTGCTCAGTCGTGTCCGACTCTTTGCGACCCCATGGACTGTAGCCTACCAGGCTCCTCTGTTCATGGGATTTTCCAAGCAGTAATACTGGAGTGGATTGCCATTTCCTTCTCTAGCGGATCTTCCTGACCCAGGGATCGAACCCAGGTCTCCCACATTGTAGACAGACGCTTTACCGTCTGAGCCACCGGGGAATTGAAGGTGAGTTTAATGTAGGCTTTCCTTTTCATGTAAAGAGCAGGGGTTTTGGCTTGTGACCATCAAACTATATGTGTAGTATTTGCTATCTCATTACTAGGGTTTTCAGATGTGTGATATTATAGATTCTCAATGTATAAATACAAGCCCATTCAATCTTAGGTTGTGTTGACCATTTTTGGAGGGCTCTATTTAAAATCACAAAATCTGAGTAACCATTGACTCAAGAAAGGCTTATGCTTAGATTAAAATGAAGGTGAGATAAACTGGCTAGGTTTCCAGCTTCACCACTGGGAGAGCCACTGGTCCTCTTAGTGGAAACACTGAATTCTCTCCCTGGATTGGACTTATAATCACTCCCTCTGTGAGGTCTCGCCTGACCCTTCCTCCCTCATCCCACGATTGCCCACTCTGTCCTGGGTCTCAAATGTGCCAGTGTGCCCTTTGCATGAAGCTACTGAAGGTACCATCTTCCTTCTAGGTCTGCCTTCCTGGCTCCCCACTACATACTAATCAAATGAAGCCTCTAAATAGTCAGACACCACAGTTGTTCTTATATCCCCATTTGGCAGCCGAATGCTGCACTAGGAAAATCGTTTTGAAGAAAGGTGGGCACACTGGCAGGTTGTTCTAAATGAGTTTAACAGATTTTCTTTGCAGCAAACCTGGTAAGGTCTCAACGTCAGCTCCTGACACTCTGACCATTCTCACTCCAAAGACACCAGCATTAAACTAGACAGGGCCAATTTTCCCTGCTCATTAGAACAAAGGCATAATTATAATTCATAACTCCACTCTCCTTGTATTTGTCATGCAGAAAACTCTGGAAGGAAAAAAAAAGTAGCTGATGGGGTGTCTGTCAAGGAGGAGAGAATTTGTATTTAGTTGAGTTGCGATTGTATTTTTATGGTCGTACTAATGCCTTTGGAGGGACAGTCCTCTTCAGCGACAGGTTAGAAAGTTGTCTCATTTTCTCTTACCAGCCCCTATGACTTCATATAGAATTCCAGAAATCTGATAAACTGTCATGTGGAAAAATGATAAAGTGATTTATGCTCAATTTTGCTGGAAGGGAAAAATGCAAGGGCTGTCAGTCTGGGTCTTGAGAACAAATGAGTTACAGTTCATGAGGCAGCTCAATAAGGCTATCATTTCCCATCAGCTCCCATCACTGACAGCCCAGATTTAGTAGCTGAAGAATAGAAAGGGGGCTGAGGTATGGTGCCAGGTGAATCAGCACTGTTATGCTATCAGCCAGGTTCTTACAGACATGAGGCTACCATGAATATTTGATGGCAGTGTCTTCCCAGAATTGCTCATGAAACACAGCATTACTTTCCTTCCATTTGCTGGGAGCCTGTCCACTCTATCCATGTGCATCTTTTTGAAAAATGACCACTTGTAAACCACAGAGGCATTTGGGATTGTTTGTTTTTGCTGTTCCAGCTGGTGGCGTGTTCCTCTTGGCAGTCTGTGCAGGCAGTACACTAATTCATTGTCCTCCAGCCTCATAGGATGAGGTGAAAAATCCCCCATCTACTGAGATGCAATATACATTACATCTGTCATTATCCATCTGACACAGTGGCAGTGAGCGGACAGCCTTCAAGCCCCCTCTGTGCTCAAAGAAAACAGACTTTGATCTATGGCATTTGCTGTGTTCTCCAGGAAAACAAAAGGTGGAGAAGTGTAGATGGATTTAGATTAGGCCTAAAAATAGTTGCTGTCGATTTTCTTTGAAGTTGAAATATATAATTCTGTAAATTCTAAACTATCATAGGCCTCTTTTCCTGAGACATTTGGTTTCTGTGGGAGGGGGAGGCCTACCTCAGCATCTCGTAAGGGCTAGGTTTCTTTTAAAGTACATTAAACTTTGGTCTCTTGAGCTAGGAAAAATGTATTTCTAAAATCCCTAGGGGAAATTTTAGTGTTTATTTTGATTTCAAAATCATCTCTGGATGATTTCAAATAAACCTTATCTATTTCATCATTTCCCCAACTGTAATCTATAATATACTAACTCAAAAAGATCATGATATATATTTTGTGAACATTTGGGAAATTAGGGGCATACAGCAAGGGGGAAATTTTTGAGCTGCTGACTATTTTGTTAGCCTTTCTCCTGGTGCTACACATGCAGATCATATCATTGCATCATGAAATTTTAACTTCTTTTAAGAAATTAAGTATTCAGTCTACCGAAATATCAAACAAAAATATGTTCCTTTATATGATTATGATGTCAGCTGCTGACCACCAGTCATTTCTACTGCTAATGCTTTAACCTCTTAGGATAAGTTTTGAGGCACTTGCTTGGGGCAACATAAGTGTGTGAGATGCCATATAGAGTTGGGTATGCAAAGAGTGGGCAAAAAATAAAAAGCTAAGGAAATAAGAATTTTGAGTTTTCATTTGTGTGTTCATTTTTTCAACAATATTTATTCAGCAGATCTTATATACAGAGAATCTCTTTGCTATTCTGAATCTCTGAATAGAGTTTTGAATTTTGTAGCTGGTAAATTAATCAGGAGAGACAAAAACAAAAACAAATTATCAGAAAAAGTTTCAGAAAGTCACAAACACTTGAAGACAACTAATCAGAGTGACTACTTACTGAGTTTGCATTTTGAGTCGAGGATGTTTTCTGAGGCAGTGGCTTTTAAACTGAAATCTAAAGGACTGGAAGGAATACGGCATCTGAAAGTCTCCAGAACATTCCCAGAGGAGGAACTAGCTAGTACAGTAGCCTTAGGATAGGAACTGATTAGTATGTTTGAGAAATCAAAAGAAAGCCCCAGGTCAGACCACAGATGTCTTGGTAAGCCATTGAGTTGCTCTAGAGCAGAAGGCCTCCAGTCCTGTTTCTGGCCCCTGAGAGTCAGATACATTTAATAAGCTTCTCTTAAAAAGGAAAAGGAACGTTTTGTTGATGGCTACTCTAAACAACCATGATAGCCAATGTTAAAGCAGTGCATGTTATGTGTCAGATATGGTTCTACATCCTCTATATATACATTGAATATTTTAATCCTCATAACAGTTCTATGAGGTCAGATATTTTTATTAACCTTCTTACTGTATGAGAGGAAACAGAATCACAGAGATTTTAGATGTACTTTCCACAGTCTCACAGTAAGGAAATGGCTGAGTTGAAATTTGACCCCCAGTGGTTTAGCTCCAGCACTTGTGTCCTTATTAGAAGACTTGTCAGATTTACAGGAAGCCTTTCCTAGATGTTTTTCCTGAAGTGCACGTGAATGTACAGTTTTCACCACTGAGATCAAACAGTAACAAAGTGTTATTTTTTTCTCAAATGCTTCTTTCATAGGTTTAATGAATCTTTTATATTAAAAAGTTTCAAAGCGTAACATTCTTTAGTCCAGAGAGACCAGTTGGAAATCTGATCTTCAGAAATACAAATTATAAAATAAAAAACCCTCGACTATGAGCATTTTCTTCATAATTCTTGAATTTAAAATCCCCAATGTAAAGTTCTCAAGGAAGAAATATTGGATTTTTTTCACTTTTTAAACTTAAACACATGGCAGAAACTAACAGAACATTATAAAGCACTTATATTCTAATAAAAATTAGATATTGATATAAAATGTTTTAAAAATCTTCTGAACTTAATCTAGTCAGAATATTGAGTCAAATGATAGACATTAAACTGGCGAAAAAATGTTAATCCATATATTTTTACCTTTCTGCTTTACCAACAACTAAAATATTTTGTGCCTTAAGTATTTTTATTGGATACATTGATAGAAATGATAGACTGAGCCTTGTTGGATTTATACTTTATATACCTTCATTTGATGACAAAATATCATTAAAACTAGCCAAAAACAGGCCTCCACTTTATTCCCATAAGATTGTGTCAGATGCTTATCCTAGCCCCTCCTTAGAAGAAACTCAAATAAGAAACACCAGAAGCAAAGACTTTCCCAGTTAAAGCCATTCTTCCAAATCCATAAATGGTTATTTTTTCTACCATTACAATATCTTGAAATATAGTATTTTAATTTGTTAAATTCAGTACTGACTTAATGCCTAATACTCAATAAGCGGTGTCAATGAACAGAATTTAGCTTGTGTCCATTCATAGAAACAAAGGACAGGTTTTGAGAAACTGAAGCATATGTGAATAAAACTTTCATCCCTAGTGTTGGAATTCAATAAGGGTAAGACTTCTCTTGGTGCCCCTTTCTCTCTGATGTTACTCCAGTGTACCCTCAGGGTATGTCCTGAATCCCGCCGGTTCGCTCACCTCCTCTGCTACCCCTCATTCCGAGCCATCAGCTCCTTCTCATCCTCTCACTGGGCCCTGTTTCTGTTCACAAGGCGGCGGCGGCCAAGTGATCCCTTTAGAGTACTTACCAGTCACATCACTCCTCTGCCAAACCCGGTCAAGTGGCTTCTCCCCCCCCCCCCCCACCCCGTCAAGCCTGCAGTGGCTGGAAGACTGTCTCCGATCTGCTGCGCCTCCCCACCCGGCGCATCGCCTTAGCTCCTTACTCTCTCCCTTCTCCCTCCACATTACTTACACTGGCCTCCAAAGCTCCAGGCACACAGGCACACCGTGTCTTAGGAATTTCCACTTACTGTTTCCTCTCCTTGGGAAAGCCTTCTAGGAAATATGCATGACAGACTCTCTAAATCCTATCTCTTTCCAGAGAATCTCACCCTAACTACCCACTTTAACATTTTCATCTCCTAAGGGGTGCTTCTTTCACTCCAGTCCAGGTAGCTCTGTTCTTTTTTTTTTTTTTTTCCCCAAAGCATTTAACATATACTGTCATACTATATGGGGCTTCCCGGGTAGCTCAGTTAGTAAAGAATCCACCTGCAATGCAAGAGAATCCGGTTCAATTCCTGGGGCAGGAAGTTCCATTGGTGAAGGGCTAGGCTACCCACTCCAGTATTTTGGGCTTCCCTGGTGGCTCAGATGATAAAGAATCCACCTGCAGTGTGAGAGACCTAGGTTCAATCTCTGGGTTGGGAAGATCCACTGGAGGAGGGCATGGTAACCCATTCCAGTATTCATGCCTGGAGAATTCCATGGACAGAGAGCCTGGGGGGCTAGAGTCCATGAGATCACAAAGAGTGGGATACTACTGAAAGACTCAGCACAGCATAGTACAGTCATACTATATAAAATATATTATACAGCATACTGTGTACTAAATGATATATTAAAATCACTTTCCCTAGAATGTGAATACAAAAGGTCAGGGAATTTTTTTCCATTGAGATAGCCTCCAGTACCCTCAGGCTTGATACCAAGTATTAACTACTCAGTCATATCTGAGTAGTTAACCCCATGGACTGTAGCCCACCAGGCTTCTCTGTCCATGGATTCTCCAGGCAAGAATACTGGAGTGAGTAGCCATTCCCTTCTCCGTGGGATCTTCCTAACCCAGGTCTCCTGCATTGCCCACAGATTCTTTACCATCTGAGGTATCAGGAAGCCCTTGATACAAAAGAGATGCTCAGTGTACGTCTACTGAATGAACACATCTTTGCCTTTTCTTTTAGAACATTTGTCAGTTTTATCAAGTATATAATTACAAGTTTTAACCTTATATTTTCTGCCAGGTATTTGATCACAAATTATATCCTGTGATGCTGCTTAATTGGTTTTTCTTTCTAGTCTTCCTTCCCTTCCTTCTCTTTCTCCTTTCCATCACTCCTTTTTCCCTTTCTTTCTTCTCTTCACCCCCTTCCTTCTTTTCTTTTTTCTTCCATTCCTCCTTTTCTCCTGTTCCTCTTTCTTCTCTGTCTTCTCCATTTCCTTTTCTATTTCTTTAATCAATAATGAGCAAGAGTTATGTGCTGTGACTACAGAGATGAATCAGAAGCTGTGCTTCCTCTCATAGAGCTCACGGTCTTTTCTTAAAACTTAAAAATTTTGCAGCACATTGGGTTAAGTGCTGTGGAAGAGGCCTTGTGCAGAGTTGTTGGTGTGGTTAAGAGAGATCTTGTGTGATAAGGTTTGAGCTGAACTGAGTTTTGGAGAATAGGTATGACTTTCCCTAAGAAATAGAATGTAGTGGCTGAATTATAAGGATTACTTGCTGACCCATACGTTTCCTTTCTTAGTCATAATTAATAGTCCAAAGGAAAGCTCTGATTTTCTCAGTAGCTAATCAGATCTGTAAATACAAGGACATGTGGGTGTAGCAAGACTGTCCATTGGCATCATATTTAATGGGCACATTTAGGCCTGGCTTCATATATTATGCAGTGAGTGAAAATTTTACAGAAATAGCTTTTCATACCTATAACTTTTCCTTATTTATATCACTATTGTACAATTTGATACAATCTGAAGGAATTGTATCAGGCATTATACCAGGCATTGTATTTGGATAGGAAGAAAATAAAAATAGACCTTGGCTAATCAGCATCAAGGAACTGGCAACCCACTCCAGTGTTCTTGCCTGGAGAATCCCAGGGACGGGGGAGCCTGGTGGGCCGCCATCTATGGGGTCGCACAGAGTCGGACACAACTGAAGCGACTTAGCAGTAGCAATCAGCATCAAGCTGCAATAATTGCCTGAGAATCTCCACAATTTTACTTTTAACTTCTTTCTGATTCTATATCTTTTTTTTCCTCAAATATTTGCCTTATAAGCACTACGCCCACTCAGTTTTAGAAAAGAAAAAGAAAAAAAATTTGTTCCAATACTGTTTTCTACCATATAGAACATAAAAAGTCACTCTAGCTAATTCAGTATTTTTATATTATGTATTAATCTTTTTTTTTAAATCTTTGTATGTTCACCTCTAGCTCCAAATTCATTTCTCCTTATTGACTTAAATATGCTTAATTCACTTGAAAGAGAGAGAGATAGACACAGAAAAACATTATGGACTGAGTGTTCGTGTCTGTCCACAATTTATTTGTTGAAGCCCTCACCCCCAGTGTAACAGTATTTGGAGACGGGACATTTGGGAGGCAAGTAGATTTAGCTGGGGCCATGGAGGTGAGGCCTCAATGATGGAATTAGTGTCCTTATATGAAGAGGAAGTGAGAAGAGAGCTCTCTTTACCTTGGCCACATCAGAACAGAGCAATAGGACAGTCATCGGCAAGGCAGGAAGATGGTTTTTACCAGGAACGAAATTGATTGGTCCCTTGATCCTGGACTTCCCAGCCTCCAGAACTATAAGGAAGAAATTCCTCTTGTTTAAGCCATTCATTCTATGGCATTTTCTTATGGGAGCCTGAGCCAGCTAAAACAATAAAAAGATGTAAGACTGGAAACTATACAACTCTTGGAGGAAAACATAGGCATAGCACTCAATGACATAAGTCAAGGCAAGAGCCTCTATGACCCACCTCCTAGCGTAACAGAAATAAAAACAAAAGGAAACAAGTGGGGCCTGATTAAACTTAAAAGCTTTTGCACAGCAAAGGAAACTATAAGCAAGCTGAAAAGACAACCATCAGAATGGGAGGAAATAACAACAAATGAAAAACTGACAAAGGATTAATTTCCAAAATATACAAGCAGCTCATACAACTAAATATCAGAAAAACAAACAACCCAATCAAAAAGTGGGGAAAAGACCCAAACAGACGTTTCTCCAAAAAAGATACAGATGGTTTGTTCAGTTCAGTCATTCAGTCATTCACTCATGTCCGACTCTTTGCGACCCCATGAATTGCAGCCTCCCTGTCCATCACCAACTCCCGGAGTTCACCCAAACTCATGTCCATTGAATCAGTGATGCCATCCAGCCATCTCATCCTCTGTCGATCCCTTCTCCTCCTGCCCCTAATCCCTCCCAGCATCAGGGTCTTTTCCAATGAGTCAGCTCTTTGCATAGGTGGCCAAAGTATTGGAGTTTCAGCTTTAGCATCAGTCCTTCCAAAGAACACCCAGGACTGATCTCCTTTAGGATGGACTGGTTGAATCTCCTTGCAGTCCAAAGGACTCTCAAGAGTCTTCTCCAACACCACAGTTCAAAAGCATCAATTTTTTGGCACTTAGCTTTCTTCAGTCCAACTCTCACATCCATACATGACCACAGGAAAAACCATAGCGTTGACTAGACGGACCTTTGCTGGCAAAGTAATGTCTCCACTTTTCAATACGCTGTCTAGGTTGGTCATAACTTTCCTTCCAAGGAGTAAGCGTCTTTTAATTTCGTGGCTGCAGTCACCATCTGCAGTGATTTTGGAGCCCAAAAATATAAAGTCTGACACTGTTTCAACTGTTTCTCCATTTATTTCCCATGAAGTGATGGGACCGGATGCCATGATGTTTTTCTGAATGTTGAGCTTTAAGCCAACTCTTTTACTCTCCTCTTTCACTTCTATCAAGAGGCCTTTTAGCTCCTCTTCACTTTCTGCCATAAGGGTGGTGTTATCTGCATATCTGAGGTTATTGATATTTCTCCTGGCAATCTTGATTCCAGCATGTGTTTCATCCAGCCCAGCATTTCTTATGATGTACTCTGCATATAAGTTAAATAAGCAGGGTGACAATATACAGCCTTGACGTACTCCTTTCCCAATTTGGAACCAGTCCATTGTTCCATGTCTGGTTCTAACTGTTGTTTCTTGACCTGCAAATATATTTCTCAGGAGGCAGGTCAGGTGGTCTGGTATTCCCATCTCTTTCAAAATTTTTCACATTTTGTTGTGATCAACACAGTCAAAGGCTTTGGTGTAGTCAATAAAGCAGAAATAGATGTTTTTCTGGAATTCTCTTGCTTTTTCAATGATTCAACAGATGTTGGCAATATGATCTCTGGTTCCTCTGCCTTTTCTAAATCCTGCTTGAACATCTGGAAGTTCACCATTCATGTACTGTTGAAGCCTGGCTTGGAGAATTTTGAGTACTACTTTGCTAGTGTGTACAATGAGTGGAATTGTGTGGTAGATTGAACATTCTCTGGCATTGCCTTTCTTTGGGATTGGAATGAAAACTAACTTTTTCCACTCTTGTGGCCACTGCTGAGTTTTCCAAATTTGCTGGCATATTGAATGCAGCACTTTCACAGCATCATCTTTTAGAATTTGAAATAGCTCAACTGGAATTCCATCACCTCCAATAGCTTTGGTTGTAGCGATGCTTCCTAAGGCTCATTTGACTTCACATGCCAGGATATCTGGCTCTAGGTGAGTGATCACACCATCATGGTTATCTGGGTCATGAAGATCTTTTTTATATAGTTCTTCTGGGTATTCTTGCCACCTTTTCTTAATATCTTCTGCTTCTGTTAGATTCATACCATTTCTGTCCTTTATTATGCCCATCTTTGCATGAAATATTCCCTTTGTATGTCTAATTATCTTGAAGATATCTCTAGCCTTTCCCATTCTATTATTTTCCTCTATTTCTTTACATTGATCACTGAGGAAGGCTTTCTTATCTCTCCGTGCTGTTCTTTGGAACTCTGCATTGAAATGGGTTTATCTTTCCTTTTCTCCTTTGCCTTTTCTCTTCTTTTCTCAGCTACTTGTAAGGCCGCCTCAGACAACCATTTTGCCTTTTTACATTTCTTTTTTTTGGGGATGGCCTTGATCCCTGCCTCCTGTACAATGTCACGAACCTCCATCCATAGTTCTTCAGGCATTCTGTCTATCAGATCTAATCCCTTGAATCTATTTATCATTTCCACTGTATAATCATAAGTGATTTGATTTAGGTCATATCTGAATGGTCTAGTGGTTTTCCCTACTTTCTTCAAGTCTGAATTTGGCAATAAGGAGTTCATGATCTGAGCCACAGTCAGCTCCTGGTCTTGTTTTTGCTGACTGTATAGAGAGAGCATCTCCATTTTGGCTGCAAAGAATATAATCAATCTGATTGCAGTACTGACCATCTAATGATGTCCACGTGTAGAGTCTTCTCCTGTGTTGTTGGAAGAGGGTGTTTGCTATGACCAATATGTTCTTTTGCAAAACTGTTAACCTTTGCACTGCTTCATTTTGGAGTCCAAGGCCAAATTTGCCTGTTACTCCAGGTATCTCTTGACTTCCTACTTTTGCATTCCAGTCCCTATGATGAAAAGGGTATCTTTTTTGGGTGTTAGTTCTACAAGGTCTTGTAGGTCTTCATGCTGCTGCTCCTGCTAAGTCGCTTTAGTCGTGTCCAACTCTGTGCGACCCCATAGACGGCAGCCCACCAGGCTCCCCTATCCCTGGGATTCTCCAGGCAAGAACACTGGAGTGGGCTGCCATTTCCTTCTCCTGTGTATGAAAGTGAAAAGTGAAAGTGAAGTTGCTCAGTCGTGTCTGAGTCTTAGTGACCCCATGGACTGCAGCCCACCAGGCCCTTCCATCCATGGGATTTTCCAGGCAAGAGTACTGTAGTGGGGAGCCATTGCCTTCTCCATGTAGGTCTTCATAGAACCATTCAAATAATGCTATTACTTAACTTGTATGACAACCTCACCCCTAAAATCAAGAGCTAGAGATCAGAAGGTTGATGACAACTGCCACAACAGAAAATAGTATTTCCTTATCAATTTCCCAGATACAGACCAGTTCACAAGCTCAGAACCTATTGATTGAAAAGAAGGCCAAGTCGCTTTAAGAAATAACTCTCCTATACTGCCAAAAGTATATATGATAATTATTTCCCCAATTTTTCCCCACAGGGATCTGTGACTGTCTCAGGCTACTCAGGCTGCTATAACAAAATACCACAGATTGAGCAGTTTAAACAATAGAAATTTATTTCCTCACAATTCTGGAGACTGGAAAGTCCAAGATCAACTGCTAATCAATTCAGTTCCTGGTGAGTCTTCTTCCTGGCTTTAGTACCTCTCTGACATCCTTTTTTTATAAGGGCACAAATCCCATCATGAAAATCCCACCCTCATGATCTAAACCTAAGTATTTTCCAAAGGCCCCATCTCTAACCACACGTCTACACTGGAGGTTAGGGGTTTAACATATGAATTTTGAGAGGGTACAATCAGTCCATCAGTTCAGTTCGGTTCAGTCGCTCAGTCGTGTCCGATTCTTTGCAACCCCATGAATCGCAGTACACCAGGCCTCCCTGTCCATCACCAACTCCCGGAGCTCACTCAGATTCATGTCCATCGAGTCAGTGATGCCATCCAGCCATCTCATCCTCTGTCGTCTCCTTCGCCTCCTGCCCCCAATCCCTCCCAGCATCAAAGTCTTTTCCAATGGGTCAACTCTTCGCATGAGGTGGCCAAAGTACTGGAGTTTCAGCTTTAGCATCATTCCTTCCAAAGAAATCCCAGGGCTAATCTCCTTCAGAATGGACTGGTTGGATCTCCTTGCAGTCCAAGGGACTCTCAAGAGTCTTCTCCAACATAGCTGTGACCTTTTACCTGAATAACTCTGGCGTAAGGAGAGGGAAAGACCCAGCCTTTTTGGATACAGAGTATGAGCTGGCACTGATACCAAGGGACAGCAAGCAACATTAGGATCCCCTAGTTATACTTGGGGCTCATGAAAGCCAGGTGGTAAATGGGGTTCTCCTGCAAGCAGATGTGATGGATCCAAAGATCCACACTGGATCTTTAGTAGTTCCCTGGTCCCTACGTGGGTAACTAGGATAGATACACTTAGCAGCTGGCAAGACCTTAACATTTACTCCCTATTAAATAAGAGCAATTATGGTGAGAAGGACCAAATAGAAGCCTCTAACACACCCACATTCTTGACCAATTTATTTCATCAGAAGTAAAACCACCTCCTGGGAAGAAATGTAGAGATCCACACCAATAGAAGGTTTTCTTCTTCATATCCTTCAGTGAGGATAAAAATCTCTTCAGTTTTATGTGCAATAAATAGCAGGACATATCACTGTCTTGCCCTGGGGTTATGTTAATTCTCCCGCTCTGTCACAATATAGTACTTAGTGACTTTGATTGTCTTGATATTCCAAGGAACATCATGATGGTCTGTGGAATCGATGTATTGATGTATTAACGACATAATGCTAATATGTCATAACCTAGTGAGCAGATGTCCTAGAAGATGGGAGATAAAAAGTATGATTGAGGGCTTTCAATGAAGTTGATTTTTTACCTTTTTTGTTCCAGAATGAGTTAAATGTATAAAAAGTAGACAAACTAGTAAAAAATGAATCCCTAGGGCTACTATTATAGCCAAACTTATTTAATCTATATCCTTGCCCACTTCTCTCATTCCATATGATTTTGAAGCTAACTGGTGAAGTTATTAAGGATCCGGTTGTTTTCTGGAGCATGCCAGGTCATCCTCTGTAAGGTAAAGGCAAGTTGTTGTACCTTGTACCCTCTACCACTAATAAAAAGACGTAGTGCTTGGTGGGAATACTACTGTAACCCACTTAATTGGTATTTTGGGAGACTCCCACTTTTGAGTGAAGCCCAGAGCAAGAGAGAGTGCTACAGAGTATCCAAGGTTCCCTGCCACTTGGACTATGTGACCCATCAGAATCAATAGTGCTAGAGATGTTCATGGTGATAACGATGCTGGCCAGAGTCTCTGATAAGCCCTAATAAAATAATTTCAGTAAGATCTCTAGGATGCCAGAGCAAGGTCATGCCTTCTGCCTCAGAGAGCTATTTGCCTTTAGAAAAGCGGCTATTTGGCTATAGTAAAAACTGAGTACCTGGCAATGTGACATCAAGGGTCTAGCAACTAGAAATATCTAGTAAGAGCTGGGCATTGTCAAATTCTATCAAGTCATAAGATTAAGCAGGCACATCAGCAATCCATCATATACTAGAAATGATAGGGTCAGGATCAGGACTGAGCAGGTCCATACAGCTCATGTAATTTAATGAACAGTGGCTCTAACTGCATGACACCTACACCTCAGCTCTACCAGCCCTTCTCCTCAGCTCAAACCTATGGTTTTATGGGGGTTCTCTATAACCAACTGACAGAGGGAAGAAAGTACTCAGCCCTGTCTCACAGATGCTATCGACCAAAAAACGGATTGTTTACTGCAACATAGCCCCACTTAGGAGTGGCCCTAAAGGACAATGGTGAAGGGAAATTTTTCAGTGGTCCAGGTATAAGTAGAGTACTTGGGCATTCATTATGTATGGCAGGCAAAGTGGTTCAAGGTATGAATTTACATATACTCGTGGGTTGGGGCAAACTGTTTTGTCAAGTGGTACCTGTTGACTCTCACATATGTGTACAGCCTGGAAGTACAGGGGAGTTGACCAATGGAGCCAGAACTAGTTTAAAAAAAAAAAAAAAAAGCCTCTTCATTCTCTGTGGCTCTTTACTTCATTCTTTATGGCTGGTTAGAAGATCCCAGGAGGATTGAACTCCAATTATCCATAGAAATTAGGGTTGAGAAAAAGCTGAGGCAAGTGAAATGACTGAGGCACTTGCCTCTGGTGCAAAATTTAAGAGGGTGCCAGGAAATTCAATAATCAAGATAAGTAACACTTTAACACAGTATTTTTAAAAAATCAAAACCAATATGAAACTCTATGAGGAACAAAGCTCCAAAATTTTAAGTAAAGATATGATCAGTTATTATTGATTTTTTCTTTGTTCTCAGGGTCGAGTCTTAGCATGGCACTGTCACTGATCCTGGTCACTACCAACGACCAGTTCAATTACAGTCTTGTGTTGGCCTTACCTCCTTTCCTGTTCGCTTTCCCTGGTCCTTCATTCCTTTCCCTAGGATCACTACTATAAATAAATGATCTCCACATAAATTCTTATCTCAGGCTTTGATTTTTATTGGGGTTGAAGGGAGGATGAAATCTAAGCTAAGTAAGACAATGACCACAAGAAATACTGTTCAAAGAAGGATACTTTTGAAAGGAAAGGAAAACACTTAATGCAACAGTGCTGTCCTGGTACATCCAGACATGAGGTCTTATTACACATAAGGCAACAGGTTCCAAGCGGATAGAAAGCCAGGCAAGACTACAGGTTATAAAAAATGGAGCAGAAATGCCTCCCACCTCTTAGTCAGGGCCTGGACACAAACAAATTTATATAAAATCTCCAAGAGGTGGGCCCTTCAGCCTGTCAATCCCTTCCACCTCAAGAACCCCAGAGCTCCCATTGCAGTCCCGGACTCGCTCACACAACAGCAGAGGGGCCTTAGGCCTGGACACTAGCAGACTGGTCCCTGCTCTGGCTCGCCTGCCAAATCTGGGCGACAAACTGAACCTTTTCCTCCTCCCTTCCTGCCTCCCTCTGTTCTCCGGCTGGGAGCGGTCACTTCTGCAAACCAGAAGCTTCTGGCAGCCATCCTCGAGGAAGAGCCCCGGGGAATCAAAATCAGAGCCCAGGAGTGGTGACAGCTGGGTCTCCATTACCGTGCTCTCACAAAGGGTCGAGCTCCGCATAGAATCTTCTCCAGAGGCCCCAACAGGATCCTGGGACCACCCGGTAGTCCCTGCTCCCCACCTCCCTTCAGTCCGAGCCAGTCTCTGACAAAGTGTGACCTCGATCACCTCTTCGGGCCGCTGGGCTTGTTTCCCCCTGTTGGAGAAGACTCTTGAGAGTCCCTTGGACTGCAAGGAGATCCAACCTGTCCATTCTGAAGGAGATCAACCCTGGTATTTCTCTGGAAGGAATGATGCTAAAGCTGAAACTCCAGTACTTTGGCCACCTCATGCGAAGAGTTGACTCATTGGAAAAGACTGATGCTGGGAGGGATTGGGGGCAGGAGGAGAAGGGGACGACCAAGGATGAGATGGCTGGATGGCATCACTGACTCGATGGACATGAATGAGTGAACTCCGGGAGTTGATGATGGACAGGGAGGCTTGGCGTGCTGCGATTCAGGGGGTCGCAGAGTCGGACACGACTGAGCGACTGAACTGAACTGAACTGATTCACGGTGAGGCTGCGGGCTGTCTGGAAGCCGCCAGCAGGTGACTGAATCCGGCAGCCTAGGATCGGGGGTTGGGAGCTCCGGGTCGGCGGACGCGGGCGCGCTCCTGTCACCCCTGCGCCCGCAAGGGTTTCCCGGGAGCACGGGCTCCACGGACTCGCCCGTCCGCGCCCGGCCCGAGGCTCCCTGAGCTCAGACCCCGACTTGAAAGCGGCAGCGGAGCGAACCCAGCCCCGGACGAGGCCTGAGGCGACGGCGACAGGGAGGTCCGACCTCTCAGAGCCCTGGCTCTGCGGCCTCGAGTCTGCCCTGACGCTCGGCTCTGTCCTTAGACGCTGCCCAACCCGGCAGCCCGGGGCTGGGCGCTCAGCACTGAGCGGGCGCCGGGGCGAGCGGGGCGAGGTAGGGGCGGCGCTGGAACTAGTCTTTTCCTAAGCCGGCGGCCGGCTGACCTCCTAGCCCCCGCCGCGTGGCCGCGGGCGGGGGGCGGAGCCGCCCCGGAGCTCCACCCGACCCCGTGCCGCCCCGCCCCGGCCGGGTTGGCGGTGTGGTCTCGAGTTTCTGCTTCCAGAAAGTGGCTTCCAGCTTTGCGTCCAGCTCCCAGCAACCTTCTTTTTTTTTTTTTTCCCCCAGCAACCTTCTAACGCCCGCAGCCCGTTTCCCAGGAAAGGCCCCGACCGCGTGCCCCGCCTCCCCTCAGCTTGCCAGGTCCGCGAGAACGTTTTGACGCCCACGCCCTGCCCCGCGCGGCGCTGTCCCGGGAACGCGCTCTCATCACCCCACGTTGCCAACTGCAGAGCCGCGCGGAGCATGCGGGACTACGACGAAGTGACCGCCTTCCTGGGCAAGTGGGGGCCCTTCCAGCGCCTCATCTTCTTCCTGCTCAGCGCCAGCATCATCCCCAACGGCTTCAACGGTATGTCAGTCGTGTTTCTGGCAGGGACCCCGGAACATCGCTGCTGGGTGCCAGACACCGCGAACCTGAGCAGCGCGTGGCGCAACCACAGTATCCCGTTGCGGCTGCAGGACGGCCGCGAGGTGCCTCAGAGCTGCCGCCGCTACCGACTCGCTACGATCATCAACTTCTCGGCGCTCGGGCTGGAGCCGGGGCGCGATGTGGACCTGGAGCAGGTGGAGCAGGAGGGCTGCCTGGATGGCTGGGAATTTAGCCAGGACATCTACCTGTCCACCATCGTCACCGAGGTGGGTGTGTGAGCGACCCTTAATCTGCATCAGTCCCCCTGGAGACACCCTAGCCGTGCCTGCCTCAGCGTCCCCAGTTCCTCATCAGACCTGGCTAGCAGTCATCTGGGTTATACTTGTAACACAGGTGTGCAGCCCAAGAGGGCAGGACTCGCTTAGGATCATTCGTGGTCAGTTTGTCTAGTAGGGAGGGCCTGAAGAACTGAGAGCCGAGGGAGCTGTCAACTGCCTTTTTCCCTGGCAGTTTCACAAGAGGAAGCTGTTTCCCAAGAGCCTAGACTGTCAACCCCAGGCGCCCCAGATGTACAGACAGACCAATTCCTGCCGCAGGCTGAGGAGGGGTGTGGGGATGCTGCTGAGACCATGTGCAGACACAAAGAAGTGTCTTACTGCAGGGCAGGGCATGGGCAGGTCTGGTCTGTTGCCTGGCCGCAGACCTCTGGCAGCATCAGGGGCTCTCCTGATCTGCTATACAACTATGGTAAGGCTTGGGTCCTGTCCTGAGGCTCTAATTTCTCCACGAAGGAGCAGGAGGCCTCCTGATACTGGTGGAGAGGAGGGAACTAAAGGAGGTATAACCCTGGTTCCAAGGCACTCATGAAGGGACGGACTCACAGAGACAGTATAAGCGTAGCGCTCAGGGGCTTCTCTGGCCTTGATCCCCTAACTGGGGCTCATAGTGCTTACCTGCCTTCTGCCCACAGTCAGATCTTGAGGCATCTAAAAGTAGGGGTCAGCTCATCCCAGTTCCTAGAAGTGCGGTAAGCATCTGGACTAGAGCTGGCCCTACTAACTGCAGTACTCCTAGACAGTTGGGTTCACCTGTCTCTTTCCCCTTCCTTAACAGTTCTGTTCACCTCAGGGTGTGAGGGGTGGGTAAGTAGCTGCTGATTTACAAGTCCATGGCGATCCCTGTTACACCTGGCCCAAGTGGGCCTCTGGGAAAATACATCATTCCCCATCTGAGGATGCACAACATTACACACTCACAAACACACAACCAGATTTACCTTTTTCAGCAGCTTTTCCCTTACTTGCTTTCTTTTGGGGTACTATAAAAAGTAGTATTTGAGTAAAATAAAAAGCAAAGGAGCACTAGTCATTGGGAGGAAGGAAGGGAGAAGCATGAAAGTGAGGAGGGTAGGTGATTCTCACTAGAGAGGTGGTGGGACAAAGAGTTCTGGAGTCAGATAGGTGGACTGGTTCTGGCCCCACCCATAAGCACTAGCCTTCAAATATTTGCCTATTCATGTTTATGGCAGGATTATTCACAAAAGGTAAAAGCAACTCAAATATCCAGCAACAGATGAATGGATAAATAAAATGTGGTGGAAGGAAATTCTGACACATGCTGCAACATGAATGAACCTTGAAGATATTATGCCAAATGAAATAAGCTACTCACAAAAAGACAGAAACTGTTTGATTTCACTTATATACCATATGAAGAGTAGTCAAACTCATGGGAACAGAAAGTAGAATGGTAGTTTCCAGGGGCTGGGAGGGGAGGGAAATGAGGTGTTATTTAATAGATACAGAGTTTCATTTTGCAAGTTGAAAAGAGTTCTGGAGATTGATTGCACAATAATGTGAATATATTTAATACTACTGAACTGGACACTTAAAAATTGTTAAGGTGGTACATTTTATGTTGTGTGAATTTTATTACAGTTGTTAAAAATGAGGATCATAAGAATGCCCAGCTTATCTGAGTTGTTGAGAGGATTCAGTGAGATCATGTGCTATGCAACATCCCTTAGCACCAGCAAATGGGCATCACGGGTGGGTGGATGAGGAGCGGTAAGGGCAGGACCTCGTCATCTCTGGCTGGGCATCATGGACACTTGGGGAGCTGTTCTAAGGGCCAGGTTTCAGCCAGTACGATGGGTGATGAGACTTGCTGAAGGCAGAGCCCCTTTCCCAGGGTGGAATTCTAGGGCCAGAGAATAGGACACAGGTCTGAATCCACTGCCGGGGGAGAAACGCCCTCGTCTCCCTGACAAGAGCAAGTTGGGGACCCTGAGCAAGTTCTCTGCACCCCTCTGGCCCCACACTGGCAGAAGGATCATCCTCAGATGGTCTCTTCTTTATATCTCTGTATGGGATCTCCTGATGGGCATACCCTCTGGGACAGAGGAGCCCACCTGAACTGACCCCCTGAACCCTTCACAAGGAAGACAGGTCAGTCAGGGACCAAAGGAGGGCATGTTTTGCCGTGCAAGTACTTTCCATGGGATGCCAGGAGGTGAGAACCTGGTATCTAAGTTGGCTCCTATGTGAGTGCATCTGTCTGGGTATATAGCTGTATAAGGTAATTTCCTTCCTCAAGGACTATTTGTGAAATGCAATTTATTTGTCCTGTTCAGAGCTAAGAATCACTTTAAAAAACAAAACTTTATTTTGAAATAATTTTCATTTAGAGAAACATTGTGAAAATAGTACAGAGAATGTGCTGATCTCCAGGGGGCCTAGATTCAGGAGCAGGGCCACTGGACAAACCTTAAGGGTAAGTCTGGCTCCTGGCCAGAGTCTAGGCATGGGCTGGCCTTTGCCTCAAACATGCCTTCTTCTCCCATGAAACATCATTTGATAGACTTGACCCTCTTCAGTCCATGGGCTGAGAAAACTAGGCAGTCATCTCTGAGCCAGAGCGCATACTCCAGAGGCCCTGGGTGGGGGAGGAGGGGGGCTTGTTTGGTAAAGAGCAGCTTTCTGTGGCAGACCACCAGTGACCCGAGGCGGCTGCTCCTCCACCATATCAATTGCTATCCTCTCCTTCAGCTGGAGGCATCCTCTAGGAACCCGTGCAGGAGACCTGGGTTCGATTCCTGGGTTGGGAAGATCCCCTGGAGAAGGAAATGGCAACCCACTCCAGTACTCTTGCCTGGAAAATTCCATGGATGGAGGAGCCTGGTAGGCTACAGTCCATGGGGTCGCAAAGAGTCAGACACGACTGAGCTACTTCACTTTCACTTTTCATGACCTTAACCACGATAGAATGTCCAAAGGGCCTGGGCCTCTGGAGGCACTAGCCTTGTGCTATCTTTCTCGGGACCTGGGATTCAGGCTTGAACAGAATAGGACACACTGATTCCCCACCCACAGCTCAAAGGTATAAAATAGGAACAAAGGAGCCTTATCCTTTGCTAACAGGGTACTTATGGGAGGCACTAGGAACAGTGAAAGAGGGAAGGATGAGACCAGTATGAGCTTAGCATCTGACAACTACTTGGGACTCCATATGGCAGCTCAAAGGGATGTACCTCCTTTGAGGCCTCTGCCAAAGCTGAAGAGTTTGAGCAAGAAGCAGGTTTAGGCTGTTTTCTTTCCATCAGACTTACAGGCTCCCCTGGAATACTGCTGGCTAGTGTGAGACTGGCAGCTTGGTTGTCAGGACAGCCTGAATATCAGACCTGCCCTCTGGCAGATTCCAAAGGGGATAAAAGTGGGAACCTCAGCCTCCAGCCAACACCAACAGACTTTTATTTTCAGGCAGTGCTGCAGAAAGAGAACAAATACAGGAGACTGGGGGCCTTTTCCTAGCTGTGGCCTGAATTTGTTTCCCTGTTTACCAGCTGCCTCATGCCAAACAGTTTGTCTGTTGCCTGTAAGTTCTGTTCCTCTAACAAAGGCCACCAGGATCTCAGAATGTGCCTTCATCCAGAGGCTGCTTCACCCAAGCCTCCTGCCAAGTTTCTGGATAAAGAAACCACCATCTCTCCTGGTGGGCAGCAGACCCCTCACACTTTGTCCGAGAGATAGGGTGTTATATTGACCAAAACAAGCCCTGTCAGAGCTGGTCAGAGGAGCTGTAAACGCTTTGGGCCTGTGACGGGACTGTAATTTCTTCTTTGTGACAGGCTGTTTGTGTGTGCTAAGTTGCTTCAGTTGTGTCTGACTCTTTGTGACCCCACGGACTGTAGCCCGCCAGGCTCCTCTGTCCATGGGATTCTCCAGGCAAGAATACTGGAGTGGGTTGCCATGGCCTCCTCCAGGGGATCTTCCCAACCCAGCGATCGAACCCCTGTCTCTTATGTCTCCTGCATTGGCAGGCGGGTTCTTCCAGGCTAATGCAGGCCTGCCTTGTTATCTGAAGCCTTGGTATAGTTTTAAGCATGTCTCTAGAGTCCAAAAAAATATATAAACAAATGAAATAGCAGGGCTCTCCATTTGAAGTAGAAAGAATAGAGCCTCTGGGGAAAGGTTCAGTTGACTCACACATCCCAACAATTGGCACAGACAGTCCAAGGCTGGTGGCGCCTGGTCTGTGTTTAAAGGCCTAGAAACAGGATTGAGCGCCCCTTCTTCTTCCCTCAGGCCCCTCCTTTCCCATCCCTACCTTCCCACTTAAACTCCCTGGGTCTTTGGCTTTGGGTCCACCTCTGACGACCACAGAACTCTGCACCAACGCCTCTCTACCTGTGGGTGCTTTTTCTTTACATCTAATACAAGAGAAGAAAGATACTGAGATTTTTAAGAGTTAGCCTCCCAGCTTCTGAGCTCCAAGTGCAGAGGCTTAATTCCTGGTGAGTGCAGCCAGGAAACTGGGGGATCCCATCCTCCACTCAGTCCATACTCCTGTAGCGGCGCCTCTACTCTAGTGTCCACAGGCGGACAGTACGGGGCCCTGGATGCCTTTATCCCAGTTTGTTGTAGAGAGGAGATTCCATGCCAAGAGAGGCAAGCCCAAAAGGATACTACCACCTCCAACCAGTGTCTAACTCATAAGGCAGGAGTGTCATTCAGAGGGCACTTTCCCTTACCCCAGCCTGGAGCAGGGGCTCAGATACTTTTCCCCAGGGGAAGACGTAGTCCATAACAACAGAGAGCCCTGAAGCTGTCCCCACAGGAAATAACTTCATTTCACACAGGATGTACAGAAGCTGAAGCCTGAGAGTGCTCTTTAAAACAGCAGAAGTTGTGGTAAACAATTATGAGGAGACTGGTAGCTCCATTAGAGCAACAAGCTGACCCATAGGGTAGCTAGATTACCAGAGACAACCAGAAAACGAGACCGCTCAGAGCAACACTCCTGAAGTCAGAACAAGCCTCACAGACTTGCCTCAAAACTGCTCTTTCAAAGGAGCTTGAATTTAACTGAACTAGTCTGTGGCATGTCTTGTGCCCCAGCGCACAATAAAAGAATGATATAGCAATTGGTGGAGCCTAAGAGCCAGGATGGATGGCATCACTGACTCAATGGACATGAGTTTAAGCAAACTCAGGGAGATAGTGAAGGACAGGGAAGCCTGCCATGACGCAGTTCATGGGGTTGCAGGACATGACTTAGCGACAGAACAACAACTAGGTGTGATATCAGCAGAGGGAGACAGCTTAATAGAAAAAATGGGGAAAGAGACAGTCAAAAAGAGCCCTGCTAAATCCATTGTTCTCCCAGGGTAACTGTACACATGCCTAAGGCTGTGTCCCCTGAAGAGCAGCACCAGAGGCTTCACACTGCAGGAGAAATAGTCTTTAATAAGAGTCCAGCCAAGTCACTAAACAAGCAAAAAGCAAACAAAAACAAAGATAGGTACCCCCGGTGTGTGTCAGGTGAGAAGGGGTGCAGGGGAGGAAATTCAGTGCTCAGTTTCTACAGTGTATTTTCTGACATGTCCAGTCTTTAACCAAAAATTTCAAGACATACAAAGAAACAGGAAAACATGAACCACACTCAGGAAAAAAGTAGGAAACAGAAATTGCCTGAAAGGGCCTAGATATCAAATTTAACAAAAACTTCAAAGCAGCATTATAAGTATTGTCAAAGAACTAAAGGAATTCATGCTTAGAAATTAAAAGAAGGTACTATGACAATGTCTCATCAAATACAGAATACCAATTAAGATATTAAAATGAAAGTTATATAAAAAAGAATCAAATAAAGGTTCTGTAATTGAAATAAACAGTAGCTGAAATTTAAAAATTCACTAGAGAGCCTTACTAGTAACTTTGAACAGACAGAAGAAAGAATCAGCAAATTTGAAGACAGAGAAATAGAAATTATGTAATCCAAAAAACAGGGAAAAAAAGGAGCGAAGAAAAATGAACAAGTTCTTAGAGCAATGCTCAACATTGTTAACCAGACTAACGTGTATAAAGGGAACATGAGGAGAGGAGAGAAAGAAGGAGAAAAAAAGATAGTGAAAGAAATCATGACTGAAAACTTACCAAATATTAAAAACATTAATCTATACAGTTCAGCAGCTCAGTTCCACGAAGAAACAAAAAGATTTTTGCACACAGGCAAATCATGGTAAGATTACTTAAAATCAAACCCCAAGGGAAATTTTTGAAAACAATAAGACAAATAGGACACATACAAGGGAACCCTAATAAGATTTACATTTGACTTGTCATAAGAAAGAAAGGAGGGGACTTCCCAGGTGGTCCAGTGGTTGAGAATCTGCCTGCCAGTGCAGCGTCCACGGGTTTGATCCTTGGTCCGGGAAGATTCCACATGCTGAGGGGCAACTAAGCCCAAGCACCGCAACTACTGAAGCCCACACACCCTAGAGCCTGCGCTCCACAACTGGAGAGTTACCCCCACTTGCTGCAACTATGAAAGCCTGTGCAAGGCAAGAAAGACCCAGTGCTGCCATAAGTAAATAAATTTTAAAAACAAAACAAAGGAGGCCAAAGGCAGGGGAATAACATATTTAAACTGCTAAAAGAAAAAGCACATCAACCAAAAATCTTATTAATGTAACGAGCAAAACTGTCTTTTAAAACTGAAATAGATATTCTCTCTCTCTCACACACATAAGAAAATTTTTGACTAGCAGTGCTACCTTACAAGAAATACTAAAGAACATTCTTCAGGAATAATTATTTTTCTAAAGCACAACTTATTCTTTGAAAACTACAAAACATCTTTGAAAGAAATGAAAATCTAAATAAATGAAAAGATATCTCATGTTCTGTTCATGAAGCAGAAGGTAATATTGTCAAGATGGCAACTCCCCAAACTGATCTACAGATTCAACACAAAACATATTCAATATCGTTCAGTTCAGTTCAGTTCAGTCACTCAGTCATGTCCGACTCTTTGCAACCCCATGAATTGCAGCACGCCAGGCCTCCCTGTTCATCACCATCTCCCGGAGTTCACTCAGACTCACGTCCATCGAGTCCGTGATGCCATCCAGCCATCTCATCCTCGGTCGTCCCCTTCTCCTCCTGCCCCCAATCCCTCCCAGCATCAGTCTTTTCCAATGAGTCAACTCTTCTTATGAGGTGGCCAAAGTACTGAAGTTTCAGCTTTAGCATCATTCCTTCCAAAAAAATCAATATCATTAGTCGTTAGGAAAATCACAACCACAATTAAGTCAAAACCATAACGAAATACTGCATAATACATCCTGGGATGGTTAAAATTAAAAATATATACAATACCTTGATAGGAATATGGAAAAATTGAAACATTTGTTCATTACTGTTGGGTTTATACAATGATGCAGCCACTTTAGAAACACCCAAGAGAAATGAGAACATATATCCTTGCAATATCTTGTATACAAAAGTTTATAACAGCTTTATTCATAATAGCCAAAAAGTAGAAACAACTCAAATGTCTACCAAATGCTAAATGGCTAAATAAAAGGTGGTATATCCAAACAGTGGAATATTATTCAACCATAAAAAGGAATAAAGTACTGATAGTTAGTACTTGAATGAAGTACTGATACTTAAAACAACATGGATGAACCTTGAAAACATTATGCTAACTGAAAGAAGCCAGTCACAAAAGATTGCATATTGTATGATTCCACTTGTATTAAATGTCCAGTGTAAACCCATCTAACATTGTTCAAAATAGAGTAGCACCTGTCAAGGGCCACTATCAAGGGGAACATTTTCATAAGTGGTGTCTTTTCAACAGTGGTGTCTTTCAGACGCCCAAGGACTGGAAAATTACTGAAGACAAGAAGTTACAGATTCTCAGAAAAAAAACAAAAACAACAAAAAACACAGCCTATTGAAGCACAGCTAGCCCAGATACAACTGAGGACCAGAAAAGATATGAACCCACCACCCCTTTCCTGCACCTTGCCCTCTGAACTCAATAAAAGACTCAAACCCCCACCATTGGGGGCCAGCAACCACTCTGTGCATCTGGCCCTTTCTTCCCTTGGAAAGGGAATAAAAAGTCTCTTTTCTTCTCTTGTTAATATTTCTGTGAACTCTTTCACAATCCGTGTCGGCTCACCCAACACCCAGAATAGGCAAATCCAAAGAGACTGACTGTACATTAGTGATTGCCACAGGCTGGGAAAAGAGAATTGGAAGTGACTGCTAATGGGCATGGGGTTTCTTTCATGGGTGATGAAACTGTTCTAAAATTAGGTAATACTGATGATTGCACAACTCTGTGAATATTGTAAATTATAAATGAATTATACACATATACACTGAATTATACACATAAGAATGAATTTTATGGTATGTAAATTATATCTCAATAAAGCTCTTATCAATTCAGTTCAATCGCTCAGTCGTGTCCGACTCTTTGCGACCCCATGAACTGCAGCACACCAGGCCTCCCTGTCCATCACCAACTCCCGGAGTCCACCCAAACTCCTGTCCATCAAGTCGGTGATGCCATCCAGCCATCTCATCCTCTGTCGTCCCCTGCTCCTGCTGCCCTCAATCTTTCCCAGCACAGGGTCTTTTCAAATGAGTCAGCTCTTCGCATCAGGTGGCCAAAATAGTGGAGTTTCAGCCTTAACATCAGTCCTTCCAATGAACACCCAGGACTGATCTCCTTTAGGATGGAGTGGTTGGATCTCCTTGCAGTCCAAGGGACTCTCAAGAGGTTTCTCCAACGCCACAGTTCAAAAGCATCAATTCTTTGTCACTCAGCTTTCTTTATAGTCCAACTCTCACATCCATACACAACCACTGGAAAAACCATAGCCTTGACTAGACGGACCTTTGTTGGCAAAGTAATATCTCTGCTTTTTAATATGCTGTTTAGGTTGGTCATAACTTTCCTTCCAAGGTGTAAGCGTCTTTTAATTTCATTGCTGCAATTGCCATCTGCACTGATTTTGGAGCCCAGAGAAATAAAGTTAGCCACAATTTCCACTGCTTCCCCATCTATCTGCCATGAAATGATGGGACCAGATGCCATGATCTTAGTTTCCTGAATGTTAGCTTTAAGCCAACTTTTTCACTCTCCTCTTTCATTTTCATCAAGAGGCGCTTTAGTTCTTCTTCACTTTCTGCCATAAGCGTGGTGTCATCTGCATATCTGAGGTTGTTGATATTTCTCCCAGCAATCTTGATTCCAGCTTGTGTTTCTTCCAGCCCAGCGTTTCTCATGATGTACTCTGCATATAAGTTAAATAAGCAGGGAGACAATATACAGCCTTGACTGTACTCCTTTTCCTATTTGGAACCAGTCTGTTGTTCCATGTCCAGTTCTAACTGTTGCTTCCTGACCTGCATAGAGGTTTCTCAAGAGGCAGGTCAGGTGGTCTGGTATTCCCATCTCTTTCAGAATTTTCCACAGTTTATTGTGATCCACACAGTCAAAGGCTTTGGCATAGTCAATAAAGCAGAAAGAGATGTTTTCCTGGAACTCTCTTGCTTTTTCATAAATGAAAAGAATTAAATAGGAAGCTTTCCCCACCACTCCATGGTCAGTATATTTCTAGCTTTAAGTTTACAACTAAGTTATACAGAAGCAATTGTGGATGGAGGTATATACTATTATTAACTAACTACTACTTCCTCTTTTCCCCCACAGAATGAAAAATAAGAGAACACAGAAATCCTTTCTTAAATGAACCATTGCTAGTTTTTCATTCACAGTTGTCTCTGAGATTGAAGTTCATTTATAAAGGGATTTTATACCTTGTGATGATAACGTTTCTGGTTTTTAGTCATTGAATAGGAAGTTCTCATTTCTAACAATCTCTTCCGCCTCGTCAGGTATAAGTACAACCTGCTTTGCTTATTCATTAATGCTGTTTATAAAAGGCATGAGATTAGTAGAAAGGGAAAGGGAAAGGGAAGTCGTGTCCGACTCTTTGTGACCCCCTGGACTGTAGCCTACCAGGCTTCTCCGTCCGTGGGATCCCTTTAACGAGGTCTGTAATGTGTCAGACGCTGTCAGACACTCTGCTTACATTTCCCATCCAATGCTCACAACAGCTTTGGGAGGGAGTACTATTGTCGCCTCTTTGAAGATGAGAAAGCAGGCTAACAGGGGTGAATGAGTGGCCCAAAGCCTCACAGTCAGAAATGGCAGAACCCAAGACAGCCTGTGCTCAGCATCAAGCTGCCTTCCAGAGCTCTCGGTTCTATGTAGTCACAGGGATACTCTTATCTTTATGATCCTTTATGGCTTTGGTAAAGGCTAAAATTGCTAGACTTTGGCTACTTGCAGAGTTCAAGGTTGAGGGTGATTTTCAAAGGACTGTGTGATACCACACGTTTCCAAACTAGTTTTCCATTATTCCTAACTGTTCAACATTTGTTCATCAACAATTTGTTAAGCCTCTGCCACGTGCCTAGCCTTGTACACTTTAGTTAACTAAAATGATTATATGAATGTGTTCAGGCTTTTTAACTCTGTCCATCTGGAAGAGGTTGAACGGTGGGGGTGGGGGGTGCCTCTTTCTCTGTCTTGCCGGAGACCAAGGACGTGGTGGCCAAGAACATCCCACCCAGGATGGCTGGGCTCATGCATGCACATGTGCACACCTGATCTGTCCTGTAAAGCAAGCTTGACCTTCAGCTTCGTGGAGACAGTGACCATGTCTGCTTTGTGCCCCTTCAGAATCTGGCCCAGAGCAGGTGCTCAATGCCTGTTGAATAAATGATTAAGCAGTTCCTTTTACCAGTCCTTCCCTTGTGGCTCAGCTGGTAAAGAGTCTGCCTGCAATGCGGGAGACCTGGGTTCAATCCCTGGGTTGGGAAGATCCCCTGGAGAAGGGAAAGGCTACCCACTCCAGTATTCTGGCCTGGAGAATTCCATGGACTATACAGTCCATGGGGTCACAAAGAGTCAGACACGACTGAGTGACTTTCGCCTCGCTTTACCAGTCCACTAGAACTTGGGCTAGTCACTTCATTGCTGTGTGCCTTCATTTGCTCATTTGTAAAATGGGCATAAAGGGAATACCTATTTTCAGATGGCAACTTTGAGATCCCATGAATGATGCAAGGCACACAGTGAGCAAACAATACACTGTACTTGTCCTTTCTCCTATTACTGTTGAGGGCATGAGATGCATATTCTTCTAGGTCAAGTGTCCTCATGTCACCTATTACCTTGGGACCTGGTTTTTTGTTCATTAAGGCTAAATGATCCAGTCAAATGGGGAATATTGGTCTAAGACCTGGAGGATGAGACAGACACAGTAATCCTATGAGAGTATATCCAGTGCCTCAACCCTGCAGTTTGGGACATTCCATTCTTTGTCCAGAGTGCATGTGGGAGTGTGGGTTATGTTTCAGAAATGGTAGCGTTTGACCTGAGGGCATAGCTCCAGGCCAATGCCAGGCAGCCTCTCACCAGGCCATCAGCCATTCATCTCTAAGCTGACCCTGTGTATGTATGTATGTGTGTGCATGTGTGTACACACATGTGCAGAGACCCACGGGACACTTCTGTCTCATCAAGGAAAAGACCGTCTCCCACTGGTCCTGCCATGTCATTGTCAACCACAGGGAGTTCCCTGGGACCTGACAATCGAGGCCCTAAGATACACCCCTAAAAGCCCAAGGGGCTGGGGCAGGCAGGGCCTGGCCTTTTCAAGAATGGCCCCATGGAGAAAAGGGTCCTCCTACAGGCTGGCAGCTGACTTATTGGAACACCAGTCCCATGCACTGAAGCCAACATTTTATCTGCCAACTTTGTATCCTGTTACCAGGCCTCTAGCAACTTTCAAAGAGACTCTTTGGGTACAGTGACTCCCCAAGAAGGAATCCAGCCTTAGAAACAACCATAAGTAGCATGAGGTCCAGCTGCCCTCCTCTACCAGACGTGAGCAGAGACAGACAGCCCTCTCCACCAAAGACAGACAGCACCCCCATGGGCTGCTGTGTGCACACGGCCACCTTCTGTGCTGCGATGCTGACAGGGCTTCGGAGGCGCCTCTTCAGGGAGGAAAGGGGGACCTAGAACAATGGGGAGCTGGCCCTTGCCTCACCTTTCTCAGAACCCAGTTCACAATTCCTTTCCTTGCTGCATTCCCCAAACAGACCAGGCTTGACTCACCATCAGGGCCAGCTTGATGGGCATCAATCCCTGCAGTCACCCAGGGCCCCACATTTATTTTTAATGCTCTGCTATTGACATCTTGAAATTCTTAATCATTTTGAACAAGGGGTCCTATATTTTCCAGTTGCACTGGGCCTGAAACTTAGGAAGCCTGTTCTGTTTACTATTTTGCTCATGCATGGCCTGACATCTGACAGCTGTCCTCCTTCCTTTCTGTCTCTTAAGTCCTATCTATGCTGCCCAAAGGCAACGTCCTGATAGAAAAATGTTTTTAAAACCGCAAAGGAGAGCACATTATCTTGGGAAGAGCTTTTCTGCTTGGCTCCAGATGCAATGGTGATGGTTGATAATGGATGCTTAATAGCCTCACCAAACCTGGGTTTTTCTTAGTTCTGTTCAAGGTTAACGGCTGTGGTGGAGGTCTTCTGCCCCTAGTCTTGATGTCACATTCCTTGAAGAAGTGTAGGGATGGTATGTAATAAACTCATTTTATCTGGCCTTTGGTGTTTTTGTCCAAAGCAGAACACGGGTACAAGGTAAAGTTCTGAGGCCCAAGTGGTTATCTCGCTTGCCTGTTTACTTGCTTTAACTTCAGGCAAACACTAGTCTCAGAGACTAAGTTACTCTTCTGCATACTGGGTTATGAACCACACCATGAGGCTTTGGGACTTCAATCTGTGACTTTTAGAAGCTAGTTAATTCAGGTACATGTCTCCCTTCTGACCCGTGGCCTGGCAGAGCATATGAATCTGGCCATACAGTTTTGGAGGGTTGGTGCCTTTTCCCCTGAAGCCCATTCAAGGTAGCCCAGTTGAAGAAGCCTTCCTCTGGGTGTGGTTTCAGACCTATCCTCAGTTGTGCCTGAGGGGTAGAGAGTTTCTGGTTCATGTTGGTTTTTCTTTTGCAGAGCTTTGCTCGGGCAGCCCGCCTGAGAGCAGCATTGTGAGCACAATGTGAGGCAGTCCCATGAATGGTGCTGTTGTCTCCAGGATGGGCGTGTTCTCAAGGTCATTATTGTCAGCATAACAGAGTGGCCCCTTTGTGGAAGGAAGCATAGAGGAGAGGCTTCTCCTCGGTCTCGGTACTCAGACAAACTGAGCTTCTGCAGAATGAGTTTATTACTCTGCACACTGTGATCTTGAGAGCCAAGCTGGGATATTGGGATATTCAAAGCCAGATTTCAGGGCTTCCCTGGCAAGCTGACAGGCCCTTGGGCAGGACAGCCAAAGGTCAGTCTTACCCCTGGCTTGGTTATTTTTGTAACCCCTGCTCCTCTGAGATTTTCATTTGCCACGATTCCCTTAGCATTTTATTGTACACATTTTTCTTGTATGTATCCTTATATCCACCTCTCTCTGCTGCAAATGGGGCATGATACAAATATGTGAATTCACTTTTAAATCTATGTCAGGGAAGTTGAAAGGATTAAGAACCAAACTGCCTTAGGAATGTCATGGGTGCAGTACTACTGCTGAGTGGGGGGCTGGGGTTGGGTGGGGGGCAGGGGGTTTTTCCTGTAGACTTTANTTTTTCTTGTATGTATCCTTATATCCACCTCTCTCTGCTGCAAATGGGGCATGATACAAATATGTGAATTCACTTTTAAATCTATGTCAGGGAAGTTGAAAGGATTAAGAACCAAACTGCCTTAGGAATGTCATGGGTGCAGTACTACTGCTGAGTGGGGGGCTGGGGTTGGGTGGGGGGCAGGGGGTTTTTCCTGTAGACTTTATCCCCTGACCCACTATCCCAAAATACTTATTGGCACCTGCTTCTTTTTTTATTCACAAAAGCTCACCGAACACATTTTGAAATTTTTGCAACCTCCCCTTGAGATTATGCTGAATTGACTTAAGTCAAGAGCTGGTAACAAACTCTAGCTGAAACTCTCATTGTGTGGGTCCACAAGCGGGGACTTGTTAGAGCTACAACAGCCCATGGGCCCTGGGGAGTGGGAGGGACCACACCTCTGGGAGGGCTGCATGGAAAGGAGGGTGGAGGAGTGTAGAGGGGAGATAAGAAGCACTGAAGAGGGGCGGGAACACCACCCCTAGCACAGTGGGGCTCCGGATCCAGCCCTACGCATGGCCTACGGTGTTACGGTGTTACGTGGCCCAGGGAGCACAGGGTTCTCTGGAGGATTCTGCTCAGAAAATATAATCACAGGTGTTTGGGGACCACTTGCATTTTTCAACAGGTAGAAGAAGCTTTTCTACCTGGATCAAGTGACTGTGCCCACCACCCTGCCCTGCAGGCATTTCGAACACTGTCCCTCCATGCCAGAGGGTCATGCCTCAGTAACTTCTGAAGCAGAAATGGTACCTCTGCTTCATACTACTTCACAGTTGAGGGGTCGCCAGTCAAAGCCATGCCACAGCTCACTTCTCAGTACACAATGCAAGCAGGGCCAGAGGTATCACCCCTCCTTTCGGAAGAGGAGGGTGAGCCTCAGGAAGGACAGTGACTTGCCCCAGTGACTGACAGAGTCAGCAGTCAACCCCAGGGGTGTGAAGCCTATGCCCTTCACACAATAGTGAGCCTGGCACAGGGGAGGAGAGCCTGCCTGGCTGCCACGCTAATATGCCCTCAGAGCTGGGCAGGGGCCGGACCTGCGGGAGGGCTGGGCTCACACTTTGTGTTTTTCCCTGGCAGTGGAGTCTGGTGTGTGAGGAGGATTGGAAGACGCCCCTTACCACTTCCCTGTTCTTTGTAGGCGTGCTTCTCGGCTCCTTTGTGTCTGGGCAGCTGTCAGACAGGTAAGAATGGTGGGAGGGAGGAAAGGTGATTGTCAACACATTACCTGTCCTGGGGCTGGACTGAATTTAGGGTATTTTCACCAGAGAAAGGGAGACCCCATAGGCCACCAAGTGAGTGACAGGAGGAACTATGATGTATTCTGTATCCTCTGTGCTCAGCCCCTTGTGGGGAACCACTGGAAAATGGGACCCTTATATTACCAACTGTTAGTCGCTTAGTTGTGCCCAACTCTTTGCGACCTCATGACTGTAGCCTGCCAGGCTCTTCTGTCCACAGAATTCTCCAGGCAAGGATGCTAGAGTGGGTTGCCATTTCCTACTCCAGGGGATCTTCCCAACCCAGGGATCAAACCAGGGTATCCAACATTGTGGGCAGATTCTTTACCATCTGAGCTCCTCAAAAATATACACTGTTGCTTCACGGCCTCCTCACCCCACCCTCAGTTTTTTGTTGCCATGTGATCTGTCCACAACCAGCCATTAGCCAGAGGCAAAGCCAAATGGTGAGTACCCCTCCTTAACTGTGCACCTGCCTCTGCTGTGGGTCAGGCCCCTGGCTGGACACTGGGGCCGCAGAGCTGATCAAGGCTGCTTCAGGGCCTCCTGGAATGCACTGTCAGGAGGAGACAGCATCGCAGCTTGGGGAGACGTGACCACACTGACCCTTGAATGTTCTGTAGGGACCAGAGCAGGAAGGTGGGAGTGCTCAATGGCAGTGTTGGGGAAGGCTTTCCAGAGGAATAGCTGTCCCTCCCTTAGTCGTGAAGCCCAATGGGATCCCCGACCCAAAAGCCTGAGATGACCTGAGTGTGGAAGATGAGATGAGAGATGTTGCCCTGTGTTCCCTTTGAGCTGGGAACTGGACACTGGACACTATCAGAAAATGAAATTAAGACTTAAGCCAACTGTGGTGTCATTTATGGATGTTGCTGGAAGCTACTTTCCACAGAGCAGTGGTTCCCAATTTGGGATGCACAGTAGAGTCACCTTGGAAATAATATCTTTAAGCCCTGATACCCATAATGCACCCAGCTGTCTACATCCAGACAATAAGAATCTCAGAAGGCTGTCACAGTATTTTTTTAAGCTCTCTTGACTCCAAGCACAGCCTAGGTTGGAGACCACTGACACAGAGGGACTCTTGGCTCTGCTGCTGCTGCTGCTAAGTCACTTCAGTCGTGTCCGACTCTGTGTGACCCCATAGACGGCTCTGCCATCTATGGGGTCGCACAGAGTCGGACACGACTGAAGCGACTTAGCAGCAGCAGCAGCATGTTCCAGAAATGTGATGGCAGCTTCTACCTACGACTCATTCTAAACGGCAAATTTCCACATGGTTCTTACATAAGCTGCTCTGTGATTTCGAGATATGCTGCCTCCACAGGAGGCTCAGAATCTCAGAAACTTACCTCCTGGGCAGAAGGATGCCTGAGGCCTCACCCAGGAAGAACCTGGGAGGATGTGATAGGGGAAAAGCCTGTCACAGCCCTGAGAAGAACAGTCTGCAGGGATGCCTGACTTGGGCCTTCCCCAAGCCCTGAGTACGGTGCTGCTGTGATCGGCACAGGCCACTTCTTGTGTTGTGCTATACTCTACAGATTTGGCAGAAAGACCATCCTCTTCGCAACCATGGCTGTGCAGACTGGCTTCAGCTTTCTGCAGATTTTTTCCATCAACTGGGAGATGTTCACTGTGTTATTTGTCATCGTCGGCATGGGCCAGATCTCCAACTACGTGGTAGCCTTCATACTAGGTAGGAATGGCTTCTGACCTGCAAGGCCCCTCCTTCCAGTCCTCTGAGAGGCCTGGGAAGAGGGGGCCGCTGAAGAGGGCACAGGGAGTGCTCTTACTCAGTGCAGAAGGAAGCACTGTAATTCATGGTCTGTGCTTCCAAAATGCGACCAGCTTTGGGGACATATGGGCTGGGGAGGAGGCTGTGGCCACAGGTTCTTTGACAGGTCACAGGCAAGGCAGGCACTCTTAGGAAGCCAGCTCTTTGCTGGCCCTGAAATGTGACTGTGAGTAACAGCCAGCCAAATGATGACTGAGACACATTTCAGGAGCACAGGGCTTGGGAGGGACACAGAGGAGGGATTCTCGAGGGGGAGACAGTCTGGGGATGTGTCTGATCTGAGCTGTGAAGGCTCAAGACTTCTGCCTGGGCCACAGCTAAATGGTCTACTGGCAGCTGGGCCTGGCCTCTAAGGGGATTAAGGGTGGTCGGTGCAGCTGGTATACAGGTGGAGGAGGCACGTGCCAGTCAGGAGTACGGTGCCAGCTGTCCATCTTTGGGCAGATCTGGCTTCACCCCTAAGTCAAAGCCCACCCCCAGAACATATCAGCTGCATACAGGACAAGCCTCATTGCTGAGAGCTGTCCTATCTCCTAGCGGCAGCCTTGCTTCTGGAATATCAGGCCACATGAGGGGGACTCACAAGCTAAAGGTCAGGAGGAGGCCCCCAGGGCCTTCAGCAGCTTTTCCCAGGAGGCAGCAGGGTGAGCTCCAGGCATGCTGATAAGGGTCATCTGCAGGAGTGAGAGTCCCCAGCAGGCTCTCTGAGGCCACCTCCTCAGGTGAGAGAAGGGGCAGTGCGGCCACCTCTGGAACAATAGACACTCATTCCCATAACCTCTAGTATGATCATATTTCTTCGTTGGCTGTTCTAGTTTGTCCCTATTGCCACAGTGTAATTACCAATAGCATCCCTTTAAGGTAAGTCTAATGATTCTTATCTCAGAAGTCTGAATCTAGTAAGATGATTCTGATAGGTTTTAAGATTCTGGATGACTTGTTGGCTTTCAAGATCCTGTATTCTCTTCGTTGGGGATATATACACCCTGTCAGATTGCCAACTTGGAACTGCTCAAATTCTACTCCTTTAATCATTTGTGAAGCGCTCCTTGCCAAACGCCTAGCCTTGGCATCTGAAGAAGGAGGTGGGGAGGGCAGTCACATGGCCCCAGCAGGAGCACCCTCTTCAGCAGGAGAGGACCTCTCTCCTTTCTGCAGAGGGAAGCGGGGAGGGGGGAAGGATTTGTTGAGAGAACACAGAGAGCCGCCAGCCAGTGGTGCTGGAAACTGGAGACTGGATGAATTCAGGACAGAAGTTGCAACCTCCTAATGCCTGATGACCCCAAGGACACAGGGCTCTTGGACACAGCAGAGTTTGTTGTTCTCATGGTTTAAACCCCACCGACTCCACCTTCATTTTCGTGATCACCCCATACTTGGAAAGCCCAGTGGGTAGCTTTGCTTGGGCCAGAACATACTAGAAGATGAAGTGAGCAGAGCACCTTTAGGAGAACCTAAAGAATCACCTGAAATGGAAGGGCACAAGGTCGTAGTGAAGCCAGAGAAGCCCTGTCCTTGGGATCAGGAGTCAGGCGGTGTCTGCGCCGTGCACGGCATTCCCCGGGGCCTGCTGAACGACAGCACTTAGACCTGCCTTTCCAGGGGCACAGGGTGCTTCTGAAGCCACAGAGCCTCCTCCCCCGTGTGAGTGGATGAGGCCCGGAGAGCCCACTCCAGGCTTCCTGCAGGGAAGTCTCTGCCCAGCTGACCCTGTCACTACAACCAACTTCTCTCCCTGCCCCTTATGCTGACACGAGTGGGAAGGCCAAGGGAAAATAAGAGCTGTAAGATCAGCCGGAGCCTGGATGTACAGCCAGCAATCAGCGGGCGGGCACTGCGGGTAGCAGGCTCTCCATCGGCTGTGCAGGGTGCTCTGGGGCCTCCCTGGCTATGGTGTTACTCCACTGTGTTCTACAGGAAACTGCTGGCTTGAAATTCCTTGTCCTGAATTCTCAGGCCTGAACATTTTGGTGTCACTGAAAGTCAGACTGCCCCTTGGAGCAGCCAGAAGCCCTCGCGAGTGCCTGGAGTAGGGTGGGGACGGGAGGCACAGCCATCTCTGGCTTCTGGCAGCAGAGCAGCGCTCTCTGGTGTCTTAGAACTGAAATAGCCAAATTGTGCATTTCATTTAACTAAAAGCAACCTAAGCTTGGGGACGGCAATGGCACCCCACCCCAGTACTCTTGCCTGGAAAATCCCATGGACGGAGTAGCCTGGTGGGCTGCAGTCCATGGGGTCGCTAACAGTCAGACAGACTGAGCGACTTCACTTTCACTTTTCTCTCTCATGCATTGGAGAAGGAAATGGCAACCCACTCCAGTATTCTTGCCTGGAGAATCCCAGGGATGGGGGAGCCTGGTGGGCTGCCGTCTATGGGGTCACACAGAGTCGGACACGACTGAAGTGACTTAGCAGCAGCAGCAGCAGCAGCAGCAACCTAAGCTTTGGATCTGGTCTGAGTTCTGTCTGGCCCTTCACCTTCACTTTTGCCCTCTGGCTCCAGGGAAGGGTTGGCAAGACACTGTGGTGATAATCTGCCATTTTAGGAATTCTCATATTAACTCAGGAAGCTAAATTACTCCCACTCTCTACACAGTACAAAAATGGATTCTCTCCTTGCTCTGCTTTTTAACAATTATAAAGCCTGCCAAAGTCACAGGAGACAAGAAAGGGGAAGAAAGGAACAACATGGATACACCTGAAAGCGAAGAGGCTGCCAGAACGATGCTGGCTCACAGCAAGTGACCACTCAGGACCAGGGGCACCGACCCTACCCACACTCCAGCTCTCCCCTCACAATCTCCCACTGTTTCCCAGAAATAACACCCTTGACCTGTCCAAAGCTCCCGGGTGAAACACTAGTGGCATCCTCCTTTATTTCTCATAACTAGCTGCTTGAATTTATTTTGCAAAGTTACCTGTCTCCTGTCTTGAGTGATTCATTCATTCAGTATTTTCCCAGCACTCTTAACAATATTTGTTCCAGCACGCTGAACTACTTAAAATGCTGCTTCCTCTGATGACTTCATGTTTTCTTCCTTTTGATAAGTACATAACTGATGCCATCTTCCTACCAGGAAGCTCAGGCTGTTATGCAGCCTTTATTAGCCACATAGTTTTTAAAAGCTTTAAAACTGAGTTTACATAGCATAACGTTAACTCTTTTAAAGGTGTATAAATTCAGTGGTCATTAGTATATTCACAAAGTCATACAACCATCGACAGTACCTAACTCTTGAACATTTCATCATTCACAAAAGAAACTTATTAGTAGTTAACTTCCCCCATTCTTTTCTTTCCCCAGCTCCTGGCAATCACTAATCTACTTTCGGTCTGTATGGATTTGTCTATATTCTGGGCATTTCTGATAAACAAAATTTTACAGTAGGTGGCCTTTGTGACTGACTCCTTCACTTACTGTTGCCAGGGTTGGTCTGTGCTGCAGAATGCCTCAGTACTCCACTGGGTGCAGATACCACGTTTTGGCCATCTCTTCATCAGGTGACAGACATCTGGGTTGTTACCATTCTTTGACCAATTTGAAGAACGTTGCTATCAGCATCTGAGTCCAAGTCTTTTGTGGAACTATGTTTTCAGTTCTCCTGGGCGTGTACCTAAGAGCGGACTTGCTAGATCATATGGGAGTTTTACCATTTAAGGTCTTACCATTTAAGGAACTGTCAGACTATTTTCCAAAGCGATCTGTTGCATATTTTTTGCTCTTTTCTCTAGGACATAGCTTTTCACCTTTCTTTGTATTTTACTTTAATGTTACCATTATTTTATTTTATTCAAATTATAAGCTACTTCAAGGGAGAAATCGGATATAAATACATAAGATGCAGAGATTTGCTGGCAACCCTTGTTTGCACTGCCCTGAGAGGGAAGAATTGGGGGACAAGCGGAGGAGGTAGGACTCACTGCTGTCTGTCCTCCAAGGGCTCAGATCTGCTTGGCAGAGGCAGCCAAGGCGGCTGTTACAGAGAATGTGGGCCGTGGGGCTAGGAGTGTGAGGGGAGCATAGATAAATTGTCTGCGCATATGCATAGACAAGAAAGGTCCCTTTTAACTAGAATGATCATGAAAGTTTATAGAGAAGAAAGAGGACAAGCTATTTTGATGAGAATTCTGAGTATTTTCCAGGAGCAAAGAGAGGTTTTTGCTGTCTTCTGTTGGATCTCTTGGTCAGTGGCACTGTGTTTTCCAACATTCCCCTGACATCTGGTACATTTCAATTGTTTGACCAGGATAAAAGAGTTAACTATTCCTGAGTGCCTGCCACATGCCAGACACCTGACTAGGCTCCTTACCTCCATTAATCTCAGTCCTCATAATAATAACTCCACAAAGTAGGACTTATCAAAGCCACCCCAGTAGCCAGTGAGCATCAAGGGGCCCGGCCGCTGCGCATGGCTGACAGAGGACCCTGGGTCCCACCCCAGTAGCCAATGAGCATCAAGGGGCCAGCCGCTGCACATGGCTGATAGAGGGCCCTGGGTCCTACCCTATATCCTGGCAACTGCACCACAGTCATGTTTCTTGAGCTGGGGTCTGCAGACCTCTGCGGGTCATTCATGGAGGGGCAGATCCTGCCTCCAAGTGGAAGGGATCCAGTGGTTCCTGAGCTGACTACCGTAGCAGGGCCCTGAGCAACATGACGGTAAGCCTGGCCCACTCTGAGTCACTCACTCTCAGGGAGAGTGCTCAGATTCTGGAGGTGGTGACAGGCAGTGGGGAAACACTCCTGGCCAAGACGTGCTTCTTTGGCTGAGAAGTCAGAGTCTCACTCACAAGTGATACTCAGAGGCCCAATCAGATCAAGACCAAGCAGGCTTTGTTCTAGGAGCAAACACCTAAGGAGTAAAGGAGGTCAGGACAGGGAGCCCCTAGTGAGCAGAACCAGAAGTCACCAGTCACCTCTCTCACTGCCAGCTGAACGCATGGAGTTTGTGACACCTGCTGGCAGTGAAAGGTCTGCAGGAAATAAGACTCCTCTTCTGGTGTCTCTGAGAGGACTAATTGGCCTCTAGTTAGTTTGAAGACCAGTCCAAGTGGGTGAAATGCAAATCCTAACTTCTAAAATGCAGGTATGGCCCCACCCATCTCCCACACATGTCTCCACTAGAACTCAGTTGAAGGACAGCTTGACAGGGTGAAGGCTTTGGTCCCATATAATTGTTTTTTTTTTTTTTTTTGGACTGTATCCATAGATTAAACTGATCAGTCTTAAATCCTGTCTGTCCCACTTATTGCATATGTGTGAATTTAAGCAATTTGCTTCAACTCTTTAAGTCTCAGCTGATGATATGTAAAACAGAAGTAATATTAGTTGTTATATGATTATTGTGAAGAGTCAAAGAGATAATATATGTAAACAGTCTGGAACCTGGCTCAAAGTGCCTACTCAGAACAATACTAACTATGAAGATGATGATGATGATGCTCAAGACAGGGTGATTTTCCAAAAGTCAGAAAGCAGGAAGTCGTGTTCCCAAGAAACTATTCAGATTTGTGCCCTCCCTGTTGCTCCACATAAGGGCAGAAGGGTAGATTAATGAAGCTTCTGTTCCCCATGGGTACTCTGCAAAGCTAGAGCAACTCTGTCCTGGCCTGAGACCCAAGCTTAAAGAGGGACATTATCCAGAAATACAGTGGGGTAACTTCTTTCTCTTCTCTTATCAGGATCATGGAAGTGTGAGGGAGCTCCCTTGGCCTCATGAGTCTACAAGATTCTCACTTGGTCCTGTGCACTCTCTCTTTTCCACAGTCACATCCTCTGCTGCTTCACTTCTGAATCTCTGCTTAGGAATAAAGCACTATTCATTCTCACATCATGATAATCACAGCCAAAGTGCTTAGAAACCATGGCAGGGTGAGTCTTCTTATGGAGTGACAGGAAGGTCATTAATGAGGTAAGAAAAGATCTGAGAACAACGCTCATGATCCTGAAAGAAGTCTGGCCATATTCCTGGAAATGAGTTTAAAGGCTAAGAAATGCCCTGGGTGGTTAGAGCTATTGTCCGCAGTCCAAGATGTGAGAGATACACAATACTGGCCATTTCTATCAGTCTGGGTTTTAGAAATGGCTGTTCAAGACAGAACCACTGAGACACATCTTCAGTTATGCTGAGTGAGGAAGAGAGGTGAGGACAGGAACATGGAGGAGGGGAGAAAGGGAAACCAGCAGAAGTGGTCATTTTACTGCTTCTCTGGAATTAGTCCTTAATTCCTTAGCCTGTGCTCAGGGCATATAAACACAACTAAGAAACTCCTTCTTAAAACCCAAGCCTGAATAACCTTCAAATCATCTGTTTTGTATTTTCTGGGCTACTTCTCGGTAGTGGTGGGCAGATCTCAAACAAAAGATGGAGCTATTGCCATTGGCCACATCTCCACCCTGAGGCAGAGGACCAAGAGTGGACTCTGCGGAAAGGGCCTGAGTTTTGTGACAACAGAAGGAGCCTGTTTTCAGACTCGTTGTCTCAAACCAAGCACTCCAAGAAGCAAGCAACATCTCTTGAAGAGCTGGGGCTGAGCCATCCACTGTGGCGCTGAGCAGAGCAGGAGCCTTTCCCAAAACAGGGCCAGATGCCAAGCATCTGGTGGTTTTGTGGTATTCTGGGAAAGCTCTATGAGTTCCCTCCATGTGCAGCCAGCTCCAGGACTGCCGCCTGCCAGGCCAGAAGAGCAACTTCTTCTTGTCTTTCATTGGGCCATAAGGACTGTCTCTGCCTGGGGCTGATCCCTGGGCACAGTGTGGCCTCAGTGGAATTCAGCCCTGGGCACTGGGGCCCTGCTCTGTGGACCTCCAGAGCCAGCTGGATCCTCCTTATCATTTCTCAGGGCTCAAGGGTAGCTAAGGGTGTCCTAACACAGCTCAGTAACTGAACTCTCCATTGTTTCCAAGAGACCCATATCTGCTTATTTACAGTGGTGAATGGTGGGAGAGGCTGAATGCCGCATGAGCCACACACCCTCAGGAGAGCTCCCATGCCTCCTGAGACACCTTCACTGCTCCTCACCCTGGGGCTTTTATTTTAGAAATGTGGCATTCTCAGAAGAGGTTACCTTTTAGGGCTGAGCATGATATTCATATGACATGAGGAAACATTAAAAAAAAAATCTACAGCTCCTTTAAAATCTCATGAAAACTCATCCTCTATGAAGTGGTAAGTCTTGGGTCGTGTCCCACCCTCCTCCACGCTGACCACTCCTGCTCTGGGCCAGGAGGCAAATAACTCTTTCCTCTTCTAAGTGGTTGTATTTTTAACTCTAACCAGCAGGTATTGTGTAAAAAAGCCAATACTAAAGTGAGTTAAAATGCTAACACTCCTCCCTTGTTTTGAACAGGAGCAGAAATTCTCGGCAAGTCAGTCCGTATTCTATTCTCTACGTTAGGCGTGTGCACATTTTTTGCAGTTGGCTACATGCTGCTGCCACTGCTTGCTTACTTCATCAGAGACTGGCGGATGCTGCTGCTGGCGCTGACGGTGCCCGGGCTGCTGTGTGTCCCGCTGTGGTGGTGAGTGTGGCTCTGTCTCAGACAGCCCCCTACTGCGGGCCAGCAACCTGGAGCCCGGAGCCTGGTGCTGACCTCGGCGTGGGCCTGCTGATCACACTGGAGCAGGCTGAGGCCTCAAAGCCCAGAGACCAGTTCCCTTGCTGGGGGTGGGCATGTGTGCTGGGGTTAGATTCCCCACCGTCCCACAAAGCACCATTCTCAGGAAACCCAGTCCCCCTTGGGCTCTCCCAGCTCTTCTCTGTTACTGGGTGGTTGCTGTTGTTTGTGGAGATGGTACTGTTGGGTTTTCTTATTTTCAGCTCTGCCCCCCTGCTCTTCACTGGAGAAGGAGATGGCAACCCACTCCAGTGTTCTTGCCTGGAGAATCCCAGGGACAGGGGAGCCTGGTGGGCTGCCGTCTATGGGGTCGCACAGAGTCGGACACGACTGAAGCGACTCAGCAGCAGCAGCAGCAGCCCTGCTCCTCTGACACATTTCTCTAGGAAATCTCTTTCTCCTTATGGCTTCAACTAATGTAACTTCCTCAAGCTTCCCTGTCGTGTAATGATCTGCATCTAAGATGTGACTGTTTATCTGCTTTGTCTTGAAGAGCTAGAGAATCACATCTGTTTAATTAATTGTTAGAGAAAATATTCTCTTCACTCCTCCCACAACCCTTCAACCAAATTTTGACCCAGCAATGTGGGAATAACAAAGTGCTGAGATGCTGACCCCGATTTGACCGAGTATGGCTGTGGAGATGATTTTACGTGAGAGAACAGAATGACAATAGTGGAATAAGGTCCCAGCCACACGTTTTATTTGGGGAAGACTCCTCATTTCTTCGGTTTTTCCATATTTAAACAAGAGGAAAGGGGATTTCTCCCATTATTGAGTTCGGTACTCTCGCTCGCTCTCTCATTGATTAGTCTTGATTTGGTTTCATGATATCAAAATCAAATCTCCCAGCAGTGACTGGTTTTACTGAATTGCTTGACCTCTCTCTGCTTACAAACAATGAAAGTATTTTTGATCATGTTTGGGGGCTCACAGGTTAGACTAGCCCTCCTGGTTGCCCTGTCCTGTGGACATACTTAGGAAGTATGCCTTGGGAAGTTTCCTAGAAGGACCTTGATCTTGCTGCAACTGTTAGGCAGCCATAGAGGCTGACACGTAGTACTTCTTGGCCTTGTTAGACCAGATAGCACTGGTTAGACCACTCCAAACTACTGTCTTTTTATGAACTCTAAGGCTGCTATGATTTACCAGTGCAAATCCTTGGCATGAGTGTGCATGGGGAAAAGAAAGCACTTTTTTTTTTTTTCTTATTTCCCTAGAATTTGAGAAACAGTGTGTTATTTATTATTCTGATTTCCTGACCCAGTCTGAGAGTAGGGCAATTTTCTTGAATGAGAATCACCATCATCACCATCATCATCACATCACATTACATTAGCATCACACCCTCTCTCCACAACACCCCCTGCTAACTGAATTTATTGTAAAAGGCGCTGGTGACCAGACAGTCTCTCAAGTCACAAGACAAGATTATTCAGAGGTTACTTTCTGCCTCTTCAGTTGAATGATTTTGGTAATCTGTGTTCTTTGGTTCTAGATGTCATTTCAGCATAAGAGACTAGTACTTTCAAAATATGTTATAGTCAACTGTATTACTATATGATTCTATCAGAGAGAGAGAACAAAAATAGAAGGGCCCTGACTGACTCTAAGAGATTAGCATGGATTTTAATTTGTGGGGCTTGGATCTTTGCCTCGGAACCAAATGCCACAGCAAGGAACAACTCTGACAGGTCAGCCTCTTGGGTTTCTAGCACAGAAGGTCCATCCCACAAGGAGCTGCCTTACTCTTGCCCTGAGGAGAGTTGTTTCTATGTTGCCCACAGGCTGCTCCATGAGTGCTCCCAGCTGTGGGCACATTGTACCTGGGACAGGACTGCCCCAGACAGAGCGCAGCCCGGGGCCAGGACAAATAAGCTGAGTGCTTGTCCTGAAAGTTTAACAGTCTTATCACTTTTCTATAAAAATAAAAACAAAATAGCTCTCTTTTGAACATCTCGTCCTTGAGGGTGGGATTTCCTGAAGCAACGCCCGTCCATCGGGGTGGGCTGGGATGATGTGGGGACGGCTTCGGGCTACTGTGACCTCTGCTGCCAGCTCAGTATGTGATATAGACTCTCCAGCAACACTCTTCCCCTGCTCAATTTGAATGAAATCTATAGAAAGGCTGTAATGTCAACCTTATTTGGCCCTCCACTAACTTGAAATAATGAGCTAGGCTTGATTATTTATGCACCAAAAAACCATGGCAATTCCAAAGTTAAAATGGCAGCAACCCTAAGTACAGTGGGCTGAAAATTGGAGCAGGTGGTTTGGGGACTTTTTAATGTCCCCAATTTCCTTTAAAAGGCTTGGCAGTAAGTGACCACAAGTATGAATTGAGTGTTGTAGGTAGAGAAGGAACCCCTAGGTGCAACACGGGGAAAGTTTTCCAATATTTAGCTGACTAAGCATTTGGAACTTGAGGCCAGTGATGGCCCTCAGAGCTGATAGTTAAGAAAGGTAGGATATGTCTAAGAACAACGTGGTTGGGGAAAGACACCTCTCAGAAGTAGAAGTACCCACGCTGTATAGTTCTTCATTGATACAGTTGCCACTAGCCGCGTGCAATGACATATTAAAATTAAGAAAACGCAAGTGTTATTCTCTCAGTCATGCCCGACTCTTTGCCACTCCATGGACTGTAGCCTGCCAGGCTTCTCTGTCGATGGAATTCTCCAGGCAAGAATACTGGAGTGGGTTGCCAGTCCCTTTTCCAGGGGATCAAACCTGGGTCTCCCTCATTGCAAGAAGATTCTTCACCATATGAACCACCAGGGGCCACAAGTAAATATAAAACTGGATTCTTCAGTCACTCTAGTCACACCAACTCAGTAACCACATTTGGGTAGTGGCTGCTGCATTGAACAGCACAGATACACAGCACCAGAGAAAGTTCCCTGGGACAGGACAGCTCTAATTACCAGGGGTCAGTGGCCTAACATCATCACAGTTGCTACAGGGACCAACCGAGTGTGTATTCCAAAAAATGCAAAGTGGGTTCATTTTTCAACTCATGTGCTTGTTTGTGGTAGGCTGGGGATGGAAGCTGGGGGTTAGCTATTTGATATGTTGTGTTTTGCTCTGAGATAATCCCTGTTGAGGCTTTGCAGGGGGCTGTTTAATTATAGGAAGACTATATCTGCTACATATAATTTATTTTCTAGGACAACTTAATATTGACAAATAGATAAGGAAGACAAGAGCCAGCAAAAGAATGGCTAAGCAATTCTGAGAAATAAGGATTAGGAAAGAATAGAAGTCAGGGGGTAACATTACAAAAGATAAAAGATAAATAAGACTAGAAAAATTAGGAAAGAATAGTAGTCAACCATGTCTGAGCATCAGTTAAAAATGTGGGTAGATTGTGTAATAAAAAGTCAGTTTCCAACTAACACAACATTGTTAATCAACTATACTCCAATATAAAATAAAAAATTTTAAATGTTTCTAGACAATAAAAAATAAAAAGACCATATTGGCTGTCTCCCCACAACTGGTTTGGGTACTCACTGAGCTGAGAATCTGTTGAAAGCCATGGGACATCCCACCGAGGTGTGTCAATGTACTCGCCTCCTCCTCTGACTGCCTAAGGAAAAGCCCGAGGAACACAGATGCCTTCTTTTACCCAGTAAACTTGTGAGCATCACCAGCTGGGGCCCAGGAGTTCCCCTAGGGATGGACACACTGAAAAGATACTAGACACTGTTTCGTTAATGAGCCGTGCTGGCCATGAAGTTTTGGGTGGTATTCTCCAGCTGCCCTGCTTTAAACATGCCCATAGTTAATGTTACCCCTTGTAGGCGGGCCCTGGCTTCAAGTACAACTAACGATTGGTCTTATGTTTTGATCAGAACTTTCAGAGGTGAAGGTACTCTTATTTATTCTTACAAATAATGGAGATCTTATGAAACCTCCCTCCTGATGTTCTTTAAAAAGACAAACTAGAATTTTACAAAATAAAAATTATTTGGGGGCAACTTACAGTTGATAGCATCAAAACTTGTTACTGTGAAAAATTATAAAACATCCAAAATGAATTTTAGGTTTATTCCTGAATCTCCCCGATGGCTGTTATCCCAGAGGAGATTTAAAGAAGCTGAAGATATTATCCAAAAAGCTGCAAAAATAAACAACGTAACTGCCCCAGCGGTAGTTTTTGATCCTGCGGAGGTAAGGATTTGCAAATGTTTTCTCTTGAGATCAGCTGTGCATTCTTGATTATGGAATTTAATTTGATTCAGTAGATTTTGAGTGCCTACTATGTACCAGGCACTGTTCAAGACCTTAGAGACAAAATGATAAAGTTCTGAGATAAAACCCATCTCCAAGGGCTGTGGACCAATTAAATATAATAATATATATAAATTGCTTAGCAAATAGCAGTGAAACTGATAGTAGCTCAGTCATGTTCTACTCTTTGCAACCCCATGGACTACAGCCCACCAGGCTCCTCTGTCCATGGAATTCTCTAGTCAAGAATACTGGAGTGGGTGGCCATTCCATTCCCTTCTCCAGGGAGCATACAGCAAGTGTTGATTAAATATTAGTTCTTGCTCCACACCACTGATGCAGCTACATACTGGTGATTTTCTAATATCTATATTAAGTGGGAAAAAATGTGTTTGAGAGATATTCCACCCATGGGTTCCCCACTGTATTCTGAATCTTACCAAAGTCTGCTGGGGAAGCTATACCTGTCTTTGGTCTTGCTATATCGTGTCTAGAACCCTAAGGCCTGAGAGCATAGGCTGGTGGATTCACACCTGCAGGAAGGAGGCCACGAGAAAAAGCAGATATTCAGTGGAAGCATACTCACTTCCTGACAGTCAGTAAGGACTCACTGTGTCCTTGGCCATACCTCGTGGCAACTCCCAGAGAAATCAAGAAAACTTGGACACATAAGGAGCATAGAATATAACCCAGAGTGTTAAGAGAATTAGATGGATATAAGTGATGAGGTGAGGAAAAAAATCCCCAAGGAGCAAACAGGGTGAGCCAGCAAAGAGAACAAAGTGATTCAGGGCTGAAGAGGCTGGTCCAAACCAGGGAGGACACTTAAATGATAGGGCAAGGGCACTCGTGGCTAGAAGGGTCAGGGACTGCTCAGGACACCCCAAGAAGACTACATACTTCTTAGTCTGTATGCTTGCCTCCACGCTCACATCTGTGCCCCTGGCCACCCCAGGACTTTGGATGGTGACGAGCATGCCAGTACTCTATCCTCCTTCTTGGCCTTTGGAACCTTTTACAGAAGCAGATACCTTGGTGATGGCTGGAGGTTTAATTACAGTGGCCGTGAGCCCAAGCTTTCAGAGGGCTGCCAGGAAAAATATGTCTTAATCCTTTGCTCTTCGGATCAAGAATTCCATTCCCAGCCTTGGTCAATTTAACTGGATGCAAAAATAACATGGGGAGTGTCTAACACTTCTGGATCTCAGGGCTGTGCTGAATGGTTTTTTTTTTTTTTGATGTTTAATGGATACATGGTCTGACTTCTGTTTTGAGGACCTTAGAGTCTTAGTAGTAGAGATAAAGCCTATGTGGATGAAAGTAATCATAAAACATTTCAGAGATACATAGTTATATAGACAAATGAGAACAAAGTCCAGCGTCAAAACACATGCTTTCTTCCTGCCATGAGGCATATTGAACCTTAACTGAACAAACCCAAGGAGGTAAAGGGAGCTTGCGCTTTCCTGAGGCCCAGTCATCTCTCCCTATTCACCTCCCAGGTAGGATCCTCTGAAGGAGGATATATAGGGCCCTGTGCCAACAAATGCAAACTGCTCGGAATGGCAATAAAGAGCCCACCAGATGCCAGGCACATTGTTCAGCTCATCTGATGCTCATGCCAGTCATTGCTAGTACACATTATTATAGGCCCATTTCACAGGAGGGGTAATTGAGGCACAGTGCTTCTTCGCTGAAAAGTTAAATTATTTGCCCAGGATTACATAGATAGACGTCTCACTCCGGTGCCAAAATACATGCTTTTAACGGTTCTTTCTCATCTCATGTTAAGGGCAGTGGCATTAACTTGGACAGGAAGAAAAACCATCATTCCATCTTCAAACACAATCTTGGGCTTCTTTGGCTTCCTTTCTGAAGCACCTTCAGCCTTCTCATGGTGCCTGGTCCAAAGGCATTTTGGCAGCTCCATACAGGCCAGGGACAAGCACTGGATATGGAAATGTTCTTGTCCTGAGGTTTCCAAATCTGGCTGCTTATCACCACCACCCAAAGAGCTTTGAAAAATTACAGATTCCCAGGCCCTTGAGCCCTAGGAAAGATTCAGACTAAGCAGACCCAAGGTGGGGCCTGGAAATTTGCATTTTCACAAGGACCCTGTGGAAGTGCCAGTTGTCAGCATAGGCCTGATCCCCAGGTCCTGTCTGTGCTTAGCACCACGCCCATAAAACTTTCAGAACTGCTAGTCCCCAGCAGTTCACGCGGGGACTTTCTTCCTTGTGATAATTGGGTAATACTGCCAGAGGCATATTCTGGAGGTTTTCACTCCAGATAGAGCAGAAACAGAAAGGTAACACGACTGTGAGCTGCATGAGGTGGTGCCTGATTGTTCTCAAAAAGAAGGATGCTAATATTTGGGAAGAAGCTACTACAAGGGCAGGTCTGGCACTCTTCCTTCCTTCATTGTGGAAATTCTTTCCCCGGCCTCTTACTGAATACATGCATAGAGTCACAGAGTTTAACTTTATCCTGAAGAGTTTCTCCACCTCAGAGCCTTGTAACTTTTTTAGTTTCAATTCCTTTTTTTTTCAATTGAAGTATGCTGCTGCTAAGTCACTTCAGTCGTGTCCGACTCTGTGTGACCCCATAGACGGCAGCCCACCAGGCTCCCCCATCCCTGGGATTCTCCAGGCAAGAACACTGGAGTGGGTTGCCATTTCCTTCTCTAATGCATGAAAGTGAAAAGTTAAAGTGAAGTTGCTCAGTCTGTCTGACTGTTAGCGACCCCATGGACTGCAGCCCACCAGGCTACTCCGTCCATTGGATTTTCCAGGCAAGAGTACTGGGGTGGGGTGACATTGTCTTCTAGTTGATTTATAATATTGTATTAGTTTCAGGTGTACAAGAAAGTGATTCAGTTATTCTTTCAGATTATTTTCTATTATAGGTTATGAAAAGATACTGAATATTTTCCCTTTGCTGTATAGTAAATAATCCTTGTTGCTTATCTATTTTACGTATAGTGGTTTGTGTCTGTTAATCCCATACACCCAGTTTATCCCTCCTTAAGTTTGTTTTCTATGTGTGTGAATCTATTTCTGTTTTTAATGTAGATTCACTTGCATTTTATTGCATATATAAATGATATCTCATAATATTTGTCTTTCTCCCTCTGACTTACTTCACTAAGTGAATATTCTCCTGTTGCAAATGGCAATATTGCATTCTTTCTTACGACCAACATTCCATCGTATATATACCTTATTATCTTGAGCCAAACATTTGTTGATGACTGGCACTTGGGTTGTTTCCATGTCTCTGCTAATGTAAATAGTATAGTTTCAGCTCTAATAAGCTTGATTATCTGTGATTCCTAACACATGAAAAGTTAACGTCAGTTAATTAAAAGTAAAGGAAGGAAGCCCATTAACAGCAGTAAGAATACCACCAACCATTGACAGCTTACGTGTTTTCCTCAATGGTGCAGTAATTAAAATAATAGTTAAAATGGATGGGGTGTTTACCATGGTTCAAGTACTATGTTAAGATTTATATATATGACCTCACTTAAACTTCTCAAGGCTTAATTATTAGACCCATTTTACAGAGAGGTAAACTGAGGCTCACAGAGGATAAATAGTAACTTTTTCAAGGTCCCCTAGTTAACCCAAGTGTGTTCTGACACTGAGACAAAAACAGGAAAAGTACAAAAAGCAGATATGAACCTCAAGGTAGTTTGGGGCTATATGGCCCTACCCATTCAAAAGGCCCTAAGGTTCAATGTGATTAAGGTCACCCATAGTGATGCCCATGAGTCAAGGCAAATCTATGCTAGCAGTCAGGCTTTACATAAAGAGATAGTGAAGCCAATTTTTATATTTTAAAGGTTTCTGTCTAAAATGGGCCACAAACATTTTTAAATGTTAGAATAAGCATCCTTTATTTAGATGCCCTTATTGCATGCAAGGGCTTCCCAGTGGCTCAGAGGGTAAAGCATCGGCCTGCAATGTGAGAGACCTGAGTTTGATCCCTGCGTTGGGAAGATACCCTGGAGAAGGGAATGGCTACCCACTCCAGTATCCTGGCCTGGAGAATTCCATGGACTATATAGCAAATTCCAGACTTATAAGCATGTTCAAAGTGAAGTGAGTTACATACATGAGAATATATTGTCATAGCCAAAGATACTCCCTCATCATTTCTTAATCTCATAGTTGTGTACATTACTTTAGCAACAGGAGCAACTCCCCCTGAAGCAGCAGAAAGTTTTCATTTTGGACCTGTTTAGGACTCGGAACATTGCTACAATAACCATTATGTCTTTGCTGCTGTGGTAAGTAATAAGAGATCTGGAAATGTGACATACAGCATGTAAATATAGAGCTGATTTTCTTTAATTCAAGGGACAGGATCAAGGCCTGGGTCCTCTTGAGGCAAAATTAAAATTTTAGAACCTAAGTTATTTGGAAAGCCCTTAATTTAAGAGCTTTCCTGATAGCTCAGTTGGTAAAACTGAATTGCTCTCGGCCTGCAATGCAGGAGACACCGGTTCAATTCCTGGGTCGGGAAGATCCCCTGGAGAAGGGATAAGCTACCCACTCCAGAATTCTTGGGCTTTCCTTGTGGCTCAGCTGGTAAAGAAGCCACCTGCAATGCAGGAGACCGGGTTTGATCCCTGGGTTGGTAAGAACCCCGGGAGAAGGGAAAGGCTACCCACTCAAGTATTCTGCCCTGGAAAATTCCATGGACTGTATAGTCCATGGGATGGCAAAGAGTTGGACACAACTGAGCGATTTGCACTTTCAACTTAATTTATGGAACTGGATACTTAAAAAAATGTCAAAGGGAACAATATTTAAAGGGAACTTTGACCCATATGGAAAGGGTCCCCTGCCCCTCCTAAAGTTACTGGGATTAAAACTAATGATATTCCAGATGCCCGAAGCTGAGATGCTAACTCAGCTCCTGCTTCCAGAAGTTGTACAGGCAATTAATCAATGAGCTTAGAATACCCTGAGTCCCCACTGCCTGACTTGGAGTTTTGACAAGCTTTTTATACTTGCTAATAGCAATTTACTGAGTGATTTTTAAGACACACAAATAATGAACTGACTTTGTAGGCAAGATTTAATAATATATCTGCCAAGAAATTAGGAAGAAGACAGAAAGGAAAGAACATGACTACTCCATGATGGCAGCACAAAAAACGATGGTAATCAGAGCTACCAGGCTCACGCTGCAGCTAGTCTAATTTTAGAGCCACCTTGTATTACAATTAGAAGTCATCAATAACAGAGTTTATGCCCCTGAATTAAGCAAGTGTGTCCTGGACACGTGGCTTTCCTCACAATGGACCTACTTAGTTCTTACATGTCAGCAGGTATCACTGATGCAATTGTATCTTGAGAAGGGGCACTACTGGGCCAACAATAAAGTAGTCATTAGTTTTATTCATGCTGCTCTTATTATCAAATGTGAAAATCACTAAGATCCTAGAGGAATAAAGCTTCATTTTTTTGTTTTGTTTTGGATTCGCCCTTGTGCTATCCAACCTAGTAGAGTATGTGTAAAAAGATCCAACAGTAAATATAGAGCTGATTTTCTTTAATTCAAGGGACAGGGTCAAGGCCTGGGTCCTCTTGAGGATTTGGTACCTGCAGGATTTCAGTGTTCCTGAAAATATTTTTCAGATGTTCTCTGCTTTTCAGCCGTGTTGATAATAAGCAAATTTCTCCACAGAGGAGTCTGCATAGTGTTATATATAACTTAGTGTTTTTTCCACAGAAAAGCTTTTATGTGGAAGTTAACTATAATGGCGGAATATGCACTATGCATTCTGTGATACCTTGAAGCATTATGAGACTCATTTTTTTCCCTAAAGTGAGTTGTACTAAGTCAATTGGCATTTACTGTAAGTGGATCCCACAGTATTACCTATGTATCTTTTTCTTTTGGGGGGTGGGGTAGGGAGAATGAAATATGGAGTTTATGTTCACTGATGTGACAATCTTTCTTCATATAATATCTCTAAGGGGATGAGAATGTATCGTACAATCTATTCTACTGAAACCTGAAATCAGCTAGATTAGGACAGGTAACTGTTGAATATTTGTATATTTAGACTTAGTGCTGTCCAACAGAACTTTCTGCAGTGATAGAAACATTTCATATCTCTGTTGTCCATTATATCCACTAGCTCCAGTGGCTACTAAGGAATTGAAGTGTGCCCAGTGCCAAAGTGAGGGATGACATTTTAAATTTGATTTAATTTTAATTTTTACTTTTAAATAGCCTTATGTGGCTAGTCACCACCTGTAAGATACCAAGACATGGACAACTTCCTATCCGTCATGAAATCATAAAGTGGCTCAAGCCATCCTTTTGTCGTTTTTGTCTTTTGATTTCCAGGATGTTAACCTCAGTGGGTTACTTTGCTCTGTCTCTCAACACTCCTAATTTACACGGAGATCCCTACCTGAACTGTTTCTTCTCTGCCTTGATTGAAGTTCCAGCTTACATCACAGCCTGGCTGCTACTTCGAACCCTACCCAGACGTTATATCATAGCTGGAGTACTGTTCTTTGGAGGAAGTGTGCTTCTCTTAATTCAGTTGGTACCTGCAGGTAAGAAGCTATCCAATATTAGCAACTTATCATAAAAGATCCACACCTCGGCCAGGCTAGTTATCAGTCGTGTGTGCGCATGTGTTTAGTCGTTCAGTTGTGTCCGATTCTTTGCGACCCCATAGTCTGTGGCCCACCAGGCTCCTCTGTCCGTGGCAAGAATGGACAAGAATACTGGAGTGGGTAGCCATTCCCTTCTCCAGGGGGTCTTCCTGACCCAGGAATCAAACCTGGGTCTCCTGCATTGCAGGCATATGCTTTACCATCAGAGTTACTAGAGAAGCCCTAATTATTAGTCACTGTTCCCTCTTAATGTAGCTTTTACATACTAAACCATTCATAAGTCGGTTACACAAGAGATAGCTAACTCTGTGATTTCCTGTGATCAACATCAGTCCCTTCAGACAGAAGGGTTAGCCTCAGAGAGTCAGAAATCACCACCAGAAGAAGAGTCATGCTCCCAGTGAATCCCAGTCACAGAAACTTTCACCTAATCCCTCAAACCTTTCTTTGAGTCATAAACCTGAGTGCTAATTTCTTGGTACTTTCAAACCTTCTCTCTGACTGATGTATATACACAAGTGTTAAGAGTTGGTAGTACATGCCAGTTCCAGTATAAATTCAGTGATTTTTATGGTCTGTAATCTTTAAGTAGTTAGAAAGCATATGAAAAGATACATGCTTCTATTTTCCTCTTATGTCCAAGTTCCTCATATTGTTATAACATTAAGTCAACAGATTATTGATATATAGTATTATATATAGAAGTATATATCTCAATAATAATAAGTAGGATAAAAGGATTGGTTCTTCTGTTCAAAGATTAAACTTAACTGCATTAACAAGCTAACAATTGACTATGAAACTGTTGTAATTAAAGTGTAGATAAGGTCATGGAATGCATAAATGATCTAGAATGACAGTAGTGAAACTCAAAGCACCCTTCACTCTCCATCTTTTTCTATGTCCAATTAGTAAGACTTTGAAGAAGTGTAATTTGGGGAATATCTTTATATTAGGAAATATTTATATATGAAACATATTATAAAACATTCCTATACAAGCAATAAGGACAAAACAAGCAACTGTTAAGAAAGTATTGTTTCTAAAAGTACCTCTGTTTACCCTGGGTCTCTTCTCCAGGTTACGACTTCTTGTCCATTGGTCTGGCCATGCTGGGAAAATTCGGGATCACTTCTGCCTTTGCCATGCTGTATGTCTTCACTGCAGAGCTCTACCCAACCCTGGTCAGGAACATGGCAGTGGGGGTCGGCTCCATGGCCTCCAGAGTGGGCAGCATCATTGCTCCCTACTTTGTTTACCTAGGTGAGATGCATCTTATCAGTCTATCCTTTTTTTTTAAATATATCTATAAGTAATAGACTTTCTGTTGTGAAAAATGCAAACAGCACAGAAAGTACTGGAAAAAGTACAAGGTCATCTGTACTCTCTCAGTTCCTCAAATCACAGCCCTCAGAGGAACTAACACTAACATTTGGTGAGTAGCCCTCCAGACATTTCGTTTTGTACAACACACACACACACACACACACACACACACACACACATGGTGTATTTTGCACACTTCTGTGAGTATTCAGATTTAAAACTGTGTGCCACCATTACAAAGTGATTCTCAAGAGCATCTGAAGAGTCCCTATTCTAACTGATGTCCTTATGTCCTATGTCTTACAGGTGCTTACAACAGAGTTCTGCCCTACATCCTCATGGGTAGCCTGACTGTCCTGATCGGAATCATCACTCTTTTTTTCCCTGAAAGTTTTGGAAGGACTCTACCAGAGACCCTAGAGCAGATGCAGAAAGTGAAAGGGTAAGTGGAACTTTAAAAAATTACATGTATAAAAAAAGAATGAACATGATAGAATAAACAGGAAGGTTCTGAAAAGGAAGAGTATCAAGTGGAGAGTAGCACTCTCAGATAATAAAGCATATTATTAAGCAATGGCAATTCAAACAGTATGATAACAGTATAGAAAAATAAATCACGAATGCGACAGGGTTCAAAATTAAACTGAATAAAATAAGAGAATTCAGTGTGAGATAACAAGGAGCACTTCAAAATCAGTGGGGGAAAGTTAGATTATTCAGTAAAAACTGGTAGACTATTCAACTAGCCATTTTGGCTACATAAAAAAGCTGAAATCCTACTTCAAAATATATCTTGATAAATTCCAGAAAGATTGAGGCCTAAAAATATAAAGTCATAAATGTACCAGAAGAAAACATAAATATTTTATAACCTTAAAGAAGGCCTTTCTGAGCATGATATGAAAAACAAAAAGCCATAAAGGAAAAGATCGACATATTGGATTAAGCAAGTTTAGATATTGTCAGTAGAGCAAAAGTGAAACCATAAATTAGAACAAAGGTCGACAAACCAGGGAGGAAATATTTGCAACACACTAGACAGAGTTAATAAACTCAAGGTATGAGACAGAGTTAATAAACTGAAGATACAAGAAGCTCTTAGCGATCAGTGGGAAAAAGACCAACAACTCAGTAAGAAAGCCGGTAAAGGTCATGGACAAGCAGTCTGTAGAAAAGAACATTTCAGGGGCAAATATATTTATGAAAAGGAAATACCTGTCCACATTAATAAAAAATTTTTTTAATGCAATATCATTTTTTGGCCTATGAGATTGTGTGAGAGTTTTCTTCCTGATACCAACCAATTCTGACACCAAAGAAGTGTCCTATAATATCATCCAGTTATGACACTAATTACCCAGGACTAGCATCAGACTCTACAAGTTAAAGGCTCAGTCCCATAAGACAGCTTACTCTTTAGCTGCCAGTCACAAGAAATGGGTCCCCAAGGTTATCCAGATTTCTGGCTGTTGGGGAGGGGGAAATTTACTCCCTTACCCCTTTAAGTTCTTGTGGCTGAACTAATAATAAAATTGACACAAGTCAAGTCAGGAGGAGAAAAACACATTTTAATTCATGCATACAGAGATTTCTCAGAAAGAGGACTGCAGACATGGCCAAAGCAAGCAGCTTTTATACTTTTTAGACAGAAACAATAAAACTGAGAGGAATTGATAGGACAAAGAAATTTAGGTTTGAGTGCTTAATTGTTATTGTTCAGTTGCCAAGTAGTGTCAGACTCTGCGACCCCATGGCCTGCAGCACGCCAGGCTTCCCTGTCCCTCACCATCTTCTGGAGTTTGCCGAAGACATGAACTTGGGTACTTAACTAGTAAGGAATTTAAACGAAGTGTGGGCCTGGGTAGTAAATTAGTAAAGAAGCAGCAAGATTTATTCCAATTATGCTTCTTAAGAAACTGAGGCCAATTAAAACCATGAGCTTGAGGATCAGACTCATCTTTTAATAGTTCTCAGGACTGGTTCTGTCTCTTATACACATCTGCTTCCCGGTCCCTCACCATCTTCTGGAGTTTGCCGAAGACATGAACTTGGGTACTTAACTAGTAAGGAATTTAAACGAAGTGTGGGCCTGGGTAGTAAATTAGTAAAGAAGCAGCAAGATTTATTTATACAGATTTTTTGGTCCTGCCCTGAATTCTCCATCTCTGGTAATAAGGGTGTCCTTCTACCTCCATATGTGGGGAGTGGGTCTTTTCCAAGGGGGATTTATTTCCTGCTTTTGGGGGCACAGAGGAGGCCAGAGCTTCCTTCTGCATCAGCTCCTTCACAAGCAACTTGAATTCAAAATAATCATAATGGGGACTTCCCTAGCAGTCCAGTGGTTAGGATTCAGTGCCTTCATTGCTGAGGGTGCAGGTTCAGTCCCTGGTTGGGGAACTAAGATCCCACCTGCTGCATGACCAAAAGCAAAAACAAAATCAAAATGCAAAATAATCAATATGCCATTGTGGCATATTTGGGGGCAGCCTGCCCTGAACTCCAACATGTCCAACTTGACTACCAAGTCTGGTGTTTCCATAACCCCCCTCCTCACGTTCAGGAATTTGCTGGAATGATGCACAGAACTCAGGAAAACATTTTACTTACTATTACCCGTTTGTTATAAACAACACAAATGAACAGCCAGGGGGAAACGTGAGGTCCAGAAGCATCCAGAGTACAGGAGTCTCTGTCCTGTGGATTTGGGGAGCATCACCATCCCAGCACGTGGATATGTTTGCCAATTCAGAAGCTCTCCAGACTTCAGTAAACGTTTAGGAGATTTTATGGAGGTTTTTCACCACATAGGCATGATCAATATTGATTTAACCTCAGCCCTTCTCCCCTCTCTGGGGGCTGGAGGGTGGGCTGAAAGTTCCAGGCTTCTAGTCAAGGCTCGATCTTTCTGGAAGCCAGCCTCCATCGTGAAGCTATCTAGGGACTCACCAAGAGTCACCTCATTAGAATAAGAGGCAAGACACTCCTGTTACCCTTGTCACTCAGAAAATTACAAGGGATTTAGGGGGGCTCTATTCAGAAACCAGGGACAAAAATCAAATATCTTTCTATGACAACACAGACGGGCAAGCATTTAAAAGATCGGTGGTATGGTAGTAGAAGTTTAAGGTTCATTTATTTTTGTTCATTTATTTTTGTCTGCACTTGGTCTTCGTTGCTGCAGGGTTTCTCTAGATGTGGCAAGCAATGGCTGCTCTTCGCTGTGGCGAACGTTTCTCATCGCAGTGGCTTCTCTTGTTGCAGAGCATGGCTCTAGGCCCGCGGGCTTCAGTAGTTGGGGCTCGCAGGCCCTGGAGTCCTGGCTCAGCAGTCGTGGCTCTAGAACTTACTGGCCTCGCAGCACGTGGGAGCTTCCCCAGCCAGGGGTTGAATCCATGCCCCCGGAATTGGCAGGCGAATTCTCAACCACCGGGCCACCAGGGAAGTCCAAGAGAAGTTTAAAGTTTAGATCCTAGAGTGAAACTGCCTGGCTTCAAAACCCAAATCTACTGCAAACTGGGGCAATTTGCCTAGTTTTCACTAGACCTCAGTATTCCCATCTGTTATGTGGGAATAGTTCATATGGCTTTTGTGACATTATATAAGATAATGTGTTTTTAGTGCATAGCCATGATAAAAATAAGTCCATATATGAATGGATTGTGATCCAGACTGGATGTATATAGCAAAAGATGCCCAGTTTTGATAGGTTGTTTCTCCTAGTGATAAAACTACTTCAATATCAACTTTAACTTACCAAGAACTTCATGCTTACCACTCTATTCTTTCCTCAGTGAAACTATAAAATCGTGAATATTAGTGCTAGCTATACTCATGAGGTTCTTTTTAAAGTAATTACTTGTTCATTGACTAGAGAAATGTTTTTCTGTGTCAATCTGGCGTTTTTTTTTTTTTTTCGTTTAATTTTCTTTGGCATTTATCTTACTTTCAGGTTCAGATATGGGAAAAAACCAAAAGGTTCAATGGAGAAAGAAGAAAATCCCAAAGTTATAATAACTTCATTCTAATAAAATTCCCATCGTATTTGGTGAATTGAAAAACATCCATAAGCCAGTGAAGAAACTAAAGCTGTTCCTGATGAAAAGGACTGACTAGGAGGAAAAACACTAAAATGGACCTTGCTATTAAGAAATGCTTGCTATACGGCAAACTCTGGACCAGACTTACAGATAACTCCTTATTTTTAAAAACAAACCATTTCTAGAGACTTTTCCTAATTAATTTGATGAATTGGGTTTGTCGGATTTTTAGAAAATGTGTTGTTCAAGGACTGGAAAACTCATATATAAAGATTAAACTCATTTCCAAATACAAAGACTATCCAAATTTTTAAAAAATTCATTGAATTAACACAACTATCAGGCTTGTGTGTGTGTGTGTGTGTATAAGTAAACCAGCTCATTCAAAATGACCAATTATATGCAGTATTCCTACCCAGCAAATTTTATACACTCCTTTGAGAAGAACTGATGGCAGATACTAATAGCATTTACAAGTGAAATGCATCAAGAGATCAGACAGTCTGGCTCTCTGGCCTGTCAGCATTTAAGAAGAAAACAAGGCAGCTCCTGGCTACAACGTCAGCGGCTATGGCTCACAGGCTATCGAATGATTCACACTTGTTGTGCTCTTTGTGTGTGAGCACTTTACTAAGCTTTCTGTTCCCTAAGACTGGCTTAAAGGGCTTTTTTTTTTTTTTTTTTTTAGATGTGTATAAGAGACAGGTGTTATATATAACTTAGTGTTTTTTCCACAGAAAAGCTTTTATGTGGAAGTTAACTATAATGGCGGAATATGCACTATGCATTCTGTGATACCTTGAAGCATTATGAGACTCATTTTTTTCCCTAAAGTGAGTTGTACTAAGTCAATTGGCATTTACTGTAAGTGGATCCCACAGTATTACCTATGTATCTTTTTCTTTTGGGGGGTGGGGTAGGGAGAATGAAATATGGAGTTTATGTTCACTGATGTGACAATCTTTCTTCATATAATATCTCTAAGGGGATGAGAATGTATCGTACAGTCTATTCTACTGAAACCTGAAATCAGCTAGATTAGGACAGGTAACTGTTGAATATTTGTATATTTAGACTTAGTGCTGTCCAACAGAACTTTCTGCAGTGATAGAAACATTTCATATCTCTGTTGTCCATTATATCCACTAGCTCCAGTGGCTACTAAGGAATTGAAGTGTGCCCAGTGCCAAAGTGAGGGATGACATTTTAAATTTGATTTAATTTTAATTTTTACTTTTAAATAGCCTTATGTGGCTAGTCACCACCTGTAAGATACCAAGACATGGACAACTTCCTATCCGTCATGAAATCATAAAGTGGCTCAAGCCATCCTTTTGTCGTTTTTGTCTTTTGATTTCCAGGATGTTAACCTCAGTGGGTTACTTTGCTCTGTCTCTCAACACTCCTAATTTACACGGAGATCCCTACCTGAACTGTTTCTTCTCTGCCTTGATTGAAGTTCCAGCTTACATCACAGCCTGGCTGCTACTTCGAACCCTACCCAGACGTTATATCATAGCTGGAGTACTGTTCTTTGGAGGAAGCGTGCTTCTCTTAATTCAGTTGGTACCTGCAGGTAAGAAGCTATCCAATATTAGCAACTTATCATAAAAGATCCACACCTCGGCCAGGCTAGTTATCAGTCGTGTGTGCGCATGTGTTTAGTCGTTCAGTTGTGTCCGATTCTTTGCGACCCCATAGTCTGTGGCCCACCAGGCTCCTCTGTCCGTGGCAAGAATGGACAAGAATACTGGAGTGGGTAGCCATTCCCTTCTCCAGGGGGTCTTCCTGACCCAGGAATCAAACCTGGGTCTCCTGCATTGCAGGCATATGCTTTACCATCAGAGTTACTAGAGAAGCCCTAATTATTAGTCACTGTTCCCTCTTAATGTAGCTTTTACATACTAAACCATTCATAAGTCGGTTACACAAGAGATAGCTAACTCTGTGATTTCCTGTGATCAACATCAGTCCCTTCAGACAGAAGGGTTAGCCTCAGAGAGTCAGAAATCACCACCAGAAGAAGAGTCATGCTCCCAGTGAATCCCAGTCACAGAAACTTTCACCTAATCCCTCAAACCTTTCTTTGAGTCATAAACCTGAGTGCTAATTTCTTGGTACTTTCAAACCTTCTCTCTGACTGATGTATATACACAAGTGTTAAGAGTTGGTAGTACATGCCAGTTCCAGTATAAATTCAGTGATTTTTATGGTCTGTAATCTTTAAGTAGTTAGAAAGCATATGAAAAGATACATGCTTCTATTTTCCTCTTATGTCCAAGTTCCTCATATTGTTATAACATTAAGTCAACAGATTATTGATATATAGTATTATATATAGAAGTATATATCTCAATAATAATAAGTAGGATAAAAGGATTGGTTCTTCTGTTCAAAGATTAAACTTAACTGCATTAACAAGCTAACAATTGACTATGAAACTGTTGTAATTAAAGTGTAGATAAGGTCATGGAATGCATAAATGATCTAGAATGACAGTAGTGAAACTCAAAGCACCCTTCACTCTCCATCTTTTTCTATGTCCAATTAGTAAGACTTTGAAGAAGTGTAATTTGGGGAATATCTTTATATTAGGAAATATTTATATATGAAACATATTATAAAACATTCCTATACAAGCAATAAGGACAAAACAAGCAACTGTTAAGAAAGTATTGTTTCTAAAAGTACCTCTGTTTACCCTGGGTCTCTTCTCCAGGTTACGACTTCTTGTCCATTGGTCTGGCCATGCTGGGAAAATTCGGGATCACTTCTGCCTTTGCCATGCTGTATGTCTTCACTGCAGAGCTCTACCCAACCCTGGTCAGGAACATGGCAGTGGGGGTCGGCTCCATGGCCTCCAGAGTGGGCAGCATCATTGCTCCCTACTTTGTTTACCTAGGTGAGATGCATCTTATCAGTCTATCCTTTTTTTTTAAATATATCTATAAGTAATAGACTTTCTGTTGTGAAAAATGCAAACAGCACAGAAAGTACTGGAAAAAGTACAAGGTCATCTGTACTCTCTCAGTTCCTCAAATCACAGCCCTCAGAGGAACTAACACTAACATTTGGTGAGTAGCCCTCCAGACATTTCGTTTTGTACAACACACACACACACACACACACACACACACACACACACATTTTTAAATACACAAATTATATCATAAATATTGTTTCATGACCTTTTTTAAACTTAACACTGTATCAGAATATCTTTCCTGGTTGATATATATATAGTTTTCATCTTCGCCTTTCAGCTTCCCTATACTTTCATACCATGCTCATGTGGTCTAATTGGTATGTATGTCGTTCTTTTATCTTCTATTTAGTTAGTACATAGACTTCTAATATACGTGTACACATGAACTAAGTTCATGGATGAATATTTAGACCATTTCCAAGTTTTTGTTATTGCAAATAACATTACAGTGAACATTCCCCTACACCCCCACAGCCTTTTATATATGGATCAATGGATTGCTGGAGCAATTTAAAAATTTCATAGATATTTCCAAATTGACTTCTGAATACTATACCAGTTTATAATCCAACTATCAATATATGAGAGTGTCTGTTTCTCCACATCTTCACCAACAATGGGAATCATCCAATTTTTTAATCATTGATAATCTGTTGTGTGAAAAATGGATATTGTTGTTGCTTTCATCTCTTTTTCAACTATGAATGAGGTTGAACTTTTTTTCATGTATTTATTGACATTCTATTTATTTTTAAGATATCTGAGTGCCCATGTCTTTTCCCATCTTTCTAATGGTTTATTCAACTTTATATTTTGAGGGAGGGAGCTTTTCGTAATTGAAAAAATTAGCCCTCTGTATATATATATTGTAAATATATTTTCCTAGTTTATCATTTCCATTTTGACTTCATGACTTTTTTTGCAGTGCAGGAACTTTAGCTTTTATGTGATCATATTTATTCATCAGAAGGGCTTTCATGAGATGTCCCATGTATGTAGGATCTAGCACCCGAAGCCTAAACCTCATAAGAACTTTACTGGTGAGAAGTGGAGACACAGTTCCTTATTCTTCCTCGTTATTCACTGGTTACCTACTGGTTCAAACACACAGACATACATCCCCAAAGACATATGTGAATTCTCAGGCAAGGTACACTCTAAAACCTTACAGATAAAGAGAGACATTTTCCACACAGGAATGCCCTGAATACCTGAGAAAGTACATTATTATGTAGAATGGTGTCTTTTCATCTTCCCTATACTTTCAAACCATGCTCATGTGGTCTAATAGTGGACCACTTACATAAGAAATGCAGGAGTCTGAGAAAGAGCTTTCTGTTCCACAGTAGCAGATCCTGTTGGTGACAACAGAGGCCTTGGAGAAGCTTCAAGATTTATATATTTTTTTTTGTCAAATAAAATTCTTGGTTGTGTTATTCCTCTGTAATCTCTGTATGTAGAAAAGAAGCAAGATGAAGATCTATTATTCCCCTGTCCGAGTAACACCAGATAAAGAAGAGATGGAGTGGTTCTTCCAATTACATATAAATGCTGCAGAAAGAAACCACAGTGCCTGAAATTTATTGATTTAAATTGGATTGAATATATTACGTACATTTTCTTTGAGAGTCTCACAGCTCTGTGGACCTAGCTTTCTACAGCAGCCTACTGGTCTGGGCAAGTGCAAAGGTCATATCAGTCATCACAGCCAGGACCTGTCCCTGCAACATTCTGGTCCACCTCTTTCCCTGTGGTGTCCTCCCATCCCCATCTCCAGTGACTTTTACCTTAACAGAACTTTGGTAGGCAAAGATTTCTATCAAAAGAACATCTATCACACCTGATTAAGTAGCAGCTTAGAGAATACTAGTTGACATGAAAGACTTTTTGATAATGCAAGATTAAGGGTAAATAATTATGGAAATTCAGAGGCAATGACATCTGCCAAACAGAAACGGTGTATTTTGCACACTTCTGTGAGTATTCAGATTTAAAACTGTGTGCCACCATTACAAAGTGATTCTCAAGAGCATCTGAAGAGTCCCTATTCTAACTGATGTCCTTATGTCCTATGTCTTACAGGTGCTTACAACAGAGTTCTGCCCTACATCCTCATGGGTAGCCTGACTGTCCTGATCGGAATCATCACTCTTTTTTTCCCTGAAAGTTTTGGAAGGACTCTACCAGAGACCCTAGAGCAGATGCAGAAAGTGAAAGGGTAAGTGGAACTTTAAAAAATTACATGTATAAAAAAAGAATGGACATGATAGAATAAACAGGAAGGTTCTGAAAAGGAAGAGTATCAAGTGGAGAGTAGCACTCTCAGATAATAAAGCATATTATTAAGCAATGGCAATTCAAACAGTATGATAACAGTATAGAAAAATAAATCACGAATGCGACAGGGTTCAAAATTAAACTGAATAAAATAAGAGAATTCAGTGTGAGATAACAAGGAGCACTTCAAAATCAGTGGGGGAAAGTTAGATTATTCAGTAAAAACTGGTAGACTATTCAACTAGCCATTTTGGCTACATAAAAAAGCTGAAATCCTACTTCAAAATATATCTTGATAAATTCCAGAAAGATTGAGGCCTAAAAATATAAAGTCATAAATGTACCAGAAGAAAACATAAATATTTTATAACCTTAAAGAAGGCCTTTCTGAGCATGATATGAAAAACAAAAAGCCATAAAGGAAAAGATCGACATATTGGATTAAGCAAGTTTAGATATTGTCAGTAGAGCAAAAGTGAAACCATAAATTAGAACAAAGGTCGACAAACCAGGGAGGAAATATTTGCAACACACTAGACAGAGTTAATAAACTCAAGGTATGAGACAGAGTTAATAAACTGAAGATACAAGAAGCTCTTAGCGATCAGTGGGAAAAAGACCAACAACTCAGTAAGAAAGCCGGTAAAGGTCATGGACAAGCAGTCTGTAGAAAAGAACATTTCAGGGGCAAATATATTTATGAAAAGGAAATACCTGTCCACATTAATAAAAAATTTTTTTAATGCAATATCATTTTTTGGCCTATGAGATTGTGTGAGAGTTTTCTTCCTGATACCAACCAATTCTGACACCAAAGAAGTGTCCTATAATATCATCCAGTTATGACACTAATTACCCAGGACTAGCATCAGACTCTACA
>SJYX01020024.1:134165-204235 GCA_006410675.1 Oreotragus oreotragus
TTTTTTTTTTTTTTGGTAAAAAGAAAATCAGGAAAACCACAAACTAGTTAGATTGGTAGAGGTGGTTTGTGTGCCCCATAGCCAAGAGAAATCAGCACCACAGAAGACTATCCAAGCTAACCATCTGGAGACCCTTTTAAACCAGTTCTTTCCTGAACACTGGAGTGGGTTGCCATTTCCTTCTCCAATGCATGAAAGTGTAAAGTGAAAGTGAAGTCGCTCAGTCGTGTCGGACTCTTCGCGACCCCATGGACTGCAGCCTACCAGGCTCCTCCGTCCATGGGATTTTCCAGGCAAGAGTACTGGAGTGGGGTGCCACTGCCTTCTCCACCCTTTAATACATACCTCCCTAAATACAATACGCAGTTGTAGCGTCTTTAACCACAGGTGCATCTGGTCAGCAATAGCAGAATCTCAGTTCCAGGAATGAGCAAGGTAAAAGCCACAAATGGGATAATGTATTGACATAAGCTCAGAAGATAAATGTCAGCTCTGTGTCTCACCACATTTGAGGCATGCTGAGATGATAACATAGCGAACAGTTCCTCCCGAAGACCTGGGCCCCATACTCTCACCAGGAGCAGCTCCTTTCGGAGCAGCAAGAGACAAGCTGGGGACCCTTTAACACCACCAGGGCAATGGTGTGCTTACAGTCCAGGCAGCCGCTGGTTTTAATATGCTGCTCGTTGGCATCATCTCCTAAAATTAATTATCCCCAAATATAAATATTCGCTATCTAAATATGTTTCAAAGGAACCTTTGATGAAACATCTTGGTAAACAATCCTTATTGCTTCAAGATCCTTATCTTGAGCTTTTCAGATTATCTCAGAAGTTTTTCTTTATATTACCATATTTCTAACACATTTATAACCCTACTGACACACTGATCTCACTTTTGAGTGTTACCTTAAACCCCACTAGGATTCTTGAGATAGGTTACACTTTCTCACTGGGGACTCAGGTGCACAGCTTCATCTACCCGGCACCTTTATCTCTCCCACTGGTGCAACCTGTCTGGATCACCTTTCTACCTACCCTGCTGGATACCAGCTGCCTGTCATGCAAAGAGCAGGTCCTGCTGCCTTCCAGGAAACGCTCCTTCAGCTTCCTGCCCACCAGCAATGGCTGGTCACTCCTCTGTGCTCTTTTGGCATTTGTTTTTATACCTTGCCTCTGTTGGGTTCTTGTCTAGTTGCCCACACCCTTCCCCTACCCCACATGTCTATAAGCCTCTGGGAGGCCAGGGACCTCACCTTGCTTATCTTTTTATCCTTACTGTAGTGCTTTCTTGCATGTAACAGGCATTTGATGATATTCCTTTCAATTAAAATACTTTGTAATGCTAGCTTGTTGAAAATGTTGTTTGAAACACAGACATTTAAATTTTTAAATGTTGGGAGGCCAGGGACCTCACCTTGCTTATCTTTTTATCCTTACTGTAGTGCTTTCTTGCATGTAACAGGCATTTGATGATATTCCTTTCAATTAAAATACTTTGTAATGCTAGCTTGTTGAAAATGTTGTTTGAAACACTCTGTAAATTTAAAAATTTACGCTTTCATATTTTACGAGAATTTCGAAAAAAAATTACATTTTTACTTCGATATGATCATTGCCTTTTACTGCAATGATTATATGCAGATTATATGGTTGCTTTATAATTATATTTTATAACTGTAAAAACATGACTTTAAAAAATCTATTTATAAAAATGCAGTGAGTACACAAATGCATTATCTCTTTGGTAGTTCAAAGCCCAAATAGATCAATACATGCCAAAATAGATGTATTCCTGATTTTAAAACACAACTTTTAAAATTAAGCCTACAAGGCAATGACCTGAACTGGCTTATGAATATCAGTCTCAGACTGACAGCCAGTATTACTCTGTATGTTAGAATGAAATATTGGAGGCATCCCATTAACAGTAATTTTATGGATATGTGTTTTAGCACCTTTTCAACATTTTTGGGTTTTAGTAACTATAGTCATAGTATAAAATATAGATAAAAAATAAAACTATTAGAAAATAGGCAAAATTATCAATATTATAAGGATTCTAAAATCATATTCTATTTTATTTTTAAAATCCAAGAGAATTAACTAAAAATTAGGAGTTTCAGCTTAAGTGGAGGCATATAAGAAGTGTTCCAAAATCAGTAACTATTTATGTACTAGAAATAATCAGCTAGAAAATACACTAGAAAAAAACAGATTCCATTCTTAATAGTCATAAAAACATAAAATACCTACAAATAATCTCTAAACAAACATATAAAGTCTAAGTGAAAAAATTATTCCATTTTATTAAGAGTTGAGTAGAGACATGCTGTGTGTAAAATGAATGCTGTGGACCTACCATTCTTACCAAATTAACGTACTAAAATTAATATTTGAGTGACATATTTTAGGAACTCAAAAAATAATTTTAAAGAGCATCTGAAAGAATAACAGGCAAGCCTAAGAAATTTGGGGGAAAGAAGAGTTGTAAGGTAAAACATTCTTCAGATTTAAAAATACAAAGATAAATAGGAAGGCCAGAAACAGACCCAAATGTTTAAAAAATTATAACATATGATAAAGTACATTACAAATTATCAAGAAAAAGATAAACTATTCAAAACTAGTTCTGGGACAACAGACAAGCTGGGGAAAAAACAGCATCTTACCGTAAAACACATACCAAATTAATTCTTAATGGATTAAAGATTCAAAGGTAATAAATAAGCTGAAAGAAAATATGGTGATTGTTTAATCTCAGGATGGATAGGGAATTAAAGATAAGGTAAAATAAACAGATTTTGCTATAAACTTTAAAAATTTCCTGTATACCAAATATCTTGAAATTAACACAAATTTGAAAAGTGTCAGCAAAAATATACTGGACAAAGTTAGTTTCCTTTCTGTTTATTCATCAATTAAAAAGTACCAGCTAATACTCCAGCTGAAGCAAATAGTAGGAAGGTTAAGTGCATCTTTGGAGACCAGTGTTCCTGGGCCTAGTGCAGGGTCTGTCCTTTATTGGTTGGGTAGCCTTGAGCAAGTTATACAGGCACACCTCATTTTATTGTGCTTCACTTTATTGTGCTTCACTGATACTGCATTTTTTTTTTTAACAAAGTTTTGTGCAACCTTACATTTTCAGATGATGGTTAGCATTTTTTAGCAATAAAGTATTTTAAAATTAAGGTTTGAACATTTTTTTAAGACACCACGCTATTACACACTTAACAGACTGTGGTGTGGTGTGAACATAATTTTTATGTGCACTGGGAAACCAAAAGATTCATGTGGCTCACTTTATTGTGATATGATGGTGGTCTGGAACTGGACCCGCAGTATCTCTGAGATATGCTTGATATCTCTGATATTCTTGAGTCTTCCTAAATCTCAGCCTCTTCATCTCTGAAGGAGGCCAAGCAGTTCCATGGGGTGACTCTGAGGAGTACATGAGATAATGCACATATTTAGCCCCCTATCTAGCAGACTTAGATGTTTTCCTCTATCTCACATCTCACTGTACCCAACAGTTAATCATTATAATCAACTTCCCTGCCCCTTTCTTAATCCACCTTACTCTCCCAGGCAAACTGCAATGCTGGTTAAATCCAGCCCCCCTCCTCCTTCCACCAGCACCTGCACAGCTAGATAGCGCTGTTTCATCATTTTAGGTGCCCCCCCAGATTGCCGCAGGCGTGCTCAGGCTCAAGTGCTGGTGAGAAACCTCTCAAATGTCAGTGCTTCCAGAAGAGGGAAGAAAACAGAAAACTGTTTATTTTCCTGATTTAAAAGATAACATCGCTTTGCTCTTTCCTTTTGTGTAAGGTCAGATGGGGACCATTCTTTGAATGTGGCTCCAGAAGACTTTCTCAGATATACATGTATTTAGCAATGTATGTTTTTCACTCAAAATGGATCACTTTCAGTAATAATAATATCATGGTGATTATTATTATAATAAACAATGTTTCATTTCCTTATCTGTAAAAATGAAGTAATGATTCAGATCCTAGCCTGACATTTAAAGTATTTGGCAAGCTGCACAGGAAGGTTGTTATGGTTGGGTTACATCTAAGTAAATGTTGATTTTAAAATGCCATTTTAGTTGACTTTACAAGCAATGGGTGACAAATTAAGTCAGCACTTTTATCGCAAGGAACTCACGGGGGTTTACAGATAAGGTCTCATTGATGCTTGCAGAGTGGAAAAGCATCATTCATGGAACCACAGCTCCAGACCTTAGAGCATCCGGAAGGGCCCTTAGGGAGCCTCACCAAGTGTGAGTCTAAGAACTAGGAAGCCAAGACTCAAGACTGGAGATCTTTCACGTCTTGGATCCAGGAAGGAGAAGGAGGTGCCTGCGTCTGGAGCGTCCAAGGTTCCCAGGACTTGGACACCTGGAGCTGCGCAGAGGAGGGGGAGGGGCGGGGGGGAGGAATATGCAAACATGCTGACTGGTTTCATTTAAAATTAATCATCAGTCATCAAGAGGAACTTTAATGCTGACTGACAGTCATGCTCCACTGCCCTGGTCCATCCTCTATCCTCAATGACCTTTGTTTTCAGAACTCTAATGCCTCCTCCCTCATGCTCACCCTCATCTGTGCCTTTTCTTCCTATTTCACTTAAGCGCTTATCGTCTTAATCTACCAATGTAACTGCATTTGCATCCATACACTGTCTTTTCTCCTATTATTTGCTCCTAGCAGAGAATTCTCTTTCTCTCTCTCCCTCTGTATGTGTGTGTTTCTGTACTTGGTGCCCACATCCCCACCTTACCTACCAAGGACATTGCTCCAGCAATTAATTATCCTGTCTGTTCTGTGATTGATCTATCAATCTTTTCTCTCTCTACTGGATCTTTATCATTCAGCATGCAAACATATTTCTACAATACTGAAAAACCTCTCCCTTGACCCCACTTCTGCCTTTAACTACTGCCCCGTCTCTCCCTATCCCTTTACAGCATAACTTCTCAATAGATACAGATAGCTCTATATTTGCTACCTTCAGGTTTTTCCTTCCAGTTTTCTCTTGAGCCCATTACAATTAAGTTTTAGCCCCCAGCTCTTAACCAGAGCAAGCTTCAAGGTCCCCAGTCGCCTATCTATTTCTGAACTGAATGGTCAATTCATAGTCCTCATCTTATCGCCCCTCTCAAGGGATCAAACTGATTTCTCTTTCCTTGAAATGTTTTCCGTATATCACATTTGCTTGGTTTTCCTCTTGCTTTGTTGACTGCCCCTTCACAATTTCCTTCACTGGTCCTTTCTCATCTCCTCTACTGCTAACCATCAGAGTACCCAGAACTTAGCCCTTGGTCTTCTTCCTTTTCTAAAAAACCAGTCTTACAGTTTTAAATACCACTTCTATATTAATGACCACCAAACACAGAGAGAGCTTAACTTCAGGCTCACACACCAATTCACTGTCCTCACAGATGTCTGAGAGTCTTAAACTTAACACACCTCAGTTTACTTTGTACTCTTACTCTCTCCCACTTCCATCCCAAATCTTTGCTTTTCTTATTCTGTTTCATTGGTCTGTATATCTGTCTTTCTGCCAGTATCACAGTGTTTTCATTACTGTAGCTCCATTTTGTTCTTCTCAATTTGGTTACTTTTTATTTCTTCTTCTTGCCTAATTATTATGATGGTCAGAACTCCCTACACAGTTCAGTTCAGTTTAGTCGCTCAGTCGTGTCTGACTCTCTGCAGCCCCATGGACTGCGGATGCCAGACTTCCCTGTCTTTTACCAACTCCCGGAGCTTGCTCAGGAGTCTTATGTCCATCCAGTCAGTGATGCCATCCAAACATCTCATCCTCTGTCGTCCCCTTCTCCTCCTGCCTTCAATCTTTCCCAGCATCAGGGTCCCTTCCAATGAGTCAGTTCTTCGCATCAGGTGGCCAAAGTATTGGAGCTTCAGCTTCAGCATCAAGTCATTCCAATGAATATTTAGGACTGATTTCCTTTAGGATTAATTAGTTTGATCTCCTTGCAGTCCAAGGGACTCTCAGGAGTCTTCCCCAACACCACAGTTCAAAAGCATCAATTCTTCGGCACTCAGCTTTCTTTATGGTCCAACTCTCACATCCATACATGACCACTGGAAAAACCATAGCTTTAACGACTCAGACCTTTGTTAGCAAAGTAATGTCTCTACTTATTAATATGCTGTCTAGGTTTGTCATAGCTTTTCTTCCAAAAAGCAAGCATCTTTTAATTTCATGGCTGCAGTCACCATCTGCCATGATTCTGGAGCCCCAAGAAAATAAAGACTCTCACTGTTTTCATTGTTTCCCCATCTATTTGCCATGAAGTGATGGGACTGGATGCGGTGATCTTAGTTTTTTGAATGCTGAGTTTTAAGACCTAGAATCTAGCTTCTGTTAGCTTCCTAACTGGTCCCCCCTCCTTAATTCTGCTCCTGCTTTCCTTCAGTTTGTTCTTAGCATAGCAATATGAGTTATCTAAATGAGATCATATCGTGTTACTGCTCAAAATCTTTCTGTAGATTTCCATCTCAGTCAGAGTTCTTAAAAGCTAAAGTCTTTACAGTAGTCTATAAGTAGGATGATCTCATGTCCCAGTTTTCCCAGGACACTTGCAGCTTCTATCTATAGACCCAGTGTAATACCTATTAATGCACCTCTCTGGTGGCTCAGACAGTAAAGAATCTGCCTGCAATGCAGGAGACCCAGGCTTGATGCCTGGGTCAGGAAGATCCCCTGGAGAAGGAAATGGCAACCCACTACAGTATTCTTGCCTGGAAGATCCCATGGACAGAAGAGCCTGGTGGGCTACAGTCCATGGGGTTGCAAAGAGTCGGACACGACTGAGCGACTAACACTTTCACACACTTCCCAATACCTACTAATACCTCCCACCTTTCACTCTAAAAATGTCCCAGCTTGGATATATGGTCACCCAAATTTAAGGACCCTCCTCCATGTGTCCCCACCCTTTGGTTCCCTGACTTCATCTCCTATTACGCTCTCCTTTGCTGTCCTTATTCAGGTTACTCAAGCCTTTGAACACACTTCTTCATTTTATTGAAATATAGTTAATTTACAATGTTATGTTTAATTTCTGCTACACACACACACTTTTTCATGTTCTTTTCCATATGGTTTATCACAGGATATTGGTTATAGTTCCCTGTGCTATACAGGAGGACCCTGATGTTTATAACATGTGCTTCTGCACGTTCCCTCTTCTTGGGAATGCTCTTCCCGTATCTACGTGGCTGGGTCCCTATTTCCTTTATGTCTTTGCTCAATTGTCACCTGCCTAATCAATCCTTGCTTGAAGACCCTATTTAAAATTGTAACCTGCTCTCTCTTCATCTAAACTTACCTGTTCTTGCTTCATGTTTCTCTATATCACTCCCTGACATCCTAACTATTTACTTCTTCTTCACTTTGCATTCTTCTATTTTCTCATGGAACTTACATCCCATGAGGAATACGTTTGTCTCCTCAGCAGTTAAAATAGTGCTTAGCACAAAGTAGTGCTCAATAAATGTTTGTTGAAAAAAATGAATGCATGTGTTACTGTTATCGTTATTATAGTTAAATGGGTAAAAGAAATTATTAATTTTCAAAGAAGAAAACATTGGCTGGCCAGTAAATATGCCAAAAAAAAAAAAGTGTCCTTGGGAATTCCCCACTGGTCCAGTGGTCTTGTGGTTAGGACTCTGAGCTTTCACTGCCCAAGGGCCAGGTTCAATCCCTGATTGGGAAACTAAGATTTCATATGCTTTACAAAAAAAAAAAAAAAAAAGGTGTTCCTGCTTCACAAGTGAAGTGACAATGTGATTCCATTTTCCATGTAACACTTTAATAAAGATTACAAAATGACTGTGTCAATATTGAGTATGATGAGATACACATTCATACTCTTTTGGTGGAAATGTAAACTGGTTTATTTTTTCTAGAAAGAAAATGGCAAAGTGTCTTAAAATGCCTATTTTTTTTTAATATAGTAACTCAACAGCTAAGAAATAATCAGAGATACATGAAATATTTATGAACATAGATGTGTATCAAAGCATTATTTGCAATCTTAAAAAATTAAGTATGGCCTAACGAGGGACTTCCCTGGTGGCTTAGTGGTAAAGAATCGGCCTGCCAATGTGGGAGATACAGGTTCAATCCCTGGGTTGGGAAGATCCCCTGAAGAAGGAAATGGCAACCCACGCCACTATTCTTGCCTGGGAAATCCCATGGATAGAGGAGCCCAGCAGGCTACAGTTCATGGGGTTGCAAAAGTGTCAGACACGATTTAGTGACTAAATAGCAACAACATGGCCTAGCAAAGGAGGTAAAAGACTTGTACACTGAAAATATGAAACATTGCTAAAACAATTGGAGACAGATGGAAAGACATGCTGTGCTTATGGATTGGAAGTCTCAGATATCAGTGAAATGTCCATACTAACCAAACTCATCTACAGATTCAATGTCATCGTTATCATAATCCCAACTGCATTTTTTCAGAACTAGGAAAAAGAATCATCCTAAAATTCATGTGGAATCTTAAGGAACTCTGAAGAGCCAAAACAATTCTGAAACAGAAGAAAAGAATTGGAGGCCTCTCACTGCCCAGTTTCAAAAGTAATACTGAAGAGCAACAGCAATCAAGATAGTTTGATACTGGCATAAAGCAAGGTATATGAACCAATGGAACAGAGTAGAGATGCCAGAAACAAACTCTTGCACATATAGCCAAACGATGTCCACAAGCATGCCAAGACCTCACAATGGTAAAAGGACAATCCCGACAACGTATTTTTTAAAAAATTGTACATTCATGTGCAAAACAATGAAATTGGACCCATACCTTACACCATATATAAAAATGGGCTCAAAACAGACTTACCTGTAAGACCTAAAACTATAAACTCTGAGAAGAAAAGCTTCAGGACTTTGAAATTTGGCAATGATTTCTTGGCTATGACATTGAAACACTGGCAACAAAAGCAAAAACAGACAAATGGGATTGCATCATAATTTAAAACTTCTGAGTGTCAAAGGCAACGCCAGAAGAAAAAGACAACCTAAGAAATGAGGGCAAATATTTACAAATCATCTATCTGCTAAAGGTTTAATACCTAGAATACAAAAAGAACTCATACAACTCAACAACAAAAAAGCAAATAACCTGATTTTAAAATGAGCAAAGAAACTGAACAGACATTTCCCCAAAGAAGATATGAAAATGGCAGGCATTTGTAAGAAATGATGCTCAACATCACTCATAATTCAGTTCAGTTCAGTTCAGTTGCTCAGTTGTGTCCGACTCTTTGCAACCCCATGGACAGCAGCATGCCATGCCTCCATGTCCATCACCAATTCCCAGAGTTTACTCAAACTCATGTCCATCAAGTTGGTGATGCCATCCAACCATCTCATCCGCTGTCATCCCCTTCATCTCCCGCCTTCAATCTTTCCCAGCATCAGGGTCTTTTCAAATGAATTAGTTCTTTGCATCAAGTGGCCAAAGTATTGGAGTTTCAGCTTCAACATCAGTCCTTCCAATGAATATTCGGGACTGATTTCCTTTAGGATGGACCAGTTAGATCTCTTTGCAGTCCAAGGGACTCTCAAGAGTCTTCTCCAACACCACAGTTCAAAAGCATCAATTCTTAGGGCCCTCAGCTTTCTTTAATAGTCCAACTCTCACATCCACACATGACTACTGTATAAACCATAGACTTGACGAGGCAGACCTTTGTTGGCAAAGTAATGTCTCTGCTTTTTAATATGCTGTCTAGGTTGGTCATAACTTTGCTTCCAAGGAGTAAGCATCTTTTAATTTAATGGCTGCAGTCACTGTCTGCAGTGATTTTGGAGCCCAAAAATATAAAGTCTGACACTGTTTCCACTACTTCCCCATCTATTTGCCATGAAGTGATGGGACCAGATGACATGATCTTAGTTTTCTGAATGTTGAGTTTTAAGGCAACTTTTTCACTCTCCTCTTTCACTTTCATCAAGAGGCTTTTTAGTTCCTCTTCACTTTCTGCCATAAGAGTGGTGTCATCTGCATATCTGAGATTATTGATATTTCTCCCAGCAATCTTGATTCCAGCTTGGGCTTCTTCCAGCCCAGCGTTTCTCATGATGTACTCTGCATGTAAGTTAAATAAGCAGGGTGACAGTATACAGCCTTGACGTACTCCTTTTCCTATTTGGAACCAGTCTGTTGTTCCATGTCCAGTTCTAACTGTTGCTTCCTGACCTGCATACAGATTTCTCAAGAGGCAGGTCAGGTGTTCTGGTATTTCCATCTCTTTCAGAATTTTCCACAGTTTATTGTGATCTACACAGTCAAAGGCTTTGGCATAGTCAACAAAGCAGAAATAGATGTTTTTCTGGAACTCTCTTGCTTTTTCTATGATCTGACAGATGTTGGCAATTTGATCTCTGGTTCCTCTGCCTTTCCTAAAATCAGCTTGAACATCTGGAAGTTCACAGTTCACGTATTGCTGAAGCCTGGCTTGGAGAATTTTGAGCATTACTTTACTAGTGTGTGAGATGAGTGCAATTGTGCGGTAGTTTGAGCATTCTTTGGCATTGTCTTTCTTTGGGATTGGAATGGAAACTGACCTTTTCCAGTCCTGTGGCCACTGCTGAGTTTTCCAAATTTGCTGGCATATTGAGTGCAGCACTTTCACAGCATCATCATTCAGGATTTGAAATAGCTCAACTGGAATTCCATCATCTCCACTAGCTTTGTTTGTAGTGATGCTTCCTAAGGTCCACTTGACTTCACATTCCAGGATGTCTGGTTCTAGGTGAGTGATCACACCATCATGATCATCTGGGCTGTGAAAATCCCTTTGTATAGTTTCTCTGTATATTCTTGCCACCTCTTCTTAATATGTTCTGCTTCTGTTAGGTCCATACCATTTCTGTCCTTTATTGAGCCCATCTTTGCATGAAATGTTGGTATCTCTAATTTTCTTGAAGAGATCTCTAGTCTTTCCCATTGTTTTCATCATTAAAGAAATGCAAATGGAAATTGAAACCATAATGAGATTCTATCTCATACTCATTAGTATAGCCATTATCAACAGAACAGAAGACACATATGGGTAAGGATGTGGAGAAATTGGAATTCTTGTGCACCACTGGTGAGAATGTATGATGGTACAGCCATTATGGAAAACAGAAATTTTCCATAACACACAGATTATAGAGTTTCCTCAAAAAATTAATAGAATTATCATATCATCTATCAATCCCAATTCTGGGTATATATCCAAAATGATTCAAAGCAGGATCTCAAAGAGCTGTTTTGCACACCCATGTTCATCACAGCATTATTCACAATAGCAAAGAGCTGGAAGCAGCCCAAATGTCCATCTACAAATGAGTGGATAAAGATAATGTGGCTTATACATACAATGGGATGCTATAAAGCCTTAAAAACAGATGAACCTCAAGATACTATGCGAAGTGAAATAAGCCAGTCACAAAAAGACAAATTCTATATGATTCCACTCATACGAAGTATCTAAAACAGTCAAAATCATAGAAATTAGAAAGACAGTTACCAAGTCAGGGGGAAAGAGAGAAAAAGAGATGAGAGGAATTAGTGCTTGGTACATTTTGGTTTTGCAAGATGAAAAAGTTCTAGAGATCTGTACACAACAATGTAAATATATTTACTACTACAGAGCTGTACTCATAAAAATAGGTAAGATGGTAAATTTAATTTTTTTTAATTACAATTTTAAAAACTCAGTATGGAAATAGTTAAATCAATAATGGTGTGTTTTTATGAAAGAACATTATTCAGCCTTCAAAAATATTGATTAAGAATTATTTTTAATAACATGATACAATACTTGTGATATAGGGCAAGTATTTTTAAATGTATACAGTAGAACTGACCAATTAATGAATTCATGGATGAATAAACTATGTTTAAAAAACATGAAAAAATAACTTGAAGGAAATATCTCAGTGTATTAACAGTAGGTACGTTTGGATGGGGGATTATAGACGACTTCCATTTTAGTTTCTTTTCTGCAGTCTTCCATACTTTATAATTGTTTACAAATAACATATTTTTATAATCATATAGAAGTTTGAAAATTAATTTTTTTATTTTTTACTTTCATTTTATTGAGTATTAATACAAGTTTTTCTTTTTTAATTTCTATATGATTATAAAGTACAAAGTCCTGGGGAGCAAAGATGAAAAACATAAAGAATATAAAACTGTAGCTCTCCGTGGACACAGTTTAGCCAGATCATAAGCTCCTTCCTTTTGGCCTCAGTAACTAGGCCAGTGTCCTAACCTGGACCTGAGCTCTGTGGAGTTGAAACCCAGTTCAAAGTCATTTTCTCCCATCCCAACCTGGCATTTTTATCTCTCCTCTCACTCTGCTTAAGCAGCAGTCACCTCTACCCTGATTTAGATCAAGTCAAACTTGCTCTGCTGAGGTAAATTATCTTATCACAAGGTCATATTTAACAGACTGATGAATGGGTCATAAAAAATTATGAAGATCTCAACTATCACTCTGCGCCTCTGAGTTAGAACAAAAATGTCTGAAACCTGATTTTTGGAACCTTGAAAGCAGCGCTGCAAATTTAACCCCTTTCGTTGAATACTCTCATTCTGGTTCCCTTCTGGCTGCTCCCTGTCCCTGCATAGCCCACCGTCTCCCACTCCCACAGTCCCCTTCCCTGCTACTGTGTCCTCTGAAACCCTGCTCCACTGTAGATAGGCAGCTTTCCTCCATCAAGAACATCCCTGGTTGCTGTCTCCACATCCTCGCCTTGACGGAGCTCCAGTTTCCCCTGAGCACTCCACTTCCTCGTGCTCCTGTCTTTCAAACGGAGGCTCTTTTCGACCTCCTGTGAACTTCAGAGCCAGGTAAGATCTCAAGACATTCCTTGTTCTCCACCGTAACTTCCTCACCTTCACATATATAAAATGTTTCCTTCAAGGTTTATGCTCTGCCCCTCTCTTTGCTGTTACCAACAACGTGCCAGTTGTTTATCCACATCCAGTGTGAGTTGTCTGGAATCCAACCTGAGGTATTGATGACTTTTGTGCTCAGGTGATGAGTAATCCTACACCACATCCTCATACTAACTTGACCTTTACAGTTCTATAATCCCTCCCTGACAAGGACACACCCTGGGCCCCATCATCAGTCACAACAACTCCACCTCATTCCAGAACCTTTTATTTTCTTCACAACTGTTTAGCTCTGACCTTGACATCCGTTCCTTTCCCTTCCAGTTTATACCTCATGATCCCTTCATTATACTCACACTACCCGAGTCATTCTGTTCATCCATCTCGCAAACTCTAAGCCCAAGATAAATCAAAACCATTTTACTCTTCACTCTCATTCTGCTCCTGAATCACGATGAAGAAGAGAAGGGGGATCACTGATGGGCTGGAGGAACATGTGGGTTGGGAGAATAACAAGTGGGGCAAAAGTCCGCCTGTGATTGAAACGGTAAATTTGTAGAGACACCAATTCACATAGTTGTGTGATCTCTACTGTCCGAGGGTCGGAATGAAATGCACAGAGGGCTGGATTGGGGGTTTTGCAGTACAGGAGAGAATGACAAGACAGTGGAGGAACTGGGACTGAAGCAAAGTGAGTGAGTGAGAGTGAAAGTCGCTCAGTCGTGTCCGACTCTTTGTGATCTCATGGACTATACAGTCCATGGAATTCTCTAGGCTAGAATACAGGAGTGGGTAGCCTTTCCCTTCTCCAGGGGATCCTCCCAAACCAGGGATCAAACCCAGGTCTCCCACATTGCAGGCAGATTCTTTACCAGTTAGAATATCCTAACTGAGCTATCAGGGAAGCACCTTTGAAGCAAAGGACCATAATATCTAGGTAGAAGATGAAAGGGAGTAAAAATTCCACAGCTTCTGTTGTTTCTAGGGTGCTGTGTCCGTCAGTTTTTTTCTTTTTGGTGTATAAGAACCTGGCACAGTTTTAAGATCCAGAGTGTTCAAAAGAGCCTGCAGATCAGCCTAACTAAGGTGTCAGGATTGGTTCCACCTTTCCTGGACCGTTCACCACCAACAAAGATGAGATGATGGTGATATGAAACCTAAGGAGACTGAATGCAGTCAGTCGGTAAAGGCCGGGGGATAGACTTCATTTTTCATAATAATGAGATTAATAATTAATAGTGTAGACTTGACGTAGACCAACCAGAGTTTTAATTTGGCCCTGCCACTGACTAACTATAATAACTAGGTGAATTACTCACTTTGGTTTCTTTATCTGTAACGTGGGGACAATAAGAATATCCTAAGCAGCCACTGTGAGGACTAAAGGATGTCTTGGGCTATTGTTAGTATTATTATTGTAATAATACAATAGCAAAGAGGGTTGATACTTTTCCAGGAGTTTCTAATTTCTAACCAGGCATCTAGCTCAGAAGATTAAGATCTTCAATAACTCATATTACTCGAATTTAACTCAGTCAAAACCTTCTGATATTTTCCTATGAAACCTTACTTCAGTATGACTGTATCCTATTAGGAGACCTATGTGTTCCTATGTATCTTCTCTTTTGGTTGGTCTCATATAGACCCATGGTTATAAATACCATTCATACATGGATAACTCTATATCTCATTCAGACCTCTCTTATGATCTTCAGACTTGTATGTCCAACTATCTCCAAACTTTATATTTAAATATTAGTTTACTTTTTTTTTTTAGAGCTTCCATTTTACTTTATTTTACTTTACAGTACTCTATTGGTTTTGGCAATTAGTTTACTTTTATATTTAAAATAAAACTCTTTTGCACAGGCAAGAAAAGAAAATATAGATAAAATTGAACTCCATCAAAACTTAAAACTTCTTAACATAAAGGGATCTAATCAACAGAGTAAAAAGGTAACCCATGGAATAGGAGAAAATATTTGGGAACTATAAATCTTATAAATGGTTAATACAAAGAACATAAAAAGAACTCCTACATCACAAACGACAAAAAAATCACCCAATTAAAACTGGCAAAGAATTTGGATAGACAATTCTTCAAAGAAAACACATAAATGACCAATAAGCATATGAAATGATGCTCAACATTACTAATCATCACAAATCACAATGAGATATCACTTTGTACCTTATTATTAATAGAATTGGAGAAAGCAATGGTAGCCCACTCCAGTACTCTTGCCTGGAAAATCCCATGGACGGAGGAGACTGGTGGGCTGCAGTCCATGGGGTCGCGAAGAGTCAGACACGACTGAGCAACTTCACTTTCACTTTTCACTTTCATGCATTGGAGAAGGAAATGGCAACCCACTCCAGTGTTCTTGCCTGGAGAATCCCAGGAACGGGGGAGCCTGGTGGGCTGCCGTCTATGGGGTTGCACAGAGTAAGACAGGACTGAAGTGACTTAGCAGCATTAATAGAATAGCTACTATTTTTAGAAAAGGGGAAAGTAACAAATCAAGGAGGATCTTGTTGCACTGTTGATGGAAATGTAAAATGGTGCACTCTCTATGGAAAACAGTATGGCAGTTCCTCCAAAAATGAAAAATAGAGTTACCATATAATCCAGAAACTCCATTCTGGATATACACTCAAAGAATTGAAAGCGTGAACTTGAAGAGATATTTATACACCTATATTCACACTATACACAACAGCTGTAAGATGGAAGCAACCCAAGTGTCCACTGACAGATGAATGGAAAAACAAACTGTAGAACATCATACAAACAATGGGATATTATTCAGTCTTAAAAAGGAAGAAAATTCTGACACATGCTTTAGCACAGATGAACCTTGAGGACATTATGCTTACTGAAATGAGCAGTCACAAAGAACAAACACCATATGATTCCACGTAAATGAGGTACATAGAATGGTCGAATTCACAGAGTCAGAAAGTAGAAAGGTGGTTGCTAAGGGCTGAGGAGGGTGGGGAATGGGCAGTTATTGCTTAACGGACATAGAATTTCAACTCTGCAAGATGAAAAGAGTTGGTGATGGTTGTAAAACATCATGAACATACTTAATGCCACTAAACTGTACACTTAGAGTTAACGATGATAAACTTGACGTTATGTGTATTTTATCACAATAAAATTTTTAATTAAAGTAAAATTCTTAATTTCCCAAATCCCCCACCCCACCCAATTTCCTCACTCCAAAAACTGGCACCAGGTTACTTAAGCCCCAAACCAGGAGTCATTCTTAATTCCTTCTCTCATGCCCATATCCAATAGTTAGTAAGTCATGTTACCTTTTGCTTCCAAATTGTATTCTGAATTCACCCACTTCTCTCTTCCACAGATACTACTCCACTTCAGGCCATCCTCCACTCTTGCCTGTGATGCTCCAAAGGTTTCCTAACCAGTCGACCTGTTTTCATTCTTGTCCACTATGGTCAGTTCTCCGCATAGCAGCCAGTACTCTTTTCAGGATAGAAACCATGCCTTGTCCTTTCTCTGTTTAAAAATACTCTGATGGTTTCTCATTGCACCAAGTATAAAATTCAAACTCCTTGACACTGTCTACAAAGCACTAGATGGTCTGGCCTCTCGCCAATGTCTCTGACCTTATGTCCCATCACTACTCACTTTGATCCCTATGTTCCAGTAATGCTGACCTTCCCTCTGTTGTTCAAACACCCTAAGGGCATGTCCTCACCTCACAGCCTTTGCACTTGTTTCTCTGCCTGGAACACTGTCTTCCAGTTCCTTACATGATAGACTCCTTCTCACCCCTGCGTCTCAGCTATCACCTTCTCAGAAAAATATTCACTCATCATTCAGTCTAAAGTAGCCACCCATTGACTGTCACTCTTTACGCCATTATGCTCTTTTATCTCTACTTGGCACTTAACCACTATTTGACATTCATACTTATTTTCTTAAGTTTGCGGTTGGTTTCACCATCCTCCAATTATCTCACCATCTGAGCTCCCTGAGAAGTGTCTTTCTCATTCCAGAACAAGGTTGGGCATATAACCTAATTTGCTGAATGAATGAAGAAGTAAATAACATTAACAATCCAATTTTCCTTTTATGTCCCAGATGCACATAAAATCTTTTGGGGTAAATTTGTATGTCTAATATTATCTGTTACCAAAGTCTCTTCCATCTATTCTAGAATGTGCTAACCAGCCTTTAAAATGCAAGCAACCTATTTCACATCTCATTCTCTGTAGGTGTACCTGAAGGGAACAAGTTTATATTTCTACCACCACTTTTGTGGCAGTGAGTATTTATATAAAATTTTTAAACTCTCATGTGTTTCTTGAAGCTAGATTGTGGGTTTTTTATTTTTGTTTTTGTTTTTGAAATTACACCCATTCAAAGGAAAAGTCTGGATATCTGATAAGTCCTTTGAAAACTGTTCAAAGTATTTGATTATATAATTTTTTAGTCTGCAGAATGTTTCAAGGCCTATTCTCTTCATGATTAGCTACCTATCTGTCCAGGACAAAATAGTCTAGCACAAATGTGATTTCTCTGGCCCTTCTATTTGTACAACTCCAATATCAAACCACAGTTGGGCTCATGAACATAGACTTCTCTCTCTCTCTTTTTTTTTTTTTCCCTGAGATGTATCTGTAGTAGACACCTGGATAACAGCACAAAAGTGCTGCATACCCACTGTCAACTGAAGTCCTGCATGCCAAGCTCAGCTGCAGCTGCTCTACTGTGCCCAAAATGCTGATATACATAGGTGATGAAATGCTACTTGGGATGTTGTCTGATGATGTGGATAGAGTCCTGTTCCTTCACTCTTGAGTCATACTCTGGTGTTTTGAGGCCAAGGCAAACAATATCTAACAGAGATCTTGGGCAAAAAATAGCTATTTAAAATTTTACTCATGGTCCCCTTTCTATAAAATCCATACACAGTCTAGGGGATCACCTGAAGAGGCTAGACAGACCTTCTGCATTCTCCTCTATTCTGATGCAGAAGCTCTAATATTCATCTAAGCCTGGACCCTCTACTCTTTTTTTTCTCAAAGGAGTTCTTTAGAGCTTTTCTCTTCCTTGGGCAAGTAAGTACTGACTGCTTCATCCCACACAACCCACAGACACATCCAAAAGTGTTTCTTTAAAGTCAGTAATCAAAATAAAACCATTAGTTATGGCTAATATTTATTTCACACTTAATGGTCCCTAGGCGCTGAGTTAAGCACTGCCCTGAGTTAAGCACTATCATCTGGGAAATTGAGGCTTGGAAAGTTTTAATAACCTGCTAAGCTAAGACGTGAAGGTGTCAGCAGTTGAATACTGATCTTTATTCAGAGATTATGCTTTTAACCAATACAGTATGCTATCTCTTATCAGAGAAATAAATTATAAAGCTTATCTGTAAAATTCTATTCTGTTGTTTAGAAGGTAAAACAAATCAAGGACTTACAGATGTTTATTCTTCTGTATTTTAAGTCAACATACTGTTCAATAATGTATGTATTAGTTATATATTGCTGCATAACAAGTACCTCAAATTTTAGCAGCTTGAGACAATGAACTGTTATCTCTTCAACTGATGAAGCTCAGGAATCTGGGAGCTACCTTAGCTGAGTAGTGCTGGCTCAGTTCCTCATGAGGTTGCAGTCAAGCTATTGGTTAGGGCTGCAGTCATCTAAAGATTCTACTGATGCTGAAGTTGCCCCTCACAAGCTCACTCATATCAGGTCAGAGCGCCTTGGTTCCTCACTGGCTGTTGGCAGGAGTCTTCATTCTTTGCTATCATTTGGGACAGTCAAAGGGCTGTTTACAACATGGCAGAAAGCTTGCTTCTCCCAAAGAAAAAGACAGACAGAGAAAAGGGTGGGAGGGGTATCTAAGAGGGAGGTCACTTTAAAAGGTAATCACTGAAGTGATGAAATATCACGTGTGCCACATGCTGTTGGTCCCAAAGACCAATCATGGCACTAAGTGGGAGAAGCCTACACAAGAATATGAATACTGTCAACAACAACAACAACATTACAGGAGGCTGTAAATAAGAATGTAGTTTACCTGGGTCTTAAGAATTACAATTCAGGAGACACAGATTAGGGCAACCCTGAAGTGTTCCATGGAAGAGAAAGAGCCAGGGACTTATAAAGATAAAAAGGCATGGAAGTTGTTACAAGTTACAAGAGGTGTAACTGACTCTGATGCAAGTCAGAAAGCAATTGCCCTTAAGGAACCATGAGCTGTTTTAGGGTAGGAGTCTGAAAAGTAGATCGGCTATTACAAGTTAAATCAGAGTAAGGGTCCCAAACTGATCACATGGACCACAGCTTTGTCTAACTCAATGAAACTATGAGCCATGCCATGTAGGGACACCCAGGATGGACGGGTCACGGTGGAGAGTTCTGACAAAGTGTGGTCCACTGGAGAAGGGAAGGGCAAACTACTTCAGTACTCTTGCCTTGAGAACCCCATGAACAGTATGAAAAGGCAAAAAGATAGGACACTGAAAGATGAACTCCCCAGGTCGGTAGGTGCCCAATATGATCCTGGAGAAGAGTGGGGAAATAACTCCAGAAAGAATGAAGAGACGAAGCCAGAGCAAAGACAACACCTAGCTGTGGATGTGTCTGGTGATGGAAGTAAAGTCTGATGCTCTAAAGAACAATATTGCATAGAAACCTGGAGTGTTAGGTAAATTGCATGTATCAAGGTATGTATCCATGAATCAGGCAAATTGCAAGTGGTGAACAGGAGATGGCAAGAGTGAACTTAGACATTTTGGGAATCAGCAAACTAAAATGGACTGGAATGGGTGAACTTAACTCAGATGACCATTATATCTACTACTGTGGGTGAGAATCCCTTAGAAGAAATGGAGTAGCCCTCACAGTCAATAAGAGTCTGAAATGTAGTTCAGTTCAGTCGCTCAGTCATGTCCGACTCTTTGCGATCCCATGAAGTGCAGCACGCCAGGCCTCCCTGTCCATCACCAACTCCCGGAGTTCACTCAGACTCAAGTCCATCAAGTCAGTGATGCCATCCAGCCATCTCATCCTCTGTCATCCCCTTCTCCTCCTGCCCCCAATCCCTCCCAGCATCAGAGTCTTTTCCAATGCAGTACTTGGGTGCAATCCCAAAAACAACAGAATGATCTCTGTCTGTTTCCAAGGCAAACCATTCAATATCACAGTAATCCAAATCTATGCTCCAACCAGTAATGCTGAAAAAACTGAGGTTGAATGGTTCTATGAAGACCTAGAAGACCTTCTAGAACTAACACCCTAAAAAGCTGTCCTTTTCATTATAGGGGACTGGAATGCAAAAGTAGGAAGTCAAGAAACACCTGGAGTAACAGGCAAATTTGGCCTTGGATGTCCATCACCAACTCCCGGAGTTCACTCAGACTCAAGTCCATCAAGTCAGTGATGCCATCCAGCCATCTCATCCTCTGTCATCCCCTTCTCCTCCTGCCCCCAATCCCTCCCAGCATCAGAGTCTTTTCCAATGCAGTACTTGGGTGCAATCCCAAAAACAACAGAATGATCTCTGTCTGTTTCCAAGGCAAACCATTCAATATCACAGTAATCCAAATCTATGCTCCAACCAGTAATGCTGAAAAAACTGAGGTTGAATGGTTCTATGAAGACCTAGAAGACCTTCTAGAACTAACACCCTAAAAAGATGTCCTTTTCATTATAGGGGACTGGAATGCAAAAGTAGGAAGCCAAGAGATACCTGGAGTAACAGGCAAATTTGGCCTTGGAGGGCAAGATGAAGCAGGGCAAAGGCTAACGGAGTTTTGCCAAGAGCATGCACTGGTCATAGCAAACACCCTCTTCCAACAACAGAAGAAAAGACTCTACACATGGACATCACGAAATCAGATGGTCAATCCCGAAATCAGACTGAGTATATTCTTTATAGCTAAAGATGGAAAAGCTCTATTCAGTCAGCAAAAAAGAGACCGGGAGCTGACTGTGGCTCAGATCATGAGCTCCTATTGCCAAATTCAGACTTAAATTGAGAATAGGGAAAACCACTAGACAATTCAGGTATGACCTAAACCAAATCCCTTATGATTATACACTGGAAGTGACAAATAGATTCAAAGGATTAGATCTGATAGACAGAGTGCCTGAAGAACTATGGACAGAGGTTCATGACATTATACAGGAGGCAGTGACCAAGACCATCCCCAAGAAAAAGAAATGCAAAATAGCAAAATGGTTGTCTGAGGAGGCCTTACAAATAGTTGAGAAAAGAAGAAAAGTTAAAGGCAAAGGAAAAAAGGAAACATATACCCATTTGAATGCAGAGTTCCAAAGAACAGCACGGAGAGATAAGAAAGCCTTCCTTGGTGATCAATGCAAAGAAATAGAGGGAAACAATAGAATCGGAAAGACTAGAGATCTCTTCAAGAAAATTAGAGATACCAAGGGAACATTTCATGCAAAGATGGGCACAATAAAGGACAGAAATGGTATGGATCTTACAGAAGCAGAAGATATTAATAAGAGGTGGCAAGAATACACAGAACTATACAAAAAAGATCTTCATGACCCAGATAACCAAGATGGTGTGATCATACACCTTGAGCTAGACATGCTGGAATGCAAAGTCAGGTGGGCCTTAGGAAGCATCACTACAAACAAAGCTAGTGGAGGTGATGGAATTCCAGTTGAGCTATTTCAAATCTTACAAGATGATGTTGTGAAAGTGCTGCACTCAATACGCCTGCAAATTTGGAAAACTCGGCAGTGCTCACAGGACTGGAAAAGGTGTATTTTCATTTCAATCCCAAAGAAAGGCAATACCAAAGAATGTTCAAACTCCTGCACAATTGCACTTATCTCAAGAAACACAAGCTGGAATCAAGATTGCCAGGAGAAATATCGATAACCTCAGATATGCAGATGACACCACCCTTATGGCAGAAAGTGAAGAGGAACTAAAAAGCCTCTTGATGAAAGTGAAAGAGGGGAGTGAAAAAGTTGGCTTAAAACTCAACATTCAGAAAACGAACATGGCATCCAGTCCCATCACTTCATGGGAAATAGATGGGGAAACAGTGAAAACAGTGTCAGACTATTTTTTTGGGCTCCAAAATCACTGCAGATGGTGACTGCAGCCATGAAATTAAAAGATGCTTACTCCTTGGAAGAAAAATTATGACCAACCTAGATAGCATATTCAAAAGCAGAGACATTACTTTGCCAACTAAGGTCCGTCTAGTCAAGGCTATGGTTTTTCCAGTGGTCATGTATGGATGTGAGAGTTGGACTGTGAAGAAGGCAGAGTGCCGAAGAATTGATGCTTTTGAACTGTGGTGTTGGAGAAGACTCTTGAGAGTCCCTTGGACTGCAAGGAGATCCATCCAGTCTATTCTGAAAGAGATCAGTCCTGGGATTTCTTTGGAAGGAATGATGCTAAAGCTGAAACTCCAGTACTTTGGCCACCTCATGAGAAGAGTTGACTCACTGGAAAAGACTCTGATGCTGGGAGGGATTGGGGGCAGGAGGAGAAGGGGATGACAAAGGATGAGAGGGCTGGATGGCGTCACGGACTCGATGGACGTGAGTCTGAGTAAACTCTGAGAGTTGGTGATGGACAGGGAGGCCTGGCTAGTACTTTGGCCACCTCATGAGAAGAGTTGACTCACTGGAAAAGACTCTGATGCTGGGAGGGATTGGGGGCAGGAGGAGAAGGGGATGACAAAGGATGAGATGGCTGGATGGCGTCACGGACTCGATGGACGTGAGTCTGAGTGAACTCCGGGAGTTGGTGATGGACAGGGAGGCCTGGTGTGCTGCGATTCATGGGGTTGCAAAGAGTCAGACACGACTGAGTGACTGAACTGAACTGAACTGAACACACACTAGCAAAGTAATGCTCAAAGTCCTCCAAGCCAGGCTTCAATAGTACATGAATGGTGAACTTCCAGATGTTCAAGCAGGATTTAGAAAAGGCAGGGGAACCAGAGAGCAAATTGCCAACATCCGTTGGACCATTGAAAAAGCAAGAGAATTTCAGGAAAACATCTACTTCTGCTTTATTGATTACACCGAAGCCTTTGACTGTGTGGATCACAACAAACTGTGGAAAATTCTGAAAGAGATGGGAATACCAGACCACCTAACCTGCCTCTTGAGAAATCTGTATGCAGGTCAGGAAGCAACAGTTAAAATGGGACATGGAACAACAGACTGGTTCCACATTGGGAAAGGAGTATATCAAGGCTGTACGTTGTCACTCTGCTTATTTAACTTATATGCACAGTACATCATGGAAAATGCCGGGCTGGATGATGCACAAGCTGGAATCAAGATTGCTGGGAGAAATATCAATAACCTCAGATATGCAGATGATACACCCTATGGCAGAAACAAAAGAACTACAGAGCCTCTTGATGACAGTGAAACAAGAGAGCGAAAAAGTTGGCTTAAAACTCAACATTCAGAAAACTAAGATCATGGCATCTAGTCTCATCATTTCTTGGCAAATAGATGGGGAAACAATGGTTACACCCTATGGCAGAAACAAAAGAACTACAGAGCCTCTTGATGACAGTGAAACAAGAGAGCGAAAAAGTTGGCTTAAAACTCAACATTCAGAAAACTAAGATCATGGCATCTAGTCTCATCATTTCTTGGCAAATAGATGGGGAAACAATGGAAACAGTGAGAGTCTTTATTTTGGGGGGCTCCAAAATCACTGCAGATGGTGACTGCAGCCATGAAATGAAAAGATGCTTGCTCCTTGGAAGAAAAGTTATGACCAACCTAGACAGCATATTAAAACGCAGAGACATTACTTTGCCAACAAAGTTCTGAATAGTCAAAGCTATATTTTTTCTACTAGTCACATGTGGATGTAAGAGTTGGACCATAAAGAAAGCTGAGCACCAAAGAATTGATGCTTTTTTAACTGTGGTGTTGGAGAAGACTCTTGAGTCCCTTGGACTGCAAGGAGATCCAACCAGTCCATCCTAAAGGAGATCAGTCTTAAATATTCATTGGAAGGACTGATGCTGAAGCTGAAGCTCCAATACTTTGGCCACTTGATGTAAAGTACTGACACATTGGAAAGGACCCTGATGCTAGGAAAGATTGAAGGTAGGAGGAGGAAGGGGATGACAGAGGATGAGATGGTTAGAATGGCATCACTGACCCAATGGACATGAGTTTGAGCAACCTGCAGGAGTTGGTGATGGACAGGGAAGCCTGGCATGCCACAGTCCATGGGGTAACAAAGAGTCGGACACAACTGAGTGAACTGAACTGAGGGGTCCCCCAAATTAGCTTGAGTTTCTGGTAGGTGTTTTGGATGACTTCATCAGGTCAAAAGGTCAGATTCCACTCAGATTAAGCCATTCATAAATCAAACTCCTTTAATGGCCTCTGATTCAATTTATAAAGCTCTCTTAGCAATACTGACTCTGTTTTGATTTTTGTTTTGTAATAACACAGGACACAATGATCATTGTGTACTATCCTGGAGACCAGCTACCACATCTGCTAACATTTTAATACTAAATGGATTCTATATAGAGTTCTAATCCTGAATCTGCTATCTACCATAAAAATCAGTTTTATTTTCTTTTATTTATAAAGTAAGAACATCCTAATTCAGAATCTTGAGGGTTAAAGGGACTCAGGTAACTGATTCAGATTCTGAGTTCAATCTCTTTTGAAAAGATGCAATTCAAATGATAATAACATTCAGAGAGTAATCCCTGCCCCACCAAGAACTGGAAGGCCCTGAGTTGCTCTTGGCTTTGTGCATTTGGATAAGCTATAAAAAAGAAATGGTTTTTCAAGATCTGCAACCTCTTTGGTAGCCTTCTGAATTGCTTCTAAACCCTTTCAGGTCTGTTTTCTGATGCCCAACTGATTATTTCTTAAAATAAGACTTTTTCACCTCCTTTGGTCTGGACACAGGTCAGCATTTTTCTCACAGCTTTATTTTGCAATATTAAAACAATTCTGAAAGTTTATTTTAAAAGTTTATGGAAGCATCATTTTCCTTTCTGTTAGCTCCAGCAAAGGACTGTTACTTGAGATAAGATGCTAGAAAGGATTAAGTACATTTAATCCTAGCCAGGCATCTTCAGGAGGCAATAACAGTAGTAGGTTACAGTCGGTGTGAACAAGCAAGACCTGTTTAGTAAGACTAAAACCTGTTATTAAGAATTTGAGCCTAATTTTTAAAAAATCCTTGCCCCATAATAAACATTTTATGGAAATGTTTATTTCTTTGTGTAAAACATTCTGTCAAGGATAGCTTCTCCTCTCTTTTTATTTTCAATGTAGAATCCATCACAATGGTTTAGCCAATAGGTTATATTTTAAAGTGAAAGTTTAGTTCTCTATCACTAAGCCACTATTATTACAAAAAGGAAAATGCCCCAATGTTAAATTTAACAACCCTAATTCTTAAAGGCCTTAGAACAGTGCTGTCCAATAAAATAGCCCACAAGCTACATGCGGCTACTGAGCTCTTAAAGTGTGGCTAATCCAAACTGAAATGTGCTATAAAATTACACACTAGATTCTTATGATTTAGTATGAAAATTATAAAAATATAAGCTCTTGTGTAAAAATGTAAACTATTACAATAATTTCTATATTGATTACATTATGAAATATGTTATGGGTATATTGGGTTAAATAAATGTTATTAAAGTTAATTTCACCCATTTCTTTTGACTTTATTATGTAGGTTTGCTCTACACAATACATTTGAATTTCATACGTCCTTGTGCACATTTTATTAGTATAAATTTATTCATTGTTTGCGAGTTCTCTAGTGGTCCAAAGCTTAGGATTTCCAGCTTTCACTGCCGTAGCCAGAAGTTCAGTCCCCTGATCTGGAAATGAGATTCCACAGGCTTCATGGTTCAGTCAAAAAAATTTTCTTGTATATAAGAAATTCAAATTTTAACTGGGTGTCCTACACTTTTACCTGCTAGATCTGGTTACTTAATATGACTACTAGAAAACTTTAAATTACAAATGTAGCTACTTAACCTATCGGACAGTGAAGCTTTAGAATCACGCAGTTGCTTTTTAAAATTACCCTTCAACTCTTAACTCTGTGCAGAAATAACTGATCTGAGGAACATTTAATCCTAGACTGAGATCGTCAATAACCCTGAAGTTAAAATTTGACATTTGCTTGAACAAGTTAAAGGACAACAAAAAGGGCTTGTTACAGACCACAATGTGAAAAGGGCCTGCGGATTAGAATTAAGTCGTTGTTCCCAGTCTCTCCATTGGGGTAGTTAACGGTTCCGGTTTCAAAATAATCACGGTCTCTTTTACAAAAATGGGCGGCGTCAAGGGCAGTATACTAACTACGAGACCCTGGGCTAGTCACCCACCCCTTTAGGCCTCTGTCAAGGGAGGGCTGGGGGGAAGGGACGCTGCAGTCTTTTTAATACCTGAGCCTAGCTGCCGGCTCGCCCACTCGGGCGCTCCCGGGCTCCGCGCCGGGCCAGCGAGCTTGAACTCAGACGCCGGCGAGGTCACAAGTCTCGCGGCCTCCCTCAGCCCAGCCAGGGCTCCTTCCGCTGTAACCTCAGGACTTGGCCCACGGAGGCCGGCGGAGACCGAGAGCGCCCGGGGGCAGCGCCCAGCCGGAGCCCCAGGTGCGCCGGAGGCCCTGGCCCGCCCACCGCCGTCACGCGCGGTCCAGCCCCACCCCCGTCCGCGCCGCACCACCAGCGGGCTGGGCGGGCTTGGCGGCCCAGGCCCAGAGCCCGCCCCGGCCTCGCGCACTATGTAAGGCCAGTGGCTTCGGCCGCGACGGCGGCAGGAGCTTGCGAACCTGTTCAGTCAGCGGGCCGTCCCCAAGCTCCGACCCTTGCTCGGTCGCCTTGTGGGGATCCGCCGCGCACGCGCGCAGGCTCGCCACGCTCCGCCCCCGCGCGCCGCCGCGTCCTCCGACCCCCGGCTGCGGGCCGCGCGCCGCGCGCCGGCTGCTGAAGACAGCATGCAGGACTACGACGAGGTGACCGCCTTCCTGGGCGAGTGGGGGCCCTTTCAGCGCCTCATCTTCTTCCTGCTCAGCGCCAGCATCATCCCCAACGGCTTCAATGGCCTGTCGTCCGTGTTCTTTACGGCGACCCCGGAACACCACTGCCGGGTGCCGGACTCCGCGAACCTGAGCAGCGCGTGGCGCAACCACAGTGTCCCCGTGCGGCTGCAGGACGGCCGCGAGGTGCCTCAGAGCTGCCGCCGCTACCGACTCGCTACGATTGTCAACTTCTCGGCGCTCGGGCTGGAGCCGGGGCGCGATGTGGACCTGGACCAGCTGGAGCAGGAGGGCTGCCTGGATGGCTGGGAGTTCAGCCAGGACATCTACCTGTCCACCATCGTCACCGAGGTGGGTACCAGCTCCGCGCCCAGGGCCTGAGACCTAGACTTAGGCAGGACCTTCAGTGTCTTTAAAGTCGCGCACTCCACCTGCCAAGGTGCGTGCTGGATGCTGTCATTCCCTCTCCGCGGACTCACTACATACTGGTGACGGACATCCTCCAGCCAGGTGGCTCAGGAGCACTTTTCGTGGTGACGTCCAGAGAGATCGTGGCCATCGCAGCATGGTTGTCAGTCTGGCCACCCATCCTTGTTAGCTACCTTGGAGAGGAAGCCAAGAAGGGCCTGGCAATTACTTGTAGATACTCTAAGATACTGAGTAGTCAGTCATTCCCCATAAAAAATTGTTTACTTTTTACTCGTGGTCAGTTATCATTAGTCTTTTAGGATTCTGTGCATCTGAAGATCCATTAGGAGTGATTTCTTGACCTGGAATGTTTTAGGGTGTTCTAAGGAAATGTCTTTATCCAGATTTAGTTAAAGCATACAGCCTTAGTTCATCAGAAACAGGGGGAAAACCTTTCTCATTCCCCAGTCCCTTGGATTTTCCTTTTGGGTGTCCTTTTCTATCCCTGGTGACCTTGTAGTCATTAAAGCTGGATGTATGATGTGATATTTATGGATGCATGTGGTTCTGCTTTGCATCTTACTCCAGCTCTGGCACTCTGACTCTGTGTAGTCTCAGCAGAACTGAGCAAGCAGGACATTAAAAAGAGCACTTCTTGAAAGACTCTTGGGTGCCCAGGTTCACTGAGTGTCAGGAACAGGGGTTTGAGGGGTAGGGAAGGCTTCTTGGGGAAGGAGGCTTTTCGATGAGTCTGGGGTGTATAGTTCAACAGAGATAAAGTCTGGAACAGCAAGACACAACCTGGCATAAGGTCAGGATTCACAGGGAAGAGGCTGAAGGGAATGGTCCATAGTTCCTGGTATGGCATCAAACCCTACTGGAGCCTCAGGGAGGCTTACATGGGTTCTGGAGACTGTGTGTGTATGTTGCTTCTGGGGGTTGTCATCCTTCAACGTAGTCTGAGTGCTGCCGCAACAAACTTGTGTGTGTGTTGTTGTTTGTATATTTGGACATTTGATGTCCCCAGTGTCTCTGCCTCCTTACTCCACATATATGTCGTAGGAGTGTGAGAAGAGCCCCACTGGGATCTCAGCAAGTGACACCCTTCCGGTGTCCTCAGGCACTGCTGCTTGAGAGAAGAGGCACTGGTTGGAGGTAGTTGACTGTGGTCTGTGGCCGAAGCATGCAAAGAGTATTAAAACTTTCACTCATCACAAACCCTCGATCCTAGCCTCCGGAGCGAGTCTGTTGCCCTCCTGGAAGCCAGTGAGCATTGTGAAGTAGAGGCTGTCCCTCAGATTGCGGGCAAAGACCACGGAGGGAAAGCCATACTCTTAGCCATACAACTTAGAAGTCCCTGCAAATTCTGCATCAGGCTGCCTGTGGAAGGAGAAGGCAGTGAAGTCAGGAGCAGCTCGTGGCATTTCTTAAGACTTTGCCCTAACCCCTATTGTTTCTGACTTACTCTAATCATTTGCTCTTTCTTTGCTGTCCCCACCCTACCTTTGGCTGAGAGCAGTGATGGCATTGATGAGCTCCCAAAGGCAGACTGTTCCAGAAGGGTCCTTGAGCTATGTTGCTACCAATATCAGCCTTTCCTTTTGTATATTTAGGCTGTTTCTTTAGCTGTCTAAACAGTTTCGAAAGAGCTCTGTGCCCTTTCACCTACTTCCAGGTTGTCAGTCTTTGCAGGGAGGCAAGATTAATACATTACTTAGCTCTTTGTCTGAGGATGCTGGTATGCCAGACTTCTAGGTTCAAGGCTGCTCATTCTCTTCTGGTGAACAGTCACTGTTGGAAGCTGTTACATTAACATTCTGATGGCTCCATTTTTCTAAGGCCCATTTTCCTTCCATCAGACCTGCCTGGCTGACCACTGCAGCCAGTCTTGTGCCTGTTAAATGTCTTCAAGCCTGCCCTCTCCCCCAAATCATGCCTAGAGGTATTTGTAAGTACACTGGTATGGAATTCCTATTCATGTTTTTCAGCAGAAGATGAAAACCCCTGGTTTCCTGTTTGATTTTTTTTTCTTTGTTGGAGTTGAGTGCACACAGAGTACTTAACTTTGTGGTGCCCTTATATCTTGCAAGTCCTGACATTGATGCTGGATGCAGATTGAGTACTCAGGAACATTTTTGTTGAATGGATTAGTGAATAATTTTGAAATCTCCACCGTGGGAGAATTGAAGAAGAAAAGGACAGGTTTAACTCATAGAAGAGAAACTCAGGGTGGTCAAAAAGCATTAAGTGGAATATTTCAAAGTAAATGTAACCTCCCACTCCAGAGACTGGGGCTTGTGCCCATGTGGATCTGCAACAAGGTGTTGGGATTGGCAGAAAGAAGAGGACACTGTTTATGAGGTGAAAGAGGTTGCGCTCCCATGTTTCTGGAATAGGTGGTTCGTGAGCTTCTAGGCTGAACCCTTCTGTAGCCCTTCCGTCACCCCAGGGGTGCTAGGGCATCAGCCACTCTACTGTGCAGTGGCGCTCCAATCCCTGAGTGTTCCTTGGCCCAGCACTGCCTCCTTCTCTGGGAACATGGGTGATTTTTCAGGCTGCCTGGGTCACCTGCTTTTTGGTGTTGCCATAGCACAGCCTGTGGCTGTAGAGTTTTCCTTTGGAAATGTCTAGCTACCCCGGCACTCATGAGTTAGGGTCTCTTCAGCCAAAAATCCAGCAGTTCTCTGGGTCTCCTTTCCCCTTGCCAGTCTCTGCTTCCCAGAAGCTCCCTGCCCCGGCCCTTGGTAACACACTTACTCACTCCCTGTTGTCCTGGAAAGCCTCTTTTTCTCGACCAGCTTTTCTATCAGCCTTATCTCATAAGTGCATAGTCTTAGAAAATAGGAGCATACCCACTGTTATCTCCACATCCACCTAAAGAAAAAGCTACATCAACTGGGGAGGCAGGCCCCAGGCTGACTATAGAGTGCAGAGACCAAGGAGACCTGGAGCTAGTGCCTCACTGCTCTACCTTTCTGACTCCCCTCACTAGGGAAGTGCGGGCCCTTTTCCCTGCCCCTGCAGCTCATGGCAAATCTCTGAGGGCCCCTGTGTAGATACAGTCACAGCAGACCCATCTGACCGTGAGCGGTCAGATTGAGACTCTAGCTAGCTGAGAACCAACACCCTGGGTCAAAGTTCTGACAGTTGACACAGAGAAGGGATGAGGGAGAAAGGAAAATAATCTGTTCTTGAGAATGAAGTTCAGGGTTCATCTGGGCTTTGGGCAGCCAAGCCCAAGGACGAAACCCAAGGGGTAGTATGGTTTGGAAGGTTAACAGTCCTTCATCCATCGAGTCACTCACTCACCTAGGTATCAAACAGGTACTGAGTCTCTCCGCTGCAGGGCTCTGCCAGGGTTTTAGAGGATGTGATCTCAAATTCTTGTCCTTGCCCTAGCAGCCTTGGGTCAAGGATTCACCATTAACTGCAACAGGAGGCAGGATGAAATGTGTGTAGGACTGCATGGCCTTCAGTAACAGGTAGTGCTTACCAGCGTGTTTGACCACTGGTGCGGCCAGGCTAGGTACATCTTAGGAAAGAGCTTCTGCCCTGTGGGCACAGGTTCTATCACTTTTTTCTTCCAGTCAATTCACAGGTAAGAACATTTAGTCCCAGGGAACTACATCATCTCTGTACTTCCCATAATTGAGAAGTAGCACCAATTACATGGTGCATTCAAGAGACACAGTTCTGTTTCTTTTTAAAATTTAAACAGCTTTATTGAGGTATAAATTACATAAAACAAACTGTGCCTAACTTAAGTATGTAATTTAAAAAGCTTTATATATATAAGCTATCTCCAAGAAGCCATCACCACTAGAAAGGCACATTTCTAACCAGGAAGGGTAGCAAGCCTAGGCCCCTTGCCAGGGTTACTCTCAGATTTTTTTTTTTTTTCTCAGTTTGCTTCTGCTTTTATAGCTCACCCAGCTGAGGGGTAATAATGCTAGGCTCATGACATAAGTCTTAAACCTACACATTTAATTCTAAGGTTAATACCTGTTATCATCAGCCAATACAGTTCCTCCTTCATACCAGGTGGCGTCTTCAGTGAGCTGATCTGTAGCTGCCTTAGTCACGGCTGCCAAGCCAGGAACTCAGTATAGAGATACTAGATTCTTTTTGCTGTAAAGACAGCAAACCTTGGGTCATAATCTGGACTCTATGGGCTTCTCATCCCACCCCTCCCTAAGGGGGTCAGGCCAAGTCTTAGAGCCCACTGCAGTCCATCTGGTGGTTGCCAGGTGGGTGGGTTGGGTTGGCTGGGTGGAACCTAGTCCGTGCTTGCCCTTCTGTTCATTTTTTGAAACCTAGTACCTTTCCTGACCCTATATACAGGCCCCTTGTGGCCAGTAGGAAGGAATTGTTAGCCCATGCTTGCTTTTGGAGGGCCCAGAGCCAGGCCATGAGAATTGTTAAGACATGTCGGTCGTAGATGAAGAGCCCAGTTACTTCAGGTAGTTACATGCTTGCCCAGAGTAAGGACACTGAACCAAGCGGTGGGGGAGAGGCTGCTGGAGCGGGAGAGATGCTCTGGGGATCCACATGATGAGCACTACGGTCACCTTATCTCCTGCAGAGCATTGTTTGACCTGGTTTCAGGTAACGTCTGGCCTTGCCAGTCGAGAGGTCCCTAGAACCTATACTGGGAGACCTGACCTGAGGTGGGGCATTAGAGGTTCCACTCCAGAACTCATTGAAAAAGCCCCTCTGGACTTCTAGTCTGGCTCAGCTGTATCAGACCCCAGCTCTCATGAGAGACCTATTGAGAAGCAGCTAATGCCTTTATTCAGTCTTTTTTAAAATCTCTGTCACTACAAAAGTAGTGCCTGCTAGCTAGAAATAGATCCCATCACATTCAGTGGTGACCATAACCATAATCTGGCACTGAAGCTCTGTCTAACACCCAGAGGCTGGCACCCCCTCACCGAGTCCCTCAGCTCTAACTCCCTGCTACTCCTATCCTGACTTCAGCAGCCGTGTCTGGATGGCAGCTGCCCCAGGAGCACACTCCTTCCTAGAAGGAAGATGGTGTCTGGGTGCTGGTACCACTGAGACTGCAGAGATGAGTAGGCTGCCATTGCCTGAACATTTGGGCCTTAGTGCTCCTTGCTGTCTCCTGCTAGTCTGGGCTTCCTCTAGACTCAAGAGTTGGTGACCCCCAACTCTTCCCTGGAGTGGGGATCACCACCCATTCTCAGTCCAACCAAGGCACAGGCTTGCTCCAGAGTGGAGAGCCAGCTTGCGGCTGAGTGAGCCTTATCATCTTCTGCAGGGGTTCTTGATCCATCTTGAGGACTGCCCTTCTACCCATTCTGAGGTGCCTGGAGGCTTTCTGCATGCACTGCCCAGCAGGGCTGAGAAGCAGACTTGTTTTTCCCTCTGACCTTGACCTGGAAGAGATGCTTTCTTCTTGGAAGCCGCACACTCCCCAGGAGCCAACAGGATCCATGGAGGGCAGGCCTGCAGCCTGTCACCGGGCAAGCAAGGGGCTGAATTCCATGGAAGGTGGCCTTCTTGGTTATTACAGAGCGCCATCTCTCTGTTTTGGGAAACATTTTTCTGGGAACCAGCAAGCTTCCTATTTTGGTTTCTCATCCTTCTCTTGGCCTTTGTTAAGTTGGAGCAATCTCATGTGTGAGTGTTCAGTGCTTCCCCATGCCTGCAGATCTCTTCCCATGCCAACTGTGGGTGAAACTCTACACCAGGTTCCGGGAACCAAGCAATGCAACCTGTTCCCTCCCCCAGTCACTGTTTCATAAATGGGGAGATTAAGGCACGATGGGGTTGGGTAGCTAGTTAACAGAGTAGGAGCTATAACCCAGCTTATTGGCTCCCAGCTCAGAGCTCTTGGCTGTAATCGGGCCTTATGTTGGCACAGCATCAGGGATACCAGCTCTAAATGTCAGCAGGAGCCAGGGGTCATTGGCCTAGAGTCAGGACCTGAGCAGAGCTGAAGGAACAGATCCAGAAGGTGCATACTAGGCCTTCTGGCTGCATCTTCTTGCTGGATGCCTTGACCCTTGGAGCTGCAGAGCCCTGCTCCAGAACCAGTCATATGCCATCCCTGCCAATGGCCTGGACCCCACTGGGAGGTTGCCTGCTCCACCCACAGTCCCAGCCTCAGCCCAGATCCTTAGAAGTGACCATGTGAAGCCTTGCCCTTCCTCCTTGGTTGGCATGTGGGCAGAGTACCTGCTCCCTGCCTGTCTCCCCTCCTGAAACTGATAACAAAACAATGAGGCTAAAAGCTGTGAAAAACAAGATGGCCAGTCTCTCCATTGAGGGGAAACCTGTGCCATGCCTTGCTGCCCGATGGGCCATCACCTGCCTTCGTGAGCTCACACACCCTTGCGGTCATGTAAACAAAGCATGCAGGGATATGGGATGTTCTGATTTCATTTTCCAAGAAGCTGAACATTTACAGCACTTTTAAAAAGAAGTAATACATCCCTCTCTCCTCTTTCAGTGGAACCTGGTGTGTGAGGACGACTGGAAGGCCCCACTCACAATCTCCATGTTTTTTGTGGGTGTGCTGATGGGCTCCTTCATTTCGGGGCAGCTCTCAGACAGGTAAGGTGGGTATCTGTCTCTTGCAGCTTCTGGGCCCCCCAGCACAGAGCCAGGTAGTATCCTCTCAGCCTGGGCTCTGTGTTTGAAAAGAGGGAAGGCACATCAATACTACAGACTCCATTCCCAGCAAGGAGAGTCAGCAGCCTCCTCTCACTGATGCTTGCTGAGCCAAACAACCTCAGCTGAGTGTATCCATGATCCAGTTGACCAGGAAATATGCCTTGATTCACTTCTGTGGCGCCTGGCTGGCCTTCCCTAGGTAAGTGTAACTCTTTGGTGTCTTCACTCATTAGGAGAGGGAGACACCACACACAAGCACATGAGCTGTATTGTGGATCTTCAGTTCAGTTCGGTTCAGTTGCTCAGTCGTGTCCGACTCTTTGCAACCCCATGAACCACAGCACATCAGGCCTCCCTGTCCATCACCAACTCCCAGAGTCCACTCAAACCCATGTCCATCGAGTTGGTGATGCCACCCAACATTCTCATCCTCTGTCATCCCCTTCTCCTCCTGCCCTCAATCTTTCCCAGAATCAGGATCTTTTCCAGTGAGTCAGCTGTTCGCATCAGGTGGCCAAAGTACTGGAGTTTCAGCTTCAACATCAGTCCTTCCAATGAACACCCAAGACTGATCTTTAGGATGGACTGGTTGGATCTCCTTGCAGTCCAAGGGACTCTCAAGAGTCTTCTCCAACACCACACTTCAAAACATCAATTCTTCAGCGCTCAGCTTTCTTTATAATCCAACTCTCACATCCATACATGACTACTGAAAAAACCATAGCCTTGACTTAGGGCATTCCATAGACAGTTGCCTCTGTGTTCCCAAAAACCATCACTCTTTCCTCAAGGTAAGAGGAGGTCTCACTAGCCAGTGGCAATGTGACGGGCAGAACTCTTATGTCCACAGGGCTGATTCCCTTTAGCTAACAGGCTTGTGGTTATGGTACTTCACAGCAATCAGGAAGTGTGCTGTTTCAACCCATAAGCAGGTGATTTGTGTAATTCCAGGGCTCTTGACTCAAGGTCTGGGCCTTAGGGAGTTCATCTCCTCTGGAGATTACTTACACAATTTTAGAGATTGTATGCGAGCATTTTTCTGGGGAAAGTTCCAGAGTTGCCACATATTCAAAGAGGGGTTTATGATATTGTGTCTTTCTATCTCAGGACTTCAGGGTCTGTGAGAGAAGCCTGTGGCAAGGAGAATAGCCTTCAGCAAGGTCCTCCACTGGATCACCCAGTGGAGAGGAGTCCCAGCATCCTCCCAGCAGGGGGAGTCTCTCATAGAGAGGTTCAAGCTGAGGATGTCATCCTGCTTTGAGAACACAGCCATTTTACCCTGTAGCTTTCATGCAGAGGGATGTTTGGGCATATTGCATCTATGGATTAATATCTTTACCTGAGAAGTCTTTCCTCATAAGAAATATGTGTATTTTTCACTAGATTTGTCTTTTCCAGTGTGTCATCTAGTGATTTTTGAAAGGGACAAATTCCCGCAGTCACCTGTAAGCATTAAAGAGTTAAGTAGGCTGTGACCACTGACTGTTGATTCTAGATGAGCTTGAGAAACTTGCTCCTTTAGGGGAAAGGCCTTTGCTTCCCAGACTCTTAAGCTAGCAGCAAGTATCAGTTAGTTACTTACATTTATTTAATAAACATAGAGGATCTGAGAATTCCTTGGTAGTCCAGTGGTTAGGACTCCGTGCTTTCATTCCCACGCTCACAGGTTCAGTTCCTACTGGGGGCGGGGAAACTAAGATATCTCAACATTTACATACTTAAATACATATTTTAATGAAGCTTTTTTTTTCCTGTTTATCCTTTATAAATACACTTAGAACATAGCAGTATTTACTGAAGGTGAATATACACTTACTCTATGACTCAGCTACCCGACCCAAGAGAACTCTTAACCTATAGCAAGCATCAGTTAGTTACTTATATTTACTTAATAAACAGCATCTGAGAATTCCCCAGTGGTTAGGACTCTGCACTTTCATTGCCAAGGTCACAGGTTCAGTTCCTAGTCAGGACAGGGAACTAAGATTCGATAAGCTGCACAGCACAGTCAAAGTAAATGAGTAAATAGATAAATACATACATACATGTGGAGCTTCTAATATGTACCTTCACTCTTACAAGTACTATACAAACAACAAATAATTTAATCTTTGTAACCCTATGATACAGGAAGTGTTATTCTTCTCATTTTACAGATGGGAGAAATGAAGCCCAGAGGAATTAAATGACTTGCCTAGAGTTACTCAGCTGGCAAGTGGCAGAGCTAGGATTAGGACCCAGAGAGTCCTGATCCTCTGTTTCCTGTGAACTACTATTCTAGGTGCCCCCTCTTCTAGAACTTGCCTTCTAGCAAGGCAGAATGTATTAAACAACGAATTGAGGGAAGTACTTATTACCCTTTGTGATGGTAGGTAATACAGAGAAGTACAAGGTACTCAGAGAGCGTATGACAGAGGAGGCCTGAGATGATGAACCCCGTGCTAGGGGTTGAAAAATGAGTAGGCATTAGCCAGCTAAAGGGATGGAGAGAGGAAAGAGTGTTCTGTGCAGGAAAGCCGAGAGTGCTTAAGCTTAGACTCAAGAAAAGGCATGGTACACCATAGGAGCTTGGAGACAGTGCTCTGGGGTGGTGTGGAAAGTGGATAGAGACACAGCAGTGAGGCAGGCTGGGTCCCAAGCAGAAGAGCAGGCTGGGCTTAGCAGGTGACAGAAGGCTGGGCTTTCAGCACATAGCAGGGTGGAGCTTTGGAGAGTGTGATGTCATCAGATTCACATTTTTTTTTAAAGTTGTTTGATAACTTGGTGGAGAAAGGATTGAAAGGAAGCAAGAGGGATGGCGGAAAGACCAAGTGAGAGGTTATCACAATAATTTATACAGGAAATGAAGGTGACTTGGACTAGCCTGAAGGCGGTAAACACGGAGAGGAGTGGAAGGAGGTAAAACCAACAGGACTTAGCTCTGTGCGCATAGGATTGAGGGGAGGGAGACTCCTGGCCTGCACAGCTGTGTAGGTGATGATGCCCTTCCCGAAGACAAAGCCCTGTGGAAGAGGACCACGTTTGTAGGAGAAGATATTGAGCCCATTTGAACATACTTAATTCAGGGTGACTATGAGACTTCGGGTCTCATAGGAGTAATTGAGTATGGAGCTGGACGTACGGATAGGGTGCTCCATGAGAGGTTTGGGCTAGAGAAACACATTTGGGAATTGTCAGTTCACAGAACCCTCATCAAAGCCCGGAAAGTGGATGGGAACAGTGTAGAGTGAGAGGAGGGCATGCCGTGGATTGAGCTTAGAGGCCCTCCTGGAGCGGAAGTGGGAGTTCCTCCTCACAGGGTGGGGTGGCAGCTGAGACTCAGAGTAATTACCTTGCTGTGAAAAACTAGGAGGAAGTACCCCAGTTTGAGAGTTGAAACCCAGTGCATTTCTCTGGTCAGCTGTGTCATAGAATAGGTAGATCATTGTGGGTCAGCTTTGGAGCCTGATGACCATGTAACACCATGATGATCTGAGGACCGTGTTTAAGTTTCGAAAGATCTGCTCCCAAGGAAGCAGTGCATTCATGCCCTCCAGTGTTGTCTGTGATATCAACAGTAACTTTTTATATAGGACTCCTGTCAGGAATATGAATAAGCCTAAAAGTCAAGAGCAATAAAATAATCCTGGGTTGCCAAAGCATTTTATCTGATGTCACTGAGTTACCTTTAGGAGCAGAATTATAAGGGAGGCACAACCCTAGGGAAGAAGTAGCTGATATTTTTTATTTTTGTGGACATGTGTGTGTTTAACCTTTTATTGACAGATTTTAAAAGTGAGCCTTTCTTGCAAATCAAAACTACAGTGACAAGTATCACCTCATACCAGTCAGAAGGCCATCATTAAAAAGTCTACAAATAACAAATGCTGGGAAAGGGAAAAAAAAAAAAAAAGAAAATGCTGGAGGGGGTGTGGAGAAAAGGGAACCCTCCTACATTGTTGGTAGGAATGTAAGTTGATGCAGCCACTATGGAGAACAGTGTGGAGGTTTCTCAGAAAGCTAAAAATAGAACTACCACATGACCAACAATCCCACTCCTGGACAAAACCGTAATTCAAAAAGGTACGTACACCCCTGTGTTCATAGTAGCACTGTTCACAATAGCAGAGACATGGAAACAACCTAAATGTTCATCGGCAGGTGAATGAATAAAGGCGATGTGGTGCATATGTCCAATGAAATTCTACTCAGCCATAAAAAAAGAGCGAAACAATGCCATTTGCAGCATCATGGATGAAACTAGATATTATCATATTAAATGATAAGTCAGAAAAGGAAAGACAAATACCATACAATATCACTTATATGTGGAGTCTAAAATATGACACAAATGAACCTGTCTACAAAACAGTAACAGATTCACAGACACAGAGAACAAAGCTGTGGTTGCCCAGGGAGACGGAGGTGGGGAGAGATGGACTGGGAGTTTGGGGTTGGTAGATGCAAACTATGATGTTTCAAATGGATAAACAGCAGTATCCTATTGAATACCGTGTAGCACAAGAAACGATATCCAGTCTCCTGGGATAAACCGTAATGGAAAAGAAGAGGAAAAAAGAATGTCTACGTGTGTACAATTGAGTCGCTTTGCTGTACAGCAGAAATTAGCCCAACATTGTAAACTGGCTATACTTCAATTTAGAAAAATAAACAAAAAAAAAATGCTAGTGGCTGTGAGAGAATATAGCTGATTTTTATTTTCTTCTCTGTGCTTTTCTGTATTTTACAAATGTGCTGTGTATACATAAATATCATATCAAAGAATAAAAATAGACAAATATTTCTTTTAAAAAGTGACTATTTTGAGGCCCAAACCCAGATTGCCAAGGATTGTTGCAATGGAAGGGCTCCCGGAGTTGTCCTCTTCACTACTCTCCAGGGAGCCCTTGGGAGGGGAGAGCAGGGTAGGGAGGCTCCACCCCTTGGTTGGCGTGCAGGGCACTATTGTTACAGAACAATGCAGGGGAGTCTCCTTTTAGGCTAGAGTTGCTCAAGGCACTGTTGACATTTTGTCCCAGAGACTGCTTTGTTGTGGGAGACTATCGTGGGTATTTTCAGATGTTCAGAACATCTCCGGCCTCTATTTACTAGATGCCAGTATCATCAAAAACAACAAAACCCTGTTGTAATGGGGAGAAGCACCAAACTCTTTACCGTGGCTGAAGGCCTTGTGCAGCCTGGCCCCCTGGCACCCTCTGCAGCCTCCTTCTGACCAGCTGCCCCTCGCGTGTGTTCATCTTGCCCCTCCAACCACAGTTGTGCGTGCTCTTCTCATAGTCACAGCAAATCATTCCTGGACCCCCACCCCCATGCCACGGCCTTCCTTGACCACACGGGTGACCTCTTCAAGGTGTCTGGCTTACATTATTAAACTGGTTCCTTGTGCCTTGGCTTCACATTGCCTATCAGAAATAAATAAAAGATGTTATCATAGGATTAATGTTGACCTCCCCCACTGTACTGTGAATATCATCAAAAGCTTGGTCACTCTCCCCTACCCCCTCTTGTCAACAACTACTTTACGTTTGGGTCTGATCTTGGTGCCCCATCTTCAGGGAGACCTCCCCTGAATGCCCAAGTCCCCAGCCTCTACCTGCAGTCAGCATAGGTTCCTTCGTTGGGTCCCTTGTGGGTCACGATGCTGATCCTTCAGCACTCTTGTTTCAGGGTGTGATCGTACACTGAGCAGAGTGATTAAAATGTGACTACTGTCTGTCTCACCAACTACACACTATAAGCTCCTTGAGGGCAGAATCAGTGTCTTTTTTTCTTATTCAAATACACCTATAGTGACTAGTATATAATAGATGTTCAAATAAATATTCATTGAATGAAAATGGGTGTCTGCTAGCCCTGGCCAGACTCAAGCTGAATCTGCTAGGTTGAATGAACTAGGTTGACTTGTTCCTACATGTTGTAGCACTGTCTTTGAAACCAAACAAATCCAAAAAACACAACATTTTAAAACATTTTAAATTGAACATGGATATAGGAAACCACACAGAACAAATACGGTTTAATGAATTATTCCAGGGAAATAACCATATAAATATCAAGTCAAAAATAGAACTTTGCTGGCCACCAGGAAGCCCCACTCATCTGTCCCATCCCAAGGACAATAGCCTCCCTCACCTATCAGTAAGCACTAGCCTGACTTACAATAATCACTTACCTGTGGGTTTTTCCAAATGTGCATCCTTAAACACAAGTTTAGTCTTGCTCACTTAAAAATTTTTATATGTTGTTAGTTTGCTTTAACCTTGGGGTTCTCCATCCTTTTCTTTGCCTGGGTTATTCTACTTGTAGAATTTCCCAGTCTGAATTTTGCTGAGGGTATACAGTGCAATTGAACATATTCCTTTTTTCTCTGCATTTCTTGCACATTGCAGCTAGCTCCAGAGACTTCGTCAGATTCAGATCCAGTCCCTTTGGCAAGACTGTAGGAGTCATACAATGTTCAAGTGTCTCTTTTTATGATGTTAGCAGTCATTGAAACATGATGCCCATATCTGTTCATTCACTGGGAGTTGTAAAAGGATGATGTTCTAATTTTATCACTTTGGTTTCATTTAATAGTTGGAATACTTTTATGAAATGATACTTTCCCTCATCTGTTACTAGTTACTGTTCATATAGTTTATATAGAAAAATCAGGACAAATGTCTTCCCCTTTACTTAAACAGTTTTCCTCTATAATGAATTGTTTCTCCATTATCCTCCAAAGTAAACCAACTCTTTCAAAATTTTAATTATGAATGTATGAACTTAAGTATAATGAATGTGTTTCAGTCCCTTGTGATCATTGTGTTAACTCTGGCACTGCCTTTTGGGCAGCGCTGGTGCCCAGGCTGTGCATTGGTAACAGCCTAGGGACCGAGAGACCAGGACGGCCCCCACACCAGGTGCCCTGGCAGCACTGTCCGCAACCCCTCCCTGAATGACCCCGGGGAAAGCCCCCCTTGGGGCGCCCGTTCCTGCTGCCTTCTCCCAGCTGGTTCTCTGTCACTCTTCTTTCCTTCCCAGGTTTGGTCGGAAGAACGTGCTGTTTGTGACGATGGGCATGCAGACAGGCTTCAGCTTCCTGCAGATCTTCTCGAAGAACTTTGAGATGTTTACCGTGCTGTTTTTCCTTGTAGGCATGGGCCAGATCTCCAACTATGTGGCAGCATTTGTCCTGGGTATGGCCATCAGCTTGGAGTTGAGTACTTGATCCTGTGTTTCACCATCATCCCACCACCCACTTTATGGGGACAGCTGTGATGTCCCTTCGGGGAGGTGGTCTCTGGCAATGCCAACCAGGGATCCTTGGTGGACCCAATTAGGAGGCGTGGAAACGGAGTCCTCCAAGTGCCCACCCAGCCTTGTGTCCCCAGCAGCATGATAGCCTAATTGCTGATTTCCAGTTCTTCTCTGGCCCCCGACGTGTGGCAGCTTGGTCTCATTAGTACTTGATGGACATTTTGCTAGAATTCACCTAAACATCTTCTGTTAAAAAATAGGGCCTGCCATTTCCCAGGGCTGGGGTAGCTAAGGAAAGAGGAATGCATGACATGAGGACCAAGGGCCATGATTGGCAGGCTCACCAAGGAAGAAAACTGCTTCTTCCAAAACACATAGCGGCTAGTAAAATTGACTGGCAAGAATGAATTGAGGGACTTCCTTGGTGGTCCAGTGCTTAAGACTTTGCCTTCCAATGCTGGGGGTGAGAGTTCAATTCCTGGCTGTGAAGCTAAGATGCCACATGCCTATGGGAAAAACAGAATAAAACAAACAAAAAAAAAACCCAAAACATAAAACAGAAGCAATGTTGTAAAAAATTAAATAAAGACTTTAAAAATATTCTACATTTGTTTAAAAATCTTTTTAAAAAAGAATGAATTGATAGGGGTGGACTTTAGTCACGAGACCTTCAGGGTTTTAATTCATAATCCACAGTGCTAAGGCTTTGGCCTGCTCTCACTGAGAAGCTGCCAGTTTCACTGTTCGGAGGACTCTAGCTTTTGGGTCATTAGGTTCCTTGGGTTGATCGTTGAAAGGATTATTTGTTTCTCTTCACATTTAATAGAAAATTTTTTCTTAAAAGTGAAATAGTCAGCACACGTGTCTATAATAGCAACTTCTCCTTTAATGACCCCTTCCTCAGTGAAGATTTAAATCTGAGGCCCCCCATGGCATCTTTAGCATAGGGTTTCAGGAAGTGATGGCAGCAGGTGGTCAGAGTCCTGTCCCTCCCAAAGGCTTGGAAACTTCGAGATAATTCTGCCTGATCCCTTATCTGTATGTTGAAAATTACACAAGAGAAGATGAATAAGGAAATGACCAGAATTAAAATACTAACCCGACTCCTCCCTTGTTTTGAACAGGAACAGAAATTCTTGGCAAGTCAGTCCGTATTATATTCTCTACGTTAGGCGTGTGCATATTTTATGCATTTGGCTACATGCTGCTGCCACTGCTTGCTTACTTCATCAGAGACTGGCGGATGCTGCTGCTGGCGCTGACGGTGCCCGGGCTGCTNGAACAGGAACAGAAATTCTTGGCAAGTCAGTCCGTATTATATTCTCTACGTTAGGCGTGTGCATATTTTATGCATTTGGCTACATGCTGCTGCCACTGCTTGCTTACTTCATCAGAGACTGGCGGATGCTGCTGCTGGCGCTGACGGTGCCCGGGCTGCTGTGTGCAGTGCTGTGGTGGTGAGTGTGCCCTGTGCCTGGCGGTACCCACCAGCAGGGTGTCTTCTGTCTGGCTTTCACTAGGGGGCAGCAGCAACCCACACACCCTAAGTTCTTTCAGCATGTTTTTCCATCCACAGAAAAGCCAAAAACAAAACAACTTCGGGAAATCAACAGACTTGTTCTCAGCCTTGTGCTGGGTTGATCGGAGTGTAGACAGAGGAAAAAGCAGTAGCTGCGAGATGATAGTCTAGCATGACCTCCAGGAAGCTGTCAGACCGCAGGACAAGACAGCTTAGGCCCTGGCTCTGATTGCCTGTTGCTACAGCCTCATGCCACAGGACTGAGAGAAGAGGGAGCACATTGTAAGTGAGAGTCCTCCAGGTAGCAGGATGGAGGAAGCCAGGCTCCATTTTAGCCTCCAAGATAGAGCTGGACAAGCAGAGAGAAGGCTGTTCCATACTAAGAGAGAGAATGCAGCTGAGGCAGGAATCCCACGTTTCAGGTAGGGATGGTGAGGTCCCTGGCCCACGTGGATGTGAGAACATTGCAGAGCATAGTGGGAGAAGATACAGGGCACAGAAGACACAGACAAGTCCTGGTTATGACCCAAGGGCAGAGGCCGCCTGGTGAGGTAGAAAATAAGATCCACAAAGTCTCAGAACACCCAAGTGCCTTATAGAGAGTCAAGTGGAAAAATCAAGGAGGGAGGGATGACGATAAACTAGAAGCTGTCAGAGGCCAGTGCAAAAGCTTCTGGGGGTGCCAGGAACAAGCAGGGGAGTACAGCAAGGTGAGGTGTGTCCCCCCCCACCCCCACCTCCGCCCCAGCTCAGCCCACGACAGAAGCCAGGCTGCAGGAACCCATGTTACACCTGTCTACTTAGTGTCCAGCAGGTGGCACCACCACTCCTCAGAAATGGGAGGTGGCCAGCCAGGGAGGAATCCCACCCATCAGGGTGTGTTGGCCCCTGTAAATTCTGTGTACTCCAGTGTAATCAGAGGCTCACACTTACTGGCTGTAGCACAGTGCATCTCTTAGCTTCTGGCTTGGAAGTATCAAACATTCCTCAAACCTCGCTCTGGTTCTGAAACCCCATTTCCCGCCTCCACGTGTGCTCCACCTGGTCTGAGGGACAGAAGGTTCAGTGAGATTGCTTCTTGTACTTCCAGGTTCATCCCTGAGTCCCCCCGATGGCTCATCTCTCAGGGACGATTTCAGGAGGCAGAGATGATCATCCGTAGGGCTGCCAAAACCAATGGGATCACTGCACCTTCAACCATCTTTGACTCCAGTGAGGTGAGCACTGTGCAGGGGCCGGTGGGAGGGTCCCGGTGACCACAACTTTAGGGCAGCCCAGCCCTCTCCATGCCTAAGCCCCAGCTGCCCCCAGGGCAGGTCCTGTTAAAATTCAGAAGTTGAGAAGGTGCCAGCTGCCTCAATTCCTTTACCTTTCCTGTGGATTTTAGATTTTCAAACTTTATACATCTTCTCTTTTAGGTGATCATACAGTTAAACCATTACTTTTCATAATAAAAACTCTTGATGTGTAATAGGTCTTCCATGAAGTTGGCATTCTGGGAAATCATTGTTTCTTATACCTTGGGCAGTTTCTAATTAAAAAAAAAAACGCACTGCCTAAAATATGAAACAAAAATAGATTTGGAGTTAAAACTGTCCTGTCTCCTTCCGCCTACCAGTGGGGAGTGGTTGAGCATCGTCTTAGAGCCAGGTCCTTTTCGACATCCGCTCTCCCCCAACCTCACACCTTCCTGCAAACCCTGTTCTCCTGTGCAGTGAGTAATTTCCTGGCTCTGCCCGATTCCTGGGTCTTGCTTCTCTTTCCTGTTCCCTGTGTTTCCACCCTGTCTGTAACAAGCAGTTTTCCTCAGTCCTGTGGCTCCCAGAAGAGCTTAGATGTCATTGTTGGCTGATGGGGTTCTGGAGTATGTCTCTACTCTGACAAAGACAAGGGCCTGGCTGTGAGAAGAGCTAGCAGGAGCATATTGCTGTGTGCAAAGGCGCGTTTGAGCCAGTCTGACTTCCAATGCAGAGTTTAGGCTTGAGAAAGAGAGACCAGTTACTAGAGGAGGCAAAGAAGCCGCTGGCCACTGCCAGCCCTGCCAGCCTCACAGTTAAGAAGTGGCCCAGCACCACCTCCCACTCAGATGTCCTAGAAAGGACTCGGTCAGAGTTCAGTAAGGGGTAGATGGCAGGGAAGGCTTCTGAGTGAGGTAGCCTTGGTAGCTTTGCAGAGGTCAGTCTGGTGAACCCATGAATCCACTGGCATTTTTATAGAAATGAGGCTATTTCAGGGGATCAGTTAGGTCAAAAGTTGACCTTTTGTTGAACTGCTAACTCAGGAAAAACAGACTCCAAAGCTGGGTTTGCTTAAGAAAGCAACATCAGTGTGTTTAGACGTGTGGTTTATTAATGTCCTTGGCTGTGCCAAATTTCATAGGAAGTTACACTGGGTGAAGCCAAGGTCAATTTTCCTGTTTTTCTATCTGAAATTTTTTTTCCTTGGAAGTAGACCAGTAACTACATGGTCTACCAAAAAACATTAATTCTTTAAAAAATATCATATTAGTAAACTACACAGCCAGTTTCTCTCTCTGACCCAGAGGGCTGGGAGCCAGGCTTGGGAAGGAATGCAGCGGCCTCCCTGGAATGTGGCTATTGACGGGGTTCGGGGTGGTGCTAAGAGAGAGCAATCAGCTTAGGCCTCCTCCTTGGCTGCGTTGCTTTACAGGCTGGTCACTTACTTTTACTCCTCTTTCTTGTTCACTAATTTGTTATCAACAAGGCCTGGTGAAGCCTTCTGCAGCCCAAGAACAGCCTCTATACCTACTCTTCTTTTCAAGGAAGAAACATGAACCACTCCCCAAGTCAGAGACACAGAAAGCTAAGATGCCAGGGTTTCGAGTATGTTCTGGGGTCTCTAAGTCTCCAACCCTCTCTCCCTCCCATACCCTTGTCCTGTTGCCCACAGCTACAAGACCTAAGCTCCAAGAAGCAGCAGTCCCACAGCATCCTGGATCTGGTCCGAACCCGGAACATCCGGATGATCACTGTCATGTCCATAATTCTGTGGTGCGTAAGTGAGACCTCCCCAGGGCCTCCAGACGCAGCTTCTGGCAGTAGCTCTCAGGCTTCACATTTGTAGACATGTCTCAGACCAGAATTGAAAGCCTGTGTCATCAGAAAGTGGCTCAGATGTGCCTTGCAATTAAAGTAGGCATGTCCTGGTTCTTAATGGAATTTCAGAAAAGGAGTACGAAAACTGTTGTGGGGGCTCTTGAGAAAGATACGGGATCTTTGGGGATCCCTCCGGGTCATAAGGGGAAGAGCTGCTCATGTTGGGTCCCTAGTTTAGTTGTTCCTGTCGACGGTGCATCAGATGGTGACAGAGGAGGACTGGTGAGGGCTTTAAGAAGTTCTAAGTGAAGACTCCACATCCTTTCGGTTACATAGGCTGCTATGTACATTCTGGAAATGTGGAAGCAGGAAGTCTTCCCTCTGGAATGTTTGGAGATTGTTTTGGAGGCAGAGCCATGGCCTGCATGTCCTCTTCAAGTTCCTTCTCACATGGCTTCTCCCCAAGTGTGTCAGGCAGGGATTTGTGACTTATCAGAAAGAAGGAACACATCTGAGTGCCTAGAGAGTGTTTGCTCGGTGGCCAGACCCTTGGGATTACAGGTGACTACCTGAGCCTGCAGTGGGGGAGGAAGGCAGGCTACCTCTCAGAGTCCTTATTGCTGGAGTCCACAAGCCTTGGCAACCAGCTGGGTTGCTCCCTGGAGGGTACTATGTGTCACCCATTTCCAAGGAATGGCCCGGGATCCCTCAGGGCAGCACACTGCCGCTGAGTCGGCCTCAGACAAAACCAGCATTCAGCCTGCACCACAGACTTGCCAGCCTGCAGTGAGTCACCTGTCCTGAGGTTCACCCGGGCTCTCCACCTGCTCTGGATTTCCCAGGGACTCCTGTATGAGCCCTCTTCCCTGGTTATGGCAGCTGTGGCTTCAACCTGCTGATGAGTTAGAAAAAATCTGATTCACGTTGGTCTGGTTTGCCAAAAAGTGCTGACCGTCAACAGAGGGAATGTCTGCTGGAGACATGCTCTCAGATGGCCCACTGGGAGCTCCCTTCCTCTTCACAAGTCTGGTGGGGCTGGGATCAGCTGCTTCTGACCGGTCTCTTGGCTCATCGCTCCAGAGGGTCTGCCAGGGATCTTTCTCTAAATGTTTGACCAGTGACTGTTCCTTATTTTATGTTATGTCACCAGTCTTACCACACCCTGCTTAATAGCTGCCTCTTTACTCATTCCTGAGCTCCTTCTGCATTTGCTGGGTCTGGGAGGTCCGGAGAGTAGAGAGGGAGGCTTTTTTGAGTGCTTCAGCTTAGGATTCCTGGGGGGCTCGGTGGTAAAGAATCTGCCTGCCAGTCCAGGCGGGAGAAGACGCAGGAGAAGACGACGACGCAGAAGACTGGTTCAGTCCCTGGATCAGGAAGTTCCCCTGGAGGAGGGCAGAGCAACCCATTCTAATATTCTGGCCTGGAGAATCCCATGGACAGAGGAGCCTGGTCGGCTACAGTCCATGGGATCACAAAGAGTCAGACACTGCTGAGTACACACAACTCAGGATTTGTGAAGTCAAAAGGCCTGTTGACAGGTTGTTGGGTCTTGGCTTTTTTTCCAACACAGGAAATCTATCTGAAGTATATGTCTTTGCTGGGACACTTTGGAATGCTTTGAAAGTACTCTGACCCAAAAGGTACCCTGGTCTGGGGGAAGTTATCTTTGTGTCTAAGAAACAAGACTCCAGGTTAAACCTGCTGCCCTCCTGGTGAGGACAGGTTTGAATTTCCTGCAATAATGATGTTTTAAAAGGCGCCCAGGTGGGGAGGCACCTGGGCGCTGCTGCTCCAGCTTCCCTCGGCACTCTATTTCAGGCTGACCATATCAGTGGGCTACTTCGGGCTCTCCCTTGACACCCCTAACCTGCATGGGGACGTCTATTTGAACTGCTTCCTTTCGGCTGTGGTTGAAGTCCCAGCGTACGTGTTGGCCTGGCTGCTGCTGCGGCACCTGCCCCGACGATACTCCATGGCCACTGCCCTCTTCCTGGGTGGCAGCGTTCTTCTCTTTGTGCAGCTCGTGCCCCCAGGTAGGTCCCATACGTGTCTGCGGCCTGAAATACCCACTGAGTCACTCAGATTCTACCACACTGTCTCACCCAATAGTAAAGAAGTGATGCCGTTAGAGCTTGCCTGCATATCTGTGTTCTCGTCCAACAAATCAGGAGAAGGTATCTCCCAGGACCAGACAGTCATCATGGCCTGGCTCTGGGGGCAGGAGAGCCAGCAGCCATGTGGGGCTGGCAGTTGATGGTACTCTTTTACCCAAGTTAATGTGTGCGTGTTGGTTTTTGCAGAGTGAGAGGGAGGGAAGAGAGCCAATCCTGTGTCTTTTCAACCTGGCCCCGTCTTTGTCATTTATTCATTCAATAAGCAGCTGCGCAGTGTTTACTGTGGGGGAGGCACTGTGCTTGGGGCTAACGAGCAGAAGTAAACTAGTTGAGCAGGGCCCCAGGTCTTCCTGGAGCTCACCTTCCCGTTGGGAAGACAGACAGTGAACAAGTAAATAAAATGCTTAGTATAGTACAGACAGTGTTACCTTTTATAATGACAATGAAGGACATTGGAGAGCTAGTTTATATAGAGTGGTCATAGACAGTGTCCCTGAAGAGGGGACAGTTGAGTAGCAAAAGATGAAATGAGGGAGAAACCCAGGAAAGAGTCTAGAAGCAGAACATTTCAGGCCAAAAAAAAGCAAAGGCCAAGACCTTGAGGAGGTAATGAGCCTGGACTGTTTGGTAAGAGGTGAGGGGAGGGAAATGGGAGGATCAGTCCATAGCACGGTTCTCACAGGCCAGCTGCAGGAGTTTATTTGTGAAACCGTCTTTGTATCCTACAGAAGGGTGTGAGGTCTTTGAAAACTCACAAAATGGTTTATGGACCCTCATGTCCGTGGTGGTACCCCGAGTTGTTATGGATCGGGGGACCTCTGGGTCCCTGAGGCTGGCAACACTCTGCATAGTGTGGCTGGGAGCCCAGGGGTGTATGTGGAGGCTCACACCAGAGCTCCGGGAGACTCACAGGGTACTCGCAGCATCTCTGCATTGGCACAGCAAGCAGGGCAGATCAGAGGGTCATTCCTGAAGGTCAGCTGGTCTGTGCAGTGTTGAGTAGAGTGAAAGCATGAAGTGAGTTATGATTGAACTTCCCATTTATACACAAATCCCTAGATAATTCCACAGAGCTGGCAGCCGGAGGTCTTTAATGACTTTGTGACTGGGGAGCAAGTTTCCTTTGGATTATTGAGGGGCTCACTCTGGTGGTCTCTAGGCTGAGGAGAATGTCCTCACACAGCTGCCAGTCCAGCCTCCTCTCAGTAAGCAACTTGGAGGGACATAAGCCTCTTATCCCACAATAGGAAGTTATAGAAACTTCCCTGCCCAACCCTTCCCAGAAAGAAAGGGAGAAAATATGTCTGTTTCAGGCAAAAAAAAAAAAAAAAAAAAACCACTCTCAGCAGCAGTGTACCTTGGGTTGTTGCCTCCTCCTACTGGCCTCCCTTTGCCTCTCCAGAGTTGTATTACTTGGCTACAGTCCTGGTGATGGTGGGTAAGTTTGGAGTCACAGCTGCCTTTTCCATGGTCTACGTGTACACAGCCGAGCTGTACCCCACAGTGGTCAGGAACATGGGCGTGGGGGTCAGCTCCACGGCGTCCCGCCTGGGCAGCATCCTGTCTCCCTACTTCGTTTACCTTGGTAAGTCCTTTGGGGCGGAGCACACACCGGAGGGTTGGGGTGGAAGCACCGATTGGCTGTAATGTGGACTGGGGACTGCTCAACAGGAAAACAAGCGCACACACAGCCAAGACTGGATCTGTGCCTGGAGAAGGTTCCCATGGAGGCGCACTGTGCTGGAAGCACGCATGTGGAAAACAACCTACAAACAAGCTAGAAATTGACAGGAGTGGAGGGCTTTGTGCCTGTTTTAGCCTTCCTAGGCCTTCCGCCCGAGAACATGATTCCCCAGTCCTAAGAAATTGCAGCGTGTCTAGGGAGCCAGTGTACTTAATTGGGGAAATTCCTTCTTGGAATTTAAAAGGACTAGGAATAGGGAGTTTAAAAGGAATAGGAAGGGAAAGATGTCCACTGAAGAGATCTGATGCACAGAGAACCTCTGTAACTTGAAGCACTCAACGCATCAGTTTTACACTGTGCAAAGATCTGCCTTATGGCATTTTATGTGACAGGGCCCCAGTTTTATCTTTCTCAGAATTATTTCCTCACAGCAGCTGCAGTCCCCCTGCACATTCCTAGCTGGCACATCTCTGGGGAGGGGTGGCCCCACCTTGGGAGCACTTTGTGAACATGCTGCAGAGATCTGACAAGCAGAAACACCTCCTGACCTGGCCTGAAGACAAATCAAGTGGGTTGTGACACGTCTGGAGAGGTGGAGGAGTTATTCCTGTCCCTGGATAAGTACCTCGAGTTCCTTGGAAACCCAGCATTAGGAGATAGGAATGGAGGGACTTCCCTGGCAGCCCAGTGGTTAAGACTCTGCAATTCCACTGCAGAGAGCGTGGATTCGATCCCTAGTCGGGGAACTGAGATCCCTCCCGCATGCCACAGGGTATAGCCAAAAAAAAAAAAAAGAAAGGAAATACAAATAGAAATGGCCCAGCCCCATCTTTCCAGTCTACACCCCTCCCCTGCATCAAGGTACTGCTGGTTTGTGCCAACTCTGGGTTCTGTGATCTGCCTAGGTGCCACATTCCAATATGGCAGCTCAGACTGGGAGATGCCAAGGCCAAGAAGCCAGGTGATACCCATTAGAGTCCCAGGGACATGAGAGGACGGGGAGAGACCACGTCTAATTGCACCCCCAGCTTGGGACTTTGTCTGCTTCGCTACAGGTGCCTACGATCGCTTCCTGCCCTACATTCTCATGGGGAGTCTGACCATCCTGACAGCCATCCTCACCTTGTTCCTCCCAGAGACCTTCGGCACTCCACTCCCAGATACCATTGACCAGATGCTAAGGGTCAAAGGGTAAGGAGGCATCCTTCTTCACAAAGTTAATGCACTAGATCTGGGCCTGGCAGAGAGTTCCCCACGAATTCAGAAATGCCATGGACTAGTTTAGCCGTAAGAGGATCAGACGTGTCCAGGGGCTTACTGCCTGTTTTTTCTGGCTGGACCCAGACCGCCAGGTCACCTCTCCACAGCAACAGTAACTCTGGGATAGTACAGAGACAAGGAGAAACCTTTCGGAATCTGCTGTATGCTTTTTTTCTCCCCCTTTAGTGAGATAGCCTCAGCTGTGGCAGTGGCAGGGGTGGGTTTTGTTTTGAGACTAGTAGATAATCTTTCTAAGATTTGTTACTAACTTTTGTTTGACTTATCTTTATAGTATAAAATACAGGCAAACTCCAAGCCACACAAGGATGTTAAAGGATGGTGAAGAAAGCCCCACAGTCCTTAAAAGCACATCCTTCTAACACAACCTCCAGTGAGAAAGTGAAGAGGAAAGACTATCTTGTCAGAAGCGGCTTGTGCAGACACTGGTCCTTCAGTGGCAAAGGTCTTTGCTATTGATTCTGTGGATGCCGTGTCTGCCTTGCTCATGGATGGACACCCAAACTCAGCTGCTTATGGTCCTAGACACTACCTTTCTCCAGGGACTCTGGCTACTGACAGACAACTTTGGATAAATCCTAACCATTACAGTGATGGACTTGGCACTTCCTAAGAAGTTAACCACTAACTGGAACCAGTAGGATATGGAAAAAATAGGAGAGGCATTTGCTAAATTCACATTTTAATTTCAGACTGCCTAAAAAGGCCTCTGATAGACCTGAGGGTCTAGTCCTCCCCTCCCCAACCCCCACCCCACGAAACATCTTTTCCCCGTTTCCCTCTAATGGTGCCCTTTAGAGGAAGAGAAGTAATTTCAGAGGAAGTTTGGTTTCTCATACTTTCTCAGTTACAAAGGATATTGTTGCTTCCCCAGGGTAGAACACAGGTCTAGGGAAAGCTAGAAGAATTTAATATGGAGGAAACTGAGCAGATACAGGACATAGACAAGTGCTTTGACGCACGAGCACTTGGGCCACTCAGAGAGACTACTGGGTAGACTTGTTTACATCTGATCAAAGCACTGGGCTTGTCTGGGCCCACAAGAGATGCATCACCGAAGCTACTATACTTGTTTTCCACTGCTGTGCGAATCAGGTCTCCTAGCTACTATGGTTTCTGACGTATTGTTTGAAGGAAGTAAATCAGTGAGAGAGACAAGCAAACTTGTCTCTGCTCCCAAAGCTATAATGGGGATTTTGATTGTTTGTGTTTTGTTTATTGTTTGTTGTTATGTCTTTTTTCTCCTTAAGTTATTTGCCCTTCAGAACAGACTTAGGAAAGGCTGGTTCCTCAGCCTCCTGGTTTTGTCCTTTGTTTCATGATTTGTTCGTTTCAACCCAGAATCACTCTGGCAATGGTTTGCAGTTGCCACCTTTGCAAGGCCTCGCCAGCCTTAGCTATACTATGCCAAAAATGATGTCATTGTGTGTGTTCCTTTTGTGATACTTAATCATGGGCAAAAAATTACAAAGAAGAAAGTTAAGTTGTACTCACAGTCTCTCAGAGTTGCTCACTTCAGTGGTTTAACACTGGGAGATACTCAGTGTTCAATGTAAAATTGTCTTCTCTTTTCTGAATATGTTACCATGGTACTCTTAGAGCATATGTTTCACCTGGTTTAAAAAAGAAAAAGTATTTTTGTGAAAGCTACTGAAGTGCCTTGGGAAATGAAGATGTTTTAATAAATGATTTTTTAAAATAATAACTGCCCACAAATTTTATTTTCACAGTCTGGTAAGTCATACCACACTTCACGTGACTTCTCTCTGTGTCAGTCGGTTCAGTCAGGTAAGTCACTCAGTCATGTCCGGCTCTTTGTGACCCCATGGATCGCAAGACATCACCAGCTCCCGGACTTCACTCAAACTCATGTCCGTTGAGTCGGTGATGCCATCCAGCCATCTCATCCTCTGTCGTCCCCTTCTCCTCCTGCCCCCAATCCCTCCCAGCATCAGGGTCTTTTCCAACGAGTCAACTCTTCGCATGAAGTGGCCAAAGTATTGGAGTTTCAGCTTTAGCATCAGTCCTTCCAAAGAAATCCCAGGGCTGATCTCCTTCAGAATGGACTGGTTGGATCTCCTTGCAGTCCAAGGGACTCTTATGAGTCTTCTCCAACACCACAGTTCAAAAGCATCAATTCTTCGGTGCTCAACTTTCTTCACAGTCCAACTCTCACATCCATACATGACCCCTCTCACATCCATACATGACCCCTGGAAAAACTATAGCCTTGACTAAACGAACCTTTGTTGGCAAAGTAATGTCCCTGCTTTTTAATATGCTATCTAGGTTGGTCATGGTGGAGAGGTCTGACAGAATGTGGTCCACTGGAGAATGGAATGGCAAACCACTTCAGTATTCTTGCCTTGATAACCCCATGAACAGAATGAAAAGGAAAATGATAGGATACTGAAAGAGGAACTCCCCAGGTCGGTAGGTGCCCAATATGCTCCTGGAGATCAGTGAAGAAATAACTCCAGAAAGAATGAAGGGACGGAGCCAAAGGAAAAACAATACCCAGTTGTGGATGTGACTGGTAGAAGCAAGGTCCAGTGCTATAAAGAGCAATATTGCATAGGAACCTGGAATGTTAGGTCCATGAATCAAGGCAAATTGGGAGTAGTCAAACAGGAGATGGCAAGAGTGAACGTCGACATTCTAGGAATCAGCGAACTAAAATGGACTGGAATGGGTGAATTTAACTCAGATGACCATTATATCTACTACTGCAGGCAGGAATCCCTTAGAAGAAATGGAGTAGCCATCATGGTCAACGAAAGACTCCTAAATGCAGTACTTGGGTGCCATCTCAAAAATGACAGAATGATCTCTGTTCGTTTCCAAGGCAAACCATTCAGTATCACAGTAATCCAAGTCTATGCCCCAACCAGTAACGCTGAAGAAGCTGAAGTTGAACGGTTCTATGAAGACCTACAAGACCTTTTAGAACTAAAACCCAAAAAAGATGTCCTTTTCATTATAGGGGACTGGAATGCAAAAGTAGGAAGCTAAGAGATACCTGGGGTAACAGGCATATTGGCCTTGGAATATGGAATGAAGCAGGGCAAAGGCTAATAGAGTTTTGCCAAGAGAATACACTGTCATAGTAAACACCCTCTTCCAACAACGCAAGAGAAGACTCTACATATGGACATCACCAGATGGTCAACACCGAAATCAGATTGATTATATTCTTTGCAGCCAAAGATGGAGAAGCTCTATACAGTCAACAAAAACAAGACCAGGAGCTGACTGTGGCTCAGATCATGAACTCCTTATTTCCAAATTCAGACTTAAATTGAAGAAAGTAGGGAAAACCGCTAGACCATTCAGGTATGACCTAAATCAAATCCCTTATGATTATACAGTGGAAGTGAGAAATAGATTTAAGGGCCTAGATCTGATAGATAGAGTTCCTGATGAACTATGGAATGAGGTTCGTGACATTGTACAGGAGACAGGGATCAAGACCATCCCCATGGAAAAGAAATGCAAAAAAGCAAAATGGCTGTCTGGAGAAGCCTTACAAATAGCACTGAAAAGAAGAGAGGCGAAAAGCAAAGGAGAAAAGAAAAGATATAAGCATCTGAATGCAGAGTTCCAAAGAATAGCAAGAAGAGATAAGAAAGCCTTCTTCAGCAATCAATGCAAAGAGATAGAGGAAAACAACAGAATGGGAAAGACTAGAGATCTCTTCAAGAGAATTGGAGATACCAAGGGAACATTTCATGCAAAGATGGGCTCGATAAAGGATAGAAATGGTATGGACCTAACAGAAGCAGAAGATATTAAGAAGAGGTGGCAAGAATACACAGAAGAACTGTACAGAAAAGATCTTCACGACCCAGATAATCATGAGGATGTGATCACTAATCTAGAGCCAGACATCTTGGAATGTGAAGTCAAGTGGGCCTTAGAAAGCATCACTAAGAACAAAGCTAGTGGAGGTGATGGAATTCCAGTTGAGCTGTTTCAAATCCTGGAAGATGATGCTGTGAAAGTGCTGCACTCAATATGCCAGCAAATTTGGAAAACTCAGCAGTGGCCACAGGACTGGAAAAGGTCAGTTTTCATTCCAATTCCAAAGAAAGGCAATGCCAAAGAATGCTCAAACTACCGCACAATTGCACTCATCTCACACGCTAGTAAAGTAATGCTCAAAATTCTCCAAGCCAGGCTTCAGCAATATGTGAACCGTGAACTCCCTGATGTTCAAGCTGGTTTTAGAACAGGCAGAGGAACCAGAGATCAAATTGCCAACATCCGCTGGATCATGGAAAAAGCAAGAGAGTTCCAGAAAAACATCTATTTCTGCTTTACTGACTATGCCAAAGCCTTTGACTGTGTGGATCACAATAAACTGTGGAAAATTCTGAAAGAGATGGGCATACCAGACCACCTGACCTGCTTCTTGAGAAACCTCTATGCAGGTCAGGAAGCAACAGTTAGAACTGGACATGGAACAACAGACTGGTTCCAAATAGAAAAAAGAGTTCATCAAGTCTGTATATTGTCACCCTGCTTATTTAACTTATATGCAGGGTACATCATGAGAAACGCTGGGCTGGAAGAAGCACAAGCTGGAATCAAGATTGCTGGGAGAAATATCAATAATCTCAGATATGCAGATGACACCACCCTTATGGCAGAAAGTGAAGAGGAACTAAAAAGCCTCTTGATGAAAGTGAAAGAGGAGAGTGAAAAAGTTGGCCTAAAGCTGAACATTCAGAAAACTAAGATCATGGCATCCAGTCCCATCACTTCATGGGAAATAGATGGGATAACAGTGGAAACAGTGTCACACTTTATTTTCTGGGGCTCCAAAATCGTGAAATTAAAAGACACTCCTTGGAAGGAAAGTTATGACCAACCTAGACAGCATATTAAAAAAACAGAGACATTACTTTGCTAACAAAGGTCCGTCTAGTCAAGGCTATGGTTTTTCCAGTGGTCATGTATGGATGTGAGAGTTGGACTGTGAAGAAAGCTGAGTGCCAAAAACTGATGCTTTTGAACTGTGGTGTTGGAGAAGATTCTTGAGAGTCCCTTGAATTGCAAGGAGATCCAACCAGTCCATTCTAAAGGAGATCAGTCCTGGGTGTTCATTGGAAAGAATGATGCTAAAGCTGAAACTCCAGTACTTTGGCCACCTCATGCGAAGAGTTGACTCATTGGAGAAGACTCTGATGCTGGGAGGGATTCGGGGCAGGAGAAGAAGGGGACGACCGAGGATGAGATGGCTGGATGGCATCACGGACTCGATGGACGTGAGTCTGAGTGAACTCCGGGAGATGGTGATGAACAGGGAGGCCTGGCGTGCTGCGATTCATGGGGTCGCAAAGAGTCGGACACGACTGAGTGACTGAACTAAACTGAATGCTAAGATTTAATCCCGTGTACTAGAAACCCTCGCTCTATTGAGTATGGACTCAGCCAGAATTCTTGCACAAATGTCTTAGCTTGGGCTCCCCTGCAAGTGGAGCATAAGACCAATGCCTCTGTGCAGTTGTGTGTGGGTGCTCAGTTGCTCAGTCATGTCCAACTCTTTGAAATTCTCTGGGCAAGAATACTGGAGTGGGTTGCCATTCCCTTCTCCTGGGGATCCTCTGGACTCGGGGATTGAACCCAGGTCTCCTGCATTGTAGGCAGATTCTTTACCATCTGAGCCATAGGGAAGCCCATAGAAATAAGAAAGAGCAAAGGAAGTAGAGGAATAATTCAGATTTTAAAAATAATAGAAAGTTTTCTACCACAGATCAAAGTGATAACAGGAGTGTACCCTATAATATTTTCTTATTCTTAGCAAATCATTCCTGCCTCCAGACTTCCCTAAACACTCTCCTAAATTCCAGAAGCCTGCTGCTGCTGTTGCTGCTGCTAAGTTGCTTCAGTCGTGTCCGACTCTGTGCGACCCCACAGACGGCAGCCCACCAGGCTCCCCGGTCCCTGGGATTCTCATGGCAAGAACACTGGAGTGGGTTGCCATTCCTTCTCCAATGCATGGAAGTGAAAAGTGAAAATGACATCGCTCAGTCGTGTCCGACTCTTAGTGACCCCATGGACTGTAGCCCACCAGGCTCCTCCATCCATGGGATTTTCCAGGCAAGAGTACTGGAGTGGGGTGCCATTGCCTCCTCCGTCCAGAAGCCTAGTATTTGCCAAAGAGAATTAGTCTGGTTAACATCTAGAATAATGATGGTGAGCATGTTGGGCAGGGGGTCTTCTCTGTCAGGTTGTAAGTAGCACAAGAAATCTTTCCCCTGGGCGTTTGTCACTTATTTTCCTAAAGGACTTTTTAAATATTTATTTTAATTGGAGGCTAATTACTTTACAATATTGTAGTGGGTTTTGCCATACATTGACATGAATCAGCCATGAGTGTACATGTGTTCCCCACCTAAAGGACTTTTTAAGTTGACAGAAAGAGGCATGATGCACTTCAGCATTAACAATACCTTATGTTATGTGCCATTGCTATAAAAACACTTTGGAAAAATATATCTGTATTTTCATTTGATTCTCATAAAAGTCTTATGAGATTGAGAAAGGATGCCCAGGATGATACATCAGAGGTTTCTCAGCAGAAATCATAGCTACCTGGAGTCTCAGGCGGACCCACCCCAGAAGGTCCCACCTTGGGAAGAAGGGGCCATATTTTAAGCACTTCCCTAGTGGCTCAGAGGTTAAAGCGTCTGCCTGCAATGCAGGAGACTTGGGTTCGATCCCTGGGTCGCTAAGATCCCCTGGAGAAGGAAATGGCAACCCATTCCAGTATTCTTGCGTGAAGAATCCCATGGACGGATGGGTCGCAAAGAGTCAGACACAGTGAGCAACTTCACTTTCACTTTCTTTTCATTTTAAGCATGGTGTGCAAGAGACTGTCAGAGATACTGGGACATCATCTCTCTGCTGGACCAGAAAGAAAGCAACAGCGAAGGACCAAGAACCAGACTGACTCTTCACCCCAGGCGTCTCATATGAGAAACTCTTTTCATGGATGCGTAGGGAAGGTGTGGAAATATACCTTATACATCAAGGAGAGTTTGCTGAATGCATGCAGCGGTATCAGTATTTCCCAGGCTGGTCTACCGAGCCTTCAGAACTATTTTATTCTTAATCATGTAACCTTTGATTATGAACAAAATAGTTCTGAAAAAAAAGAAAGAAATGTCATCTTAGAATTGCCTTCCCCTAGATGAAACAAAAAGAGCATTAAAATGTAAAAACCTATGAGGTTTTTTTTTCACCAGAATGAACCAAACAAGAAAGCAGCATAACTTAATACACTTTAGAAACTGGTGGAAGGAAAGAAGTAGAAGATTCTAACATTGCCCCTCAACTCTTCAACCATACTATGAATAAAAACTCATCAACATCTGAAACAGTCTCTACTTACTCCCACATCTGACAAATAGCAAACTGGGTGAAGGTCTCTGTTTCTCTGTTCAAAGATTTTTGGCAACTACCATAGAAAACAAATGGATGAAATGGAAAAGACGGACAACAAGGCTAATCACTCTGAAAAAAGTGAGGCCTGCTTGGGACTTCCCTTGTGGTTCCAGTGCAGGGGACGTGGATTTGACCCCTGGTTGGGGAACTAAGATCCTGCATGTTGCCAGGCATGGTCAAAAAAAGAGAAGTGAGACCTGTTCTATGAGAAATGCTAAAGGGAGTCCTTTGGGCTAAAATGAAATGAGCCACACTACCACAAAAACATGTGAAAGCATAAAGAATACAGATAAACTGGAACTAGCCAATAAATATAAAAGACCATGTTAATGAGAGTGAGGAAATCACTACCAATAAGAGAATACTACAAATAATCATATGCAAACAAATTAGATAAGCTAGATGAACCGGACAAATTCCTGCAAACACGCAAATTATCAAAATTGTCTCAAGAAGAAATAAAATCGGAGCAGACTTTGAATTAATAAACAACCTCCCAACAAAGGAAAGCCCAGGATCAGATGGTTTCACTGGTGAATCTAACAAGCATTTAAAGAATTAACACCAATCCTTCTCAACTTCTTCCCAAAAGTAGAAGACACTTCCTAATTCATTCTATGAGGCCAGCATTATTCTGGGACCAAATCCCGACAAAGACATCAGAAGAAATGTATAGATCAATATCCCTTATGAAAATAGATGTAAAATATTCTGCACAATACCAGCAAACCAAATTCTGCAGTATAATAAGAGGATTACATATTTGACCAAGTGGGATTTATCCCAGGAATACAGGGGTAGTTTAATGTACAAACATCAATCAATGTAATATAGCACATTAATAGAATGAAGGATTTCAAAAATGATGATATACACTGATGCAGAAAATCATTTAACAGGGAATTCCCAGATTATCCAGTGGTGAGGGCTCCGTGCTTCCACTGCAGGGGCCATGGGTTCAATCCCTGGTCAGGGAACTAAGGGCCCCCAAACTACACAGCTGAAAAAACCCACATCATTGGGTAATATGCAACACCTTTTCTTGACACACACACACACAAAGGACAAAACACTCAACAAACTGGACATAGAACTCCCTCGATATGAGAAATGACCTCTATAAAAACCCCATAGCTAATGCCATACTCACTGGTGAAACTGAAAGTTCATCCCCTAAGATCAGTAACATGACAAGGATGTTCATCTGGCCATTTCTGTTCAACACTGTGCAGGGAGTTCTGACCATAATAATAATTAGGCAAGAAGAAGAGATAAAATGTAGCCTAAGTGAGAAGCATAAAATGAAGCTACAGGATGGTTTTTCCTGTGGTCACGTATGGATGTGAGAGCTGGACAGTGAAGAAAGCTGCGCGCTGAAGAATTGATGGTTTTAAACTGTGGTGTTGGAGAAGACTCTTGAGTCTGCAAGGAGATCCAACCAGTCCATTTTAAAGGAGATCAGTCCTGGGTGTTCACTGGAAGGACTGATGCTAAAGCTGAAACTCCAATACTTTGGTCACCTCATGCGAAGAGTTGACTCATTGGAAAAGACTCTGATGTTGGGAAGGATTGGGGGCAGGAGGAGAAGGGGACGACCGAGGATGAGATGGCTGAATGGCATCACCGACTCGATGGACATGAGTTTGGGTGAACTCTGGGAGCTGGTGATGGACAGGGAGGCCTGGCATGCTGTGATTCATGGGCTCACAGAGTTGGACATGACTGAGCGACTGAACTGAACTGAACTGACAGTAATGAAAACACTGTGGTACTGGCAGAAAGACAGATATATAGACCAATGAAACAGAATAGAGAGCCCCGAAACAAAGGTTCACATACATAGTCAAAGGATTTTTTTAAAAGATGGCAAGACCATTGAAAGGGGGAAGGACAGTCTTTTCAACAATGGTGCTTCCAAAACTGAATGTGTATGTGTGTGTGTGTGGTATGTGCTCAGTTGTGTCCAATTCTCTGCGACCTCATGGACTGTGTAGTCCACCAGGCTCCTCTGTCCATGGAATTTTCCAGGCAGGGATACTGGAGTGGGTTGTCATTTCCTACTCCAGGGGATCTTCCCAACCCAGTGATTAAGCATGTCTCTTGCATCTCCTGCATTGGCCGGTAGGGTTACTTAGTGAAGTGAAGTTGCACTCGGTCATGTCAGACTCTTTGCTGCCCCATGGACTGTAGCCTACCAGGCTTCTCCGCCCATGGGATTTTCCAGGCAAGAGTACCAGAGTGGGTTGTCATTTCCTTCTCCAGGGGATCTTCCCGACCCAGGGATTGAACCCAGGTCTCCTTCACTGACAGGTGGATTCTTCACCACTGAGTCAGCAGGGAAGCTTGACATTTGATGGCATGGGCAACAAAAGAATAGAGAAGTTGGACTTCATCAAAATAAAAAACTTTTGTTGTATGTTGATTATATTTCAATCAAGTTGGGGAGGGTAAGTTTTGTGTATCGCCCAATATTTTGTTCTTGGTATAGGAGATAACCAAGAGATAAAAAGGCAACCTACAGAATGGGAAAAAATGTTTGCAAATCATATATCTAATAAGGGGTTAATATTCAAAATATATAAGGAACTCTGACAACTCAACAATTAAGAAAAAATTTTAATGGGCAAAGGATTTGAGGAGACATTTCTTCAAACAAGATATACAAATGGTCAATAAGCACATGAAAAGATGTGTTAGGCATGAAACATGTGTTAGCACATGAAAAGATTTGCATTAGGGAAATGCAAATCAAAACCACAATAAGATACCACTTCACACCCAATAGGATGGCTGTTATTAAAAACAAAACAGAAAATATTAAGCATTGGTGAGGATGTGGGGAACCTGGAACCCTTGTGCTTTGCTAGTGGGAATATAAAATAGTACAGCTACTATGGAAAACAGCATGGCCATTCCTCAAAAAAACAAACAAACAAACAAACAAAATTACCATATGATCCAGAAACTCTACTTCTAGTTATGAAAGTGAGAGTGAAAGTCACTCAGTTATGTCTGACTCTTTGCAACCCTATGGACTCTTTGCAACCCTATGGACTATTCAGTCCATGGAATTTTCCAGGCCAGAATACTGAAGTAGGTAGGTGTTCCCTTCTCCAGAGGATCCTCCCAACCCAGGGATCGAACCCAGGTCTCCCACATTGCAGGTGGATTCTTTACCAGCTGAGCCACAAGGGAAGCCCACTTCTAGGTATAAGCCCAAACAAACTGAAAGCACACAGTTAAACATATTTGTACAATTATATTTATAGCAGCCTTATTTACAATAGACAAAAAGTCGAAACAACCCAAGTTTCCATTAACAGATGGGTGGATAAGCAAACTGTGGTATGTATGCACGACGAAATACTATTCAGCCTTAAGAAGGACTGGAATTATGAGACATGCTGTAGCATGGATGAGCCATAAAAACACTGTTAAGTGAAATAAAGCAGATACAAAAGGACAAATACTATATGAATTCATTTATATTAGGTACCTAGAATAGTCAAATTGATAGAGGCAAAAAACAAAACAAAACAATAATGGTGACCATGGGCTGAGGAGGAAGAGGTAATGGAAAATACTGTTTAATGGTAAATAGTTTCAGCTTGAGCCGATAAAAACACCATCACCACTCTGGAGATGAATGGTGGTGTTGACTGCACAACAATTTGAATGTACTTAAGGCCACCGAATTGTACACTCAAAAATGGTTAAAATGGTAAATTTTATGTTACATATATTTTACCACAATAATTAATTTTAAAAGAATTGTTCAAGTATCATGGAAATAAACATTCTCAAATATGAAATTCAAGCAATAAAGGGCCCATAAACCCTTTTTGAAGGAATTCATTTAAAAATTAAATCCAGGCTAAAGGAATCCATTCGCAACTAGTATTTTGTTGTTGTTCAGTCACTGTCATATCTGACTCTTTGCAGCCCCATAGACTGCAGCACACCAGTCCTTCCTTCCCTGTATTTCCCTGTCTCCTGGAGTTTGCTCAAACTAATGGCGACTGAGGTGGTGATGCCATCCAACCATCTCATTCTCTGTCATCTCCTTCTCCTCCTGGCCTCAATCTTTCCCAGTATCAGGGACTTTTCCTGTGAGTCGGCTCTCCACATCAGGTGGCCAAAGTATTGGAGCTTCAGTATCAGCATCAGCCCTTCCAATGAATTAATTCAGTTCAGTTGCTCAGTCGTGTCCAACACTTTGGGACCCCATGGACTGCAGCATACCAGGCTTCCCTGTCCATCACCAACTCCTGGAGCCTGCTCACTCATGTCCATTGAGTCGGTGATACCATCCAATCATCTCATCCTCTGTTGTCCCCTTCTCCTCCCACCTTCAATCTTTCCTAGCATCAGGGTCTTTTTCAATGAGTCAGTTCTTTGCAACAGGTGTCCAAAGCTGTTGGAGCTATTGGAGCTTTAGCTTCAGCATCAGCCCTTCCAATGAATATTTAGGGTTGATTTCCTTTAGGATTGACTGGTGTGATCTCCTTACAGTCCAGGAGACTCTCAAGAGTCTTCTGCTGCTGCTGCTGCTGCTGCTAAGTCACTTCAGTTGTGTCCGACTCTGTGTGACCCCATAGACGGCAGCCCACCAGGCTCCCCCGTCCCTGGGATTCTCCAGGCAAGAATACTGGAGTGGGTTGCCATTTCTTTCTCCAATGCATGAAAGAGAAAAGTGAAAGTGAAGTCGCTCAGTCTGTCCGACTGTTAGCAACCCCATGGACTGCAGCCCACCAGGCTCCTCCGTCCATTGGATTTTCCAGGCAAGAGTACTGGGGTGGGGTGCCATTGCCTTCCCCGCAAGAGTCTTCTGCAGCACCACAATTTGAAAATATCAGTTCTTCAGCACTCAGCCTTCTTTATGGTCCAACTCTCACATCTGTACATGACTACTGGAAAAACCATACCTTTGACTATATGGACCTTTGTCAGCAAAATGATGTCTCTGCTTTTTAATACACTGTTTAGGTTTGTCATAGCTTTTCTTCCAAGCAGCAAGCGTCTTTTAATTTCATGGCTACAGTCACCACCCACAGTGATTTTGGAGCCCAAGAAAATAAAATCTGGCACTGTTTCCACTTTTTCCCCATCTCTTTGCCATGAAGTGATGGGAAGGGATGCTCTGATCATGGTTTTTTGAATGCTGAGTTTTAAGCCAGCTTTTTCACTCTCCTCTTTCACCTTCACCAACAGGCTCTTTAGCTCCTCTTCACTTTTTGTCATCTGCAAAATCTGAGAGTGGTATCATCTGCATATCTGAGGTTGTTGATACTTCTCCCAGCAATCCTGATTCTAGCTTGTGATTCATCCAGCCTGGCATTTTGAATGATGTACTCTGCAAATAACTTAAATAGGCAGGGTGACAATATATAGCCTTGACATATTCCCTTCCCAGTTTTGAACTAGTCTGTTGTTTCATGTCTGGTTCAAACATCTTGTTGCTTCTTGTCCTGCACACTGGTTTCTCAGGAGACAGGTAAAGTGGTTTGGCATTCTCATCTCTTTAAGAATTTTCCCCAATTTACTGTGATCCACATAGTCAAGGCTTTAGCGAATCAATGAAGCAGATGCTTTTCTGGAATTCCCTTGCTATCTCTACAATCCAACAGATGTTGGCAGTTTGATCTCTGGTTCCTTTGCCTTTTCTAATCCAGCTTGTAAATCTGGAATTTCTTGGTTCACAAACTGCTGAAGCCTAGCTTGAAGGATTTTGAGCATTACCTTGCTAGTATGTGAAATGAGCACAAGCAGACAGTAGTTTGAACCTTCTTTAGCACTGCCTTTCTTTGGGATTGGAATGAAAACTGACCTTTTCCAGTCCTGTGGTCGCTGCTGAGTTTTCCAAATTTGCTGGCATATTGAGTGCAGCACTTTCACAGCATCACCTTTTAGGATTTGAAATAGCTCAGCTGGAATTCCATCAGGAGGTGATCGAAACAAGTATCTTTACGAAGGATTCTGAGTGAACTGAAGTGAGAGGTCTGCAGACGTGGAGTATATTGTTTCTCGACTAAATGGATCATATCTTTCTAGATGATGTTATTATCTTATTTTTTATTCTTTAGTTGTTGGGGTTATCTTTTGACGAGTTCTTTATTTTTGTTAGACATGACTGTATGTCTACTGTAAATGAAAATAAAAGACCGACATGACCCAGAAGTCACGACAGTCCGAAAAGAGATCAACGCCACGGGTCCGAAGAGTAACACCACCGGAGAGAATATCGTCTCGTGGCCGAACTCCCGTGACTCCGAAGTCTTTGACGTCGAGGACCCGAGATCTCGTGTCCGAGTCATCAACACCAAGTACCCGAAGCAACGAGGCACCGTACATCCTAGAAGGGCCTAGTTCCTGGTTTCGACGTAACCGTCCGTCTAAGAAATGGTGACACCGTGGTCACACACGATTCAACGAAGTCGACGCAGACTGAGAACCGTTGTGACACCTGACATCGGACGGTCTGAAAAGACAGGTACTCTAAGAGGTCCGTTCTTACGACCTCACCCAACGGTAAAGATATCCCCTAGAAGGACTGGGTCCCTAGCTTAAATTCAGAGAGTACAGAAGACGTAACCGTCCGTCCAAGAAATGGTGATCACGATGAACCCTTCGAGGATCTCTATTGAAAATGTAGATACTCTTCTAAGACGTGGAGAGAGGATTATTCTCTTCATGTTTACCTTTGATATGACAGGTAAGCAGGAAGAGAGACTTAATCACCTTTTGATATATTATTGTAAAAGGATTATAATCAGCGTTATGAAAAATCTCTCTTCCTAAAGACCTCGAAAATTGTGTAAATAACAACCTAAACGATATCACAAATATAAAGAATATTACTCGTACATATTTCAAAGTTCATCGAAATCAATTTTTTGTTTTGACCTTCATTTACACGTTCTACTTTTACTCCCACCTAATAAAAGAAGACACATGAATAGTCATAAAAAACTTAAGGAAGATTGGGGTGAGGGTTCGAAAGTGTTTAAAATTACATAAAGTTGAGGACTATACTACGTGAAAGTCAAAATGTAAAGAAACACAGTGAAGACGGAAGTATATATGTAACAAGAGATGTATTAGAGACTAATAGGATTAAGGTGGGTACAAGTTCCAAATGATCAAAGCACGTCCTCTCCTGGGAGGCACTACAGCTACAGCTAAGTGTCTACACCAGAGCAGATATGTGGTCCCTGAGATCCGAACGTAGGCTTCTCCACTTAATAGTTCTATAAGTTTGAGCAACTCACTTAACCATTCTGAGACTCAGTTTCCTCAGTTATTGAATAGGTGGTCTATTTTAACCTGTCTCATTAGGTTTTTATAAGGATTCAGTTGGATCATGCATGTAAAGTACGTAGCAGAACTAAATTTGTGTTGATAACAATATTGCTGTTTCTCCTCCCTCCAATGTAATTTTTGAGTCTACAATTAATCTTTATTTTCTGTTAGGTTTCATGAAGGGAATTATAACTACCTTTGGGAGAAAAAGACAGATCTTCTAACCCTAAAGTACATTTGGTTGTTTTTCAACAAATACTTTTACTTATTCATTCCTTGATGCAGGACAGACCTCTCAGGAAAATATATTTCAAGAAATACTTCTTGAAGTCTGTACTTCACACAGACTTCTTTCTCTTTTTAGTGTAAGCAGACTAATGGTATCTGGGCTTCTCAAAAGCTAGGTAACAAAACCTGTAAACTTACCTACTGTCAGCCTCCACTGACAGTAGGGAGTGAGATGGGTCACAGTGAGATGGGTGGATTTTCTGGGGTCTGGGATTAGTGAAGGAATTGTTTGTCCTTTGAGAAAGTGCAGTAGTAGTCATGATTTGTGTTCAAGCCTGCTTCAGTAGGATAAGCCAGTGTCGGACCTAAAGAGCTCTGCACTCTCACAGGTGATTCACTCCAACAGGCATTCTCAATGGCCAGGTCATCCTATGCCACCAAGCTCTCCAAGGGAAACTTGCTAAGGGAGAAAGATATCAGAGCAAGAGTGACTTTTGGTGTGCTAACTTATTTTTCACACAGAATGACAGAGATTTCCATCTGTACTGCCAAATATATGTCTTTCCCTTTGGGAACACTTATTTAAAAGACTTCTTTTTCCCAGAAAACCAGGGTCGCCTAAAGAAAAATAATTTACCTTAGATTGTTCAAGAATAATTGCTCACTTCTTGCTGTTTTTTGATTCTTGCCTCCTCCTCAAGAAGGTTGAAAGATATTTTTGCTGTTGGTTGGTCATATTTCTGTAAAGACCAAAGTTACAGGACTGAATTCTAAACTGAGGTTCGGAGATTATCCACGGAACAAACATTTTATAAAGAAGATACCAGCTCACACAGAGGACACAGCTGATAGTTTAATAGTAGAGCAGAATATATCTTATGAATGGGAAAGTGGATAGAGAGGTCCCCTGCTCACCTGACACCTCACCCAATGTGGGCAGAACCAAAGTCCTCCAAAATAGGGTCCTTTTCCAGACTCTCCAGCTCAGTGAAGGGCATTGTTAAGTCAGTTTGAGTCTTCCTAGAGCAGATGGCAAGATGGAATTAAACATGCGAGCTTAATGGGGAAAGTGCTCATGAAGGGTTAAGAGGAGAGGGAGCGAGAAAAGGCAGAGAGACTCAGATGACAATGCAGGGACGTTGCCTTATGAAAGAGGAGAGGGAAGGAAGGAGGACTAGGTAGAAAGAACTTCAGACTGCAAAGCAGTTCTGGGAAAGTGTTGGCCACACTTATGGGAAGTCCCAGAATACAGATTTGTTGTTGGAGTCCCACCTTGGGCACAAACAGCCTGGCTCTGGAACCCGCCCTGTGATGGTTCATTGACTGGTAGCAACCGGAGTGTGAGGCCTTGTGTGAACATTGCAGCAGATCTGAAGGTGCAGCGGTTGCAGGCTCACAGCTATGCTTATCGTAGAAGGGGGCTTTTTTTGTGTGTGTTGCGTCTTTGTTGTTGAGAGGGCTTTTCTTTAGTTACAGAGGGCAGGGGCTACTCTCATTGCAGTGGCTTCTCTTCATGGGAAGCACAGTCTAGGGCACCCAGCTTCAGCAGTTGAGGCATGTGGGCTCAGTATATTTGCGGGTCCTGGGTTTTAGAGCACAGGCTTAGTTGCTCCGCAGAAGGTGGGATCTTCCTGGATCAGGAATCAAACCCATGTCTCCTGCACTGGCAAGCAGCTTCCTTACCACTGAGCCACCAGGGAACCCTAGAAGGGGCTCCTGAAGAGATAGCTGAACACCTACATGGCTGCCAAAATCATTCATTCAGTTATGCAGCCTGAGAATCATGCCTGCTGTCTCCTTCTCGCTTATCTCTGTGACCCAATCCATTGGTATATTCCTAGACCATTTTATCTCCTAAACTGGTCTCACATCTGTCTATTGCTCTCCATCTCCTCTACCACTACCACCATCATCTTGCTCCCAACTGGTGACCATCTTTCAATCCATTCACCACAGCAGACAATCTTTCCAAAACACAAGTCTGATGATATAACTCCTTGCTTAAACAACATCAGTGCTCATGGGATAAAGACCTTAGTCCTTAGCATGACCTTCAAGGCTCTACTTGATATGGCTTCTGCCTTGCTCTCCAGCCTCCTGGGACTTGGGTTCTCCTAACTGCTCAGTTGACCCTTTGGGGTATCAGATAGATAATGGTTCAAATGCACCAGGTTGGTTCTTTCCTGCCTTGGGACCTTTGCACATGCTTTCTTTCACTGATTATGTCTTCTCCAACCCCATCCCCCTTTACAGTTAACTAATCCTCATTCTTCTTCCCAGTGCAAACAACCCTTTATCTAAGCAAACTTCTCTGACTCTCTCCCTCCCCCTAGGGAAGTTCAAATCCTACTCATAGAATCAGATTCCCTTTGTAACATTTAGGACAGTATTCTATAATTGACTGACCATTTGATTGTCTGACTATATCACTAAACTGTGTTTCCTGAGGGCAGAGACTGTCTATTTTCACTCATTATTGAATCCCCAGGATTAGCAGAGTGGCTGCATTTTGTAGTTGCCACAAAACACTTTTTGAATGACTAAAGTATCTAAAAGATTAAAAAATTTTTTTTCACTTTTTATTCGAATCACACACCAGGTGTTTTCTTTTCTAACCATTTATTTCCATTTACATTGTTCTCTAGCTACATACGGAGAAAGCAATGGCACCCCACTCCAGTACTCTTGCCTGGAAAATCCCATGGACGGAGGAGCCTGGTGGGCTGCACTCCATGGGGTCTCGAAGAGTCGGACATGACTGAGTGACTTCACTTTCACTTTTCACTTTCATGCATTGGAGAAGGAAATGGCAACCCACTCCAGTGTTGTTGCCTGGAGAATCCCAGGGACGGCAGAGCCTGATGGGCTGCCGTCTATGGGGTCACACAGAGGGGACACGGACTGAAGCGACTTAGCAGGAGCAGCAGCTACATTGCATTATCTCCATCCCCACTTCCAGTCCTACTCTCTGACCATGATAAAAGTTCTGAGCTTTCACCTTGCACTTAGATTTTTGGGTCTTCACTGATGAGCACTGCAGGCTTGGATAAAGTGCTTATTACAGAACTTGTTATTGCATAATATTTTAGATTTAGAAGGTCGGGAGGGTAAGAAAATAAAGTGAGTTACCCCCAAAGAGTTGGAACACACAATTAGATTATAAGTCAAGTCAATCAGAGCAAAGATACACTTCCATAAGAAGAAAAGAGGACTCCAGGACCTAAAAGGCCTACCAGTATTGTTATTCAGTATGGCCTTATTTTATCTAAAAATGGAATGGGTACATCTGAGAAGGAGCAGCCCATGAAGCATAAATAAAATTTGAGGGTTGATCGGGCACCATCCCAAGGAGAAGGGCCAGCCAGGCCAGCAGGAATGAGTGCCCAGTCCTCCCAGCAGGTCATTTGACCTTTGGTGTGGAAGAAGACATAGCAGGCTATCCAAGGCTGTTATCATTAAACATTTAAGGCAGATAATTCACGCTTCTGATTCTCTGTCAAGCTTGCGAACCCACTTTCTAATGATTAGGCTCCAAATTGCACACTTACAAGAAGATAATGCATTCATTAGGAAAACTCTAGAGTCCAGTTCTCTGGACAGTTTTACTTCTCACAGGAACAGTTAGGCTCCAGATTTTGGAATCTTTATTGGAACCCTGATTCTACCACTTATATACCCCCTAACTGTGGGATCTTGGGGATTTCCTTCATCATTTTTCCCCAAATGAAAAAAGATCACAAAGTACCACATGACTGAAGAGAGAATTAAATAAGGCAATATATGTAATGTACTTAACATAAGTGTCTAGCAAATAGTTAATGAAATCAGTAAGTTTGCATTCTGATTTTATACTTCGCTGATTTTTAATCAAAGCTGGAACACTGAAAAAATGAAAGTTTTGATCCCACAAGGTCAAGGACCAAATCTAGACCTTGGGAAATCACCAAGACTCCAGGCTACCCCTCACTTCCTGGCACCTCCCTATTTCCATGGGTAACATCTATAAAAGGTAACCAGGATTTGACTTTATCTCCGAGTGTCTTTTCTCCTCATTTCCCTGCCCCCTAACTCCTAGACATATTTCTTATGCAGAAGCAGATTTAGGTCTACTTTGCTGTTAGAGAGTCAAGAATCATCACCCTTTAACAAGGGAGAAGCTCCGAGGCTGTTTTGATTTTTTTTTTTT